>CM035233.1:50842367-51442367 GCA_020226215.1 Sindora glabra
TACATAAATAATTATAATTTTTAATAATTTTAATTTAATGTATTTTATTTTTTAAAATTATGAAATTTAAATAAAATTATAAAAAAATTATGAGAAAAATTATGGTAAGATTATAACACATAGAATATTTAGATTTTTAAAAAAGTATAATAAATTTTTCTACAAATATAATTAAATTAATACAATTCATATGTATGCATATTTTTTTAGATGTATATAAATGCTTCACTGTAAAAATTTTGGACAATAAAATTAAAATGAAAGTGAGTGGCAAATTTATTATTATTATTATTATTATTATTATTATTATTATTATTATTATTATGTAAATAAAAATATAGCATTAAATTTATAAAGGTTGTAAAACATATGCAAGTTATTCAAAGTTTTACAAAAAATCCTTACAATAAAAATATATAAAATTTACAAAAAGATAATTAATTTAATAAGATTCATATATATATATACAAACATATGTACATACATGTATAAAGATTTTATTCTAAAAACTTTGAATGATAAAATGAAAATAGATAACAAGTAAGTGGCAATCATAATGTAATTATATTATATGTGTGTAATATAAATAAGTGCATATAAATTTTAGTGCATATAATATATTTTTAAAAATAAAATTGGAGATAATTACAAGTCATAAAAATATTTTGTAAGCCTTATGACGTTTTATTTTAATTAAATGTGTGTTTCTATAATTTTTTAAGGTATAATATTATAAAAAACTCAAATTTAGTAAGGAGAGAGAAAGATAAAAAAAATACATAAATTATTTATAATTTTTAATTATAGAAAAGTCATAATTATGTACTTTGTATTTGTATCTATGTTTTTATAATATTTATTATTATTACATAGATATATAATTTTGTTATCATGATTATATATATTAAAATTTTAAAGAAACGGAGTATGAACTTCAAAAGGACTGGGGTCATTCATTCCTATTCCGCTGTCTTCGCCACTTTGAAGTGGTCATTATTTTTTTAAAAATTTTGAAATCATATATTAATCTTATAATTATCTTACATAAATCATTTCACCCTAAACTTTTAGATTAAAAATAATCGACTGATTGAGAATGCTTGCACAATGAATGAACACTTTGTAATACACATTAGAAGTAGTCTATCCAACAAACTCTTTTGCTGAGGCAAATATTTCAGTGAAGCAGAGTTTCGTTGTGAGAACTATAGATGCAACGTTTTAAAATTGATTCCGACGTTAAGATGGAAAGACTTTGGCTTCATAATTTAATTAATTTCACCGATTAAATCGACAATCGAGCTGAATAATGTTATAACTAAAATATTATATATTATACAATATTTTTTAAATAAATTAAATATACATTAAAATATAAGATTTAATTCACATAACATAGCAAATTTAGCTAATAAGAACTATCAAGAGGTAAAAATTTGAAACTAGATACTAGTGAATTTTTTTTTTCCAAAAAACTTTGTTATGATCTAGGCTAACCCAATAACATTTAAGAAAAAGGTGAAAATAAGCAAAACTCTAAAAAGAAAAAAAAAGGCAAAAACAAATTTCTTTAATTGGCTGGTTTTTTTTTATTCATATCAATTTTGATTGATTTAAATCAATTTAATCATCAAAACATTTTTGAAAATGAATAAAATTGTATACGATGTTAGTTCAGTTCGATCTAGTTGTGTAAACATTGTGTAAATAATTTAGGGAGAACATAACATCTATTATTTATAGTTTAGGACATGATGTTTGGTGTGGTTATTTAAATTAACAAGGAATAGATATCCCATTATTTGATAAAGTAATTTCCGGATTAAGAATTTTCATTCTATAATATTTATTAAACACGATTTTGAGTCATTTTCTTTTCTATTCTCATTTTCTCTCATTCCATTCCATTGAATCAAATATATTCTTAACATATAATATAATATATATATATATATATATATATATATATATATATATATATATATATATATATATATATATATATATATATATATATATATATTTCTAAATTTAAGCTATAAATATGAGAAGTAAAGCTCATTGTAGATATAAAGAGGAGAAAAGTTCCAAGATAATATTAAGAGCATAGGCAATAAGCACATCAATTTCGTAAAGATATAAAACAAGTCTTGATTTGGTGGGTTTTGCAAGCTATTTGGAGCTTACAGGTTTTGTAAGTTTGAGGTTGTCATGAACTTCTTATTTAGAGTCCATTTTTTATATGGGCAAATTGTATGAACCTAATCTTTTTTTAAATTTTTTAGATAATTAAGAAATTTTAATCCAATATAATGTTTAGTGGCTTAGTATAATTTTTTTTGCTTTACATGACAAACTCATTAAAAAATAATTAATTGATCAATTACAATTAGAAAAATAAATATTTTTTGATCTAATGTCCTTTGAAAATTTTGCACCTTCTTTCACATTGAGAGTTCAATTTTTGAATTTTGCTTATGTGCATATAATAATTTAATCACTTCTGCCATTATAAAAAAAGAAAAATAAATAATAATATAAATTATCTATGAGCCCTTGCAAGCTTGACTATTTTTGCCCATTTAAATTATAGGTTTATGCAGGTAGGCCTAATCCATTTAACCCATCTTGCCACGTTTTACATGCCTACAATTTCAATTTATTTAACAACATTATTACAAATGTTTCTGCCTTATCAAATAAAAATGTAATATATGAGATTTTCATTTATTTTGAAAGAAATATTTTTTGTAAAATATAATTATAAAATATTAAAATAAAAATTATTTTGCTCATTTAATATTAAATATAAAGAGATTGAGAAAAGCAATGTCCTTTATTTAAAAAAAAATTAATTTCTTCCACTACTATAATTACATATATATCATTTTTTTAAAATAACAAATACAAATAATATATTACTTTTTCATTAATATACATACAAATAACATTTTTTAAGAAAAATGAAACCTAGGAAAATAAGCATCATACATTTTTATAATAGTAAAATATTTTAATAATTTTTTATAATGTGCTAACATACCTTTCTCCAGTACACATTACTTGCCATATTCTTTCATACTCATTACTAAGATTTAATGTGGCATTAACATGTAGAAATACCACCTTTTAATGCTAGTAAGACTAAGAGTAACCAAGCTAATTTTACCTTCAATCAAAGAAAATGACAATGTTGCCTTTGACTCTCACTAAATGTTATCAAAATGGAGCTTTGGCCTTAACTGATAAAGTTTGACAAAATATAAATTGGATGCAAATACTCGGTTAGTAGTATGTGGACTTGAGATTCATAATATTGAGTAGATCAACTTTAGCGATGGTAAAAGGCAGATGATAAGGCTAGACTTTCAATAAAGTAGTTGTATTTAGGTGAAGTTAGCAAAATTATGCAATGCACAAGGTAAAAAATCCTAACTTATATTTTGTCCATTAATTCTATTTTTCCATGCATGTGGAAAATGTTCATTGATCTTTGTCTTAGAAATTTTGCATATTGAATTGGTTAGTGCTAAGAAATTAGGGAAAAGGATGAAGATGTTAAGGCAGCATGAAGGAATGCCATTGATGCTAAGAACATTTTCTTATGTAGAAGACATTTTGATCTTAGATGATAGGTTCATATGTACCACTAATAAACTGTATAAATTAGGTAATTTTTCCCTATTCAAAAAAAGTATGTTAGATATATTTATATAAAGAAAAATGATTATGCTGTATATCTTTTCATCTGTGTGATCTTGCACATTAACTTTCTTAGATGAAGAAATTAGAAAACATGAAGTATTTGTTGTTTGTTTGCATTTGTTGAATAGTTAGTTAAAATATATTTTTTTAATTTGAAAATATAGAAATGTGATGTGTGAGATTGTAGTGGAAATAAGTAGGTTAAAGGTTAAAGAAGAAGGTAAGGTGTAATGCATAGAAAGGGTGAAGTGCTTAGAGAACATTAGGCAATATGCTAGATATGCTTGTTTGAAATTTTCAATGTGCAAATTACATAGTTAACCACTTTTATCAAAATGAATGTAATCTTTTCAAATAGTTAGTTTGATGAGACATTTACTAGTCTTAGGATAATATATTAATTTTCCCCTTATTCTTGTTGATAAATTGCAAAGACAATTCTAATTATTAGAAAAATGTATTGTATTCAATTCTATCAAAATAAAGACTAGCATAGTATTATAATCTTAATTCTTGCCTAAGCATATTCTATTTTAATATTTTTATTTGATGATAATTTTTAAAAATTAGAGTTAATATTACTTAATTTAACAAAATCATCAAATTGGGATTTGATTTCCTATATCTAAATATTATGTATCACTTGTTTTCATGTAACCTGAAGAACTGAGGCTTTATATGAGTTATTGATGTTGTGTTTATAAATTATACTAAAAAACATCCTTACTTGCTTTATTTATAATTTATGACAATGATTAGTTTTAACATGCCATATTACTTTAAAGCCAAATATGTTTGATCTATTCTTATTGAAAGTTAGGATATCTCTTATTTTGCTGGTTAGGTTAAGAATTAAAATATATTGGCATAGGATAGAACAATATGTCATCCATATATTTACATTCCTTTGACTTTTATGGTCAAGGTGAAAATTTGATTATTGTGAACCTTGTATCTAGTTTCTTAATCTATCACTAATGCCTCAAATACAAATGGTAAGGAGTCAAGTAAGAAGTCGGAAATGAGTTAAAATTGAGAAATGAAAAATAATAATCTATAACTATGTTAAGTTTAACTATATTTCCTTTTTCCATTTTTCAATTTTAACTCTTACCAAGTACAACCACAATGAGGCTCTTTTTGTTTTGCTGCAATACCTTTTTGTAATTTTCTATATCTACAACTACATTTTAAATATTTATAATTGCTTTTTATTTATTATTAATTGTCAAAATTTCTCTTTTTTTCACTTTTTATGTATATGCATTTAGAAGTAACTTCATATAAGAGTAACTTTCAAATAAGTTAGCTTACTATTATAATTTTCTCTTGACTTTACTTTTTAATGTTATGTTTGGATTCCATTTTTTCACTTAGGAAATAATAAGTCCTAATAATTCTTAAATGTTGAAAAGTTAAAAATATAAACAAATCGTTTCATTAGGGTGAGCATTAAATAAGATTTTAACATGTATATTTTGAAAAATTTACTGTCCATTTCTTTACTGTATAGCCAAGATTAAGAATGGAAGTGAAACATACTGCATTTATAGAGAAGCCATTGTAAGGGTTACTTGAAGAAATAGAGAAAATAAGGTATGATGGCAGCAACTAATAGCAATTGGAGAAGAAAAAGATTAAAAAGTGAGCAGCTTAAAGCATAGGATAGGAATTTCAAGGAAGAGATAAAGTTGAAACCACACAAGAAAATAATGATATTAAGGAAGCTAAGGTTATAGCTTCACCAGAATGTTATTTGGTTCCAAAATAGGCATGCAAGTTGGAAGGCTAAACAACTTAAGCACTTATACGATTACCTTAAATAAGAATTTAATGTTATCTCAAAGAAAAATTAGGAGCTTTAAAATGAGGTAAGTTATTTATGTTATAACATATCTCTATTTATCTGTCATGTTTGCATGTAGCTTTCATGAACACTATTTGGTTAAGATAAAAGGTTTATGGGCTTTTTTTTCTCTTTTTACCTGTCTAAATAGTAACATACAATTTTTAGATAATAATGTAATATATTTCAGGTGTATCTTTTTGCATAAAATGTTTTGCTTTTGAAGCCTTAGATATCCTAAAGTGAAAACCTTTTCAACTATACCCTTATGAATGATTTTATTATTTTCTTAACTTGAAACATAAGTAAAGCACACACTTACTGTATCCTATATTGAAATTTAAATTTTAATTAGAAGATTAAAAGTAATAAAAATTGTATTTTTTACTATTTAACTGAAGAGATTCCCTTATTGGGTTAAAGACATTGGATCCTAAAATGCATATCTAAAGGCAATGTTGTTATGAAGGTCTAAATAGCAAGAATAAGTTAACAACAATATATGATAGTAATGCCAAAGAATATTATAATATAATTTCATTGGCCCACTAGGTTGTTGTGTCTTATTACCCGTAATTTACCACTATTTACCTTATTTAACACTATTAACATATGATGAGCTATGGGAATGTTTTTTAAGGCATTTTGTGACTTCCATTAAAACTTTTATTAGTCTATGTGATCCTTATTAGTCATAATTTTTGTGCTTTTGTCCAAAGATTTACTCACCTCATGTCCTTTGTGTCATTGAAAAGTAGAGACTATTACTTATAGTTTAAAACTTCAAGTTATCATATTTTGAGGAGTTGGCAATAATAATATTATGCATCATTTTTTAGTTTGTACTAATAATTTAAAGATGTTAATAATAATAATTTTTTTAATTTTTATTTATTTTTTAAAAAATATTTCTATAAACTATAATATTGGAGATGTAATTAGTCCTTTATATTCAAATTTCATATATAATAATAAAAAAGTACTTGTATTATTGAATCTTAATTAATGTCATATGTGGCAATTTTTTACTCTCATTGAGCTTCAAAGTTATAAAATCTAGAGATAGTAGTTAAGATATATGTCTATTTCTCAAGTCATTCTAATAATTAGGCAATCAATATTCTATTGTAAAAATAATTCCTTTTTTTTTGAATTTTTTGTCTAAAATTTTGGAATGGAGCTTGTAAAATGATTTTTAGTTATTTTTAATTTGAATCCTTTAAAATATAATATATATTTAAAAAAATAAATGAATGATTACAGTTATTGATAAAAAAATTAAAAGAGTAAATATTTGATTTCCCTATATTACTTATGCCTTATATCCACTTAGTAAACAAAATTGAAAGTATACCTCATACCTACTAACCAAATAAAAGTGTATTATGGATATGTATCAACCTTTAGGGTTATAGCATGAGAAATTAGCCCCTTTTAGTTATATGTAATTTCTTCCTAATAACTTTTTTCTTAATTTGTTATTTTTTCTTAATTATGTCTAATACTCATATAATTTTAAGTTATTTTCTATCTCAAGTACCCTATATGCAAGAATAAGCAATGCCAAACTAAAATTATGTGACAGGGATTGTATTGAAATACAAAGTTAGCCTAAAAGGACAAATCTACATTGGTAGGAAGGATAAAGTAAAATTAGTAAATATGAAATCCTCAAACCTATGTGAGTTTGCATTACATAGGTCAATAGCCATTTTAATAATGCTGGCAAAATTCATTTAATCATTAAATACTTTAAGTTACAAAAACATCTTTGAATAAAGTACTAAAATGGAAAGAGTAATAGAATTTCATACAAGCTTTGAAATAACTTTATTGATTTAAATAGTAGGCCAAAAAGGAACATGATCAACAATTTTGTACTTTCCACCTTTATCACCAAGTTTATAACTTGCTTTCTATACATTTGCCATTACTTCTACATTTTTGGTCTTTTCTCATCTTTTGTTTTCTTTACCCTTTCTTTGATTTCAACTTAAATGGGAAGATATAAAATCCATATCCATATGCCATTATAGACAAAATATATATAATTAATAAATTGATGAGGCCATAAAACGTGGGAAATGAAGAGCAAGTAAAATAAAGATACTTTTTATGTTGAATCCTAAACTTCTAGCTTCTTAGTTCTTCTTTTATGGATAACCTCTAATGTAGCACTAACAATGGACCTAAGGCTTTTTGGTTATGCAACATCTCTTTTTTATAGCTTATTGGGCAATATCCTACATGCTATATATACATAACCAATCAATCATGCTCACAAAATAAGCAAATCACCATGAAGTGAGTATAGGAAATGGATAATCACAAAGTAATATATTAATATGTGCCCAAACTTCCTAATTTTAACACTCTTACATAGCTCACTTATCTAACACTTTTATTTTTACTAGCCAAATGCAAGAGCTTTGAGTATAATGTAGAGAATTCTAACTATATTTTATGGTTACACAAATATTCACCTTCTTATATTGCTTCTTTTATAGTGCAATCCATATGATGCAAGCTTTGACCACTTTAATCAACTGTGGAAATGCTTTTCACATTTTAAGTTAGAAGCAAGAAGACTTGATCAATTAATAAATAGAAAATCACATTTTAATCACTCTTAGTCATAAACACATAGTAATGAACAAAACATTCATCATCCAATGAAAGTTAATACCAGGAAAAATGTTTAAGACAGTCATATTTTGATTTCTTGAGAATCAAAGTGAATAAATCTAGTTCCTTTCCCATTATAGTTGATCTTTGCTTTATTGAAATGACAAAGTTTCATCCTAATATTCCAAAATCAAACACCAATTATTAGATTTTGTGAAAGTAAAATGTCAACTAGGTGTTGGTTTAATATGGTTTTGATTAAAAAACTAATTTTACTTTTACTTCCTATTGGATAAATTTTAGTTATGGAACAATAAAGTCATAATTAGTTGGTTGATTGTATTATTAAGTATTTTATTTTATATACAAATATAGAAAATTACAAGACTAAAGAAGCCATTGTATTAAATAACAAAAATAATCTAATGATAAATTTAGAGGATTATGATTTATTCCATATTGTAGTTTCCTGTTTCTAAAAGTAACACATGTATGTCTAATTTTAGCTCTATAAAGGCAAATGCATCCATACAACAATAATAATTACTCTCATAAAGCATTTTGAATATGAACTACTTTTTTCTATATTTCTAAAAAACCATGTCATATAATTTTGAAGCTATTTACCTTATAAAAAATGGTTGCTAGCCATTTTATGTTTAAGATTCTAAATTAACATATTGTGATGGAAACTATTGACATAATCAAAAAGGCATTTAAAATTTATTCTTGATTAAAAAGCAGTAATGTCATTATTTTACAATAGAAATATCATCTTCATTGTACAATCTTTAATGCCTCCAAACAAAACTATTTAAAAATACATAAATTTTCATTTCACCTCAATTTTTTCTTAGTGTCTCATCATCCTTAATTGACATTTAATAGCAAATTATTCTTGAATAAGAAAAATTAGGTGGTGAAACAAATATTATAAGCTGGCTCCAAAGCTAAATTGATTTGGCTTAGTTATTCATAATATAGTTCACACAAAACTCTTTTTGTTAAGAGGTTTTGCTTTAAGTGGCGTATGATGATCCTCAAAGGTTTTCCCTTTTTGTATCTTCAATTCAATCTTGAAATCTTCCTTTTATGCATCTAATGATTAAAGAACAATAGCTATATCCTTTCTAGAAAAGAGGCAACTTCCTATTTATTCATTTATGCATATTTTTAAGTTTGTGAATAAGTTAAAGGAATGAGATGTATGCATGATATTTGACTTATTCCCTTTATTTAACTTGAGTAATCCAAAATGATATCTACTTACTTGGTGATTAAGCCTAAAATATTATTATTAGAATTTTACAATGAATTATTTGAAATTAAAAGAATCTATTTCTAACAAAAGTTCTTTTTTACTATGTAATTAAGAATACTAGAAATCTAGGCTTCATGTGTACATTCTATGTAAATGACTATTTCTAAAGCAAGTGTTCATATTTTGGATGAAGCAAGTATATATTTAAGTTTAATTATATTAAAGTTATTCCAACTATTAAGCCTTTCATAGGCAAAAGAACTTACGATTATTAGTTGAGCAATACATTAGAGTTTGAAAACATATTTGCCATATGCCTAGGAAAGTATGACTATGACTAAATACAAAAATTTATTGCAAATCTTCTTCATTGGTTGCTTTGATATATCATTTATATGGAATATCTAATTGTCATCTATGTGTGTTTAGTATTACAATCTTTACTAGTAACTTACTTATGGCTAATTAATCTTTACCAGTTTTCTTTTTCTAAACAACTTACAATTGAAGGTGATATCAGTGTTGCTAAAATTTTCCAATATCTTTTTCTTTTTAATTTTTTTCTTTTTTTTCTTTTATTTTTTTGTTCTATTGATTCTATATAGTAGGAATTAACTTTGTAGAGGCCAAAGTTACATGGCAGGATGAATTGTCTTCAGAGGTAGGCTTCAAATCTACTACCTATATGATTTGTCAAAGTGATTTTTTTGAACATGTCAACTTAATTTTCCTCATTCAATTTGGTAATGTTGGGTTAGTTGTGTTACAATGATATATTCCTCACTTTTTATTTGCACAAAAAGCTTAAATAAAAATAAAAAAAATTAAAGATTCAAGCATCGTATTATGAAAATTTTGTAATTTCTAGCAGTAAGATTCTCACAACAAGGTTTAGGTTCAATTATCACAAAGAAACCAGCAAGAGCTGCCATACTTAACTCTATTTCCAATTTCGTTGCAATGTTGTGTGTATGTGTTCGTGTGTGGAGAAGTTTTGGAGCTTTTAGGATTTGATCGCTTCTTCAATAGCAAAGCCTTAGTAATTTGATGTAAACTTATTTTCTCAGCTCTTATGTTACTGGTTTTTGGTGAAATAGAAAGGGCAAAGTAGTCTTCCACTCCAACCTCTCATGGTACCTTCTAAGGGAAACAAGCCAATTCCAATTAAGGCTTACAATTTCATCTTCATTTATCAATGGCTCATAGTTGTTATTTTTGTAATACTCCTAGATTTACAATTAGTATGGTAAAATGGTCATGTGTTAACACATAAAATAAGTGTAAGTATAAAATGCATTTACAAAATTAGAGCGATATTAGTTTGATTGACACGAGAATCTCTTTTCTCCTCAACAAATTTGAATTTAATGTGATATTTGGTTTTACATATTACTCATTCGTTAATCTATTATCATGCTATTAAAAACTTGTTAATTTTTTTTATCATTGGTAGAATTTTTTATTATTTTTTATTTTTTTAATAATGTATCATTTTTTTATTTGTTAATAATATAAATAACTTTACATTAATAATAAATTAAATTTACACTTTTAGTATTGTGTGAGAATTTTTTTTTTGTAAAGCTAATTTACCTTGATTATGGAAAAAGAAGTAATTAACACAAGAAGAAATGATATTGAATTGTAGACAATAAAAAAAGTCAGATGTAAAAGATTCACAGATACGATTTTATAAAATTTGGACTATAATTTATGGGTTGGGCTCTGATCTATGATATATTTTTAAGGTTAAAATGAGATATTATAGTATTTAATGAAAAATTAAACAAGTGTATAATGATAAATTTTAAAATTAATTTTCAATTAATTATTATTTATTAAAATTTGAACTTATGAATTTTTTTATTAAAGATTGTGATATCTCAAATGTATCTCACATTTTAAAATAGTCCGATTTATAATTTATAATATTTTATCTCTGATATATTTTATATTATTTTTTCCTAAAAATAATGTTACGCCTATTAACAATCCAGCATAAATAAATATTTTGGGCGATGTTTTGTGAATCTATTGGCATACTTGAATTGAAATCCACATGCGTAAAGCTTGTTAAAGTGGAAAGTCAAGGAAAAATTTTATGTATACTATTAATCAAGTTGTATACTAATACATTATTAAAACAATTTTTAATTTTATTTTTAAAAAATAAATTTTATTTATAATTAAATTTAATAATATATTAGCGCTCCACTCATTAAATAATGTATAATAATTACTTCCAAAGTCAAGTCCACGGAAGCCTGACGACAACGTGAAGAAAGCGCATTGTTCGGGGACAGAATTTAAAGAAAATTTCTTATAAGCGTTTTTTAAAATTAGGATTTTATAATTAAATTATAATATATATTAATTATTATATTATAATTATAATTGTTAATATTTAAAAAAAATAACAATTTAATTGAATAATAATTGTATCTAAATTTTTTCCTTTCCTGGGAGGGTGATGATATCATATTATTTGTCAAGAAAATCCTGGGTAAGGTGGGACCTCATCCAGTATCACTGCGTACGGCGAATGGCTCAGGTCAAATTCAGGGCGCTTTGAAGCGAGAGCATCTGCCCTCGTTCATTTTGTTCACTTTGCCAATCTGCCCAGCCCAAAATAGACGAATTTGGAGTGTTTATCACGGTACAATTAGATTTCGAAATCTATGCGATAAATTTTAAAATCGTTAATATAATTAATTATTTTTAATAAATATAATTAAATAATTTTGAATTAATAATTTTTAAAATTAATATATTATTTTAAATTTTGAATTCTTTAAAATATAATAAAATTTACATGCATTTATATCCTTTTTTTTTTCATCTTTCTCTTTTCATTATATTTTTATTTAGAACAAGACACCGAAAAGTTTTGGAGTATTTTATAAATCCCGTTGCACGAAAAAGTCATGCAACAGCGGAGCTTTCAAGCACTGGCTGGAGTCAAGAATTTTAGTCAGGGGCCGATTAATCGTAAGGAAATGATATTTTATTTAGATGTGTGTTGAAAAATTTATAATTATAAAAAAATAATCGTAATTCTCTAATAATTTCAATTGGAGATATTCTATTTTTAAAAAAATAAAATGCAAATTTATGAACATTAAATAAAATTATAAAAAATTATACAAAGGTTATAGCACATAAATTATTTAGGCTTTTGTAAAAAATTTATAATAAATTTTTTTACAAATATAATTAAATTAATAAAGCTCATATGTATGCATGCATTTTTTAGATGTATATAAATATTTTATTGTAAAAATTTTGGAAGATAAAACCAAAATGGAAGTTAGTGACAATTCTATTGCTATTATATTATGTGTATAATGTAAATAAAAATATAACATTAAATTTATAAAGGTTGTAACACATATATAAGCTATCCAAAGTTTTACAAAAAAGCATACAACAAAAATATATAAAATTCACAAAAAGATAATTAATTTAATAAAGTTCATGTGTGTGTGTGTATTATAATGTATAAAGGTTCTATTCTGAAAGCTTGAAATGATAAAATGAAAATTGATAGCAAGTAAATAGTAATTATAGTGCAATTAAATTGTATGTATAATATAAATAAGTGCATGTAAATTTTAATGTACATAAGATGCTTTTAATAATAAAATTGGAGATAAATACAAGTCATAAAAATATTTTGTAAGCCATATGACCTTTTTATTTCAACTGAATATATGGTTTTATAAAATATTTTTAAGGTATAATATTATAAAAATATTCAAATTTATCAAGGAGATAGAAAGGCAAAAAATTAAGATATAAATTATTTATAATTTTTAAATATAAAAAATTATAATTTTATGCTTTGTATTTGTATCTATAAATTTTATAAAATTTATTATTATTATTACATAAGTACACAATTTTTTTACCATGATTACATATGTTTTAAAATTTTAAGAGAACATAATATATAATAATATGCATATGAAAAAAAAAATACAGGACCTGGAAAGGGTCAGGGTTATCACTAATCCCTTGTCTTTGCCACTGCTTCCAAGGGATTTGAAATGGTCATTATCTTTCTAAAAATTTTGAAATCATATATTAATCTTATAATTATCTTACATAAACCATTTCACCCTAAACTTTTAGATCAAAATAGTCGACTGATGGAGGATGCCTGCCCAACGAATAAACAGCTTGTAATGCACATTAAAAGTAGTCTATCCAACAAACTCTTTTGCTTGGGGTAAATATTTCAGTGAAGAAGAGTTTCATTACGAGAACGTAGATGCAACGTTATAAAAATTGGATCTGCCTTAGGGGTACTACAAGTAGATCAGGTTATCAGAAGTTTATGCTCTAAGGACCGATCTAACTTGATTTATTTATTTAAATAAGTCAGATGTAGGCTAATAAATTAATTTATTTAGATAAATAGATTAGGATTTTTTCTTTAAACTTGATTTATAAGCCTATCAAATCAGTTTATTTAATTATAAATATATTTATAAATAATATAATATAATATATATTATACATATAAATAATATAAATATTTTAATACATATACATATATATAAGCTTAATTAAATTATTAGACAATTTTAAATTTTAATAAAATTTAGTCTATTAGTAAATTTGAAAGTCTATTTATAAAAAGAGACTTTAAATAGGTTAATACGCCTAATCATACTTTTTAAATAAATTAGGTTAGGCTGAGTTTAAAATTTGATTTTATACAAGTTAACAAGTTAGACTCAGATCAATAATTTAAAAAGTAAGTACGATTTGTTTAAGATAAAACCTAATTTGACTCAACTTATTTATATTCTTCAGTTCATAATTTAATTAATTCAGGCGATTAAATTAATAATTGAGCTGAATAATGTTATAACTAAATATTGCATATTATAAAATATTTTTTAAATAAATTTAATATACATTAAAATATAAGGTGTAATTCACATAACATAGCAAATTTAACTAATAAGAACTATCAGAAAGATAAAAATTAGAAACTAGATACTAATGATTTTTTTCCCTGAAAACTTTGTTATAATGTGGGCGAACCCAATAACATTAAAGCAAAAAAGGTGAAAAGAAGCAAAACTCCCAAAAAAAAAAATAGAGGCAAAAACAATTTTTTCTAATTGGTTAATTTTTTTTATTTATGTTAATTTTGACGATTCACATTTATTTGACTGCCAAAACAATTTTTGGAAGTGATTCAAATTATATAAGGCAATAGTCTAGTTCAACCTAGTTTTGTAAACATCGTATAGATAATTTAGAGTGAATATACGATCCATTATTTATAATTTAGGACCGATCTGGTTATTTGAGTAAACAACGAGTCTATATTCGGACAAGTCATAAGATTCTTGCCCTTACATATTTGCCTTCACTTAATAGAAATAATGCATATTGAATTCAATGAATTGTGAATGGCCCCTTTATTGGACCGATCGGCGGTTGTAAGCTAACCGTTTAACCTCAATAATTACTGGATCATTAAGTAAACTAGAGTCGAGGTGAGTCGCACCAAATATGGATGTGATCGAGTCAATTTAAGGCAATCACATAGCTAAATCTTTTTTGGTATAATAGCAATGAAAATAATTAATTATACTAATTAATTTTGAAATAATTAATTATACATAATATATTTTATATTTGGTAACATTAGTTAATACTCCCTCAATTCTTTTTTATCTATCGTATTTTGAAGAGTTTTTTTATTCCTTTTTATGTGTCATTTTAGAATTTTAATAAAGTATTAAATGTTCCTTTTTCAAATCTATCCTTTTTTCTCATTAATAAATGTTTTATTATTTTATACTATTAACCCACTTACATTTATTCCTTTACATTTTTCTATCTATTTTTAACTATCTTAAATTTTGTACATAAAAAATAATCTTATAAAGTTTATTAATAATAAATAAATTAAACTATTTTTTTAATATGTATAAAATTAGTTAACGATGATAGATAAATAAAAATGAGAGAGTAATTTATTATACATAATATGTTCTTATTTGAATAATGTACAAATAATTATTTTTTAATATTAAATTAATAAAAAGGATAATAAGAAACATATGATTATATCAAAATTACTAATTTTTATAATATTTTTGATATTATTATTCATAAATATATATAATATTATTTAATATATTCTTGATTAATATAAATAATATATATTATTTAATTTCTATATATATTTTCATCTATTTAAATTATTTTTCATAAATAATAAAGTTAAAATTTCATAATTAAAATAATATTTATATTTATTTTGATATTTATTAATTTTAAAAAATACAAATAATTAAATTATAAGCTTAAAATATATTCATGAATTTAAAATAAAAAATGGGTTTCATATGAGCATAAAATTTAAAATTTATATTGTTAGAAGAAGAGCAATGAATGTAAATGAATTAAAAAATGAAATTAATATGAGTATAAAATTTAAAATATCTATTTCTATAATCATGATTAGAAAATAAGTTACTTTAAATTGCTTATATTTTAATGGAATTATTGTTTATAATTGAGTATTGAAAACTTTCAACAGTACAATCAAACATTTTTTAAAAATAATAATTAATTATTTAACTTTTTATCACTAATCGTGATTTCTAATTATTATACCAAACATACACTTAAACTTAATCACTACTTTTTTTTATATTGCATTAAAAAAACAAAGCAAAAGTCCAATAAAATGAAATATGATCATTATTAAAAATTGAAGGGCAAGTAAGAATTTTATATACAATAAAAAAGGTCTTATAAGTATTTTAATAATACATAAGTGAATTGGTGGGATTGTAAAATTCACGATACATAAATTAAATTTTGTAAATCATGGTTATATATATTAAAGTAATAAGGCATGTACAATTAAGATCCTTTAATTCAAGTGACATTTAATATTCTTTAAAAGTTTTATACCTTTTATTATATCTAAAGTTTAATTTTTAATTCTTATATATATATATATGTATCTAGTGATTTAACTATTTCCTAATTTACCAAATAAAAATAACAAGTCATACGATTGTTCTAACTATTAGCTTAAAAAATAGCTTAATAGCAAAAAGAAAAAAAATACCTAAATTACCATATTAGAATTCAAATTATTACTATTCCTATCAATATAAGTTGTATTTGATTCACCTAACAATACCAAGTTATTATTCATCATTCGAGAAAACACAAGTTTAAATATAAGAGAATGTTGGTTCATAATCAATATAGTGAGGGAGTACTTCGACAATAATATGTAGATTGTTGGATTATAAATTTGAGTTGCTTAAAATGGATCCATAATCCAATTCATATTTTGACCCAAAAAATATCTATAAATAACCAGAAAAAATAATTTTAAAGAGTTGATTAACAAAAGCCTTCATAAGAATTCTTAAGAAACTCTCTCTTTCTCTTATTTTTGTATACAAAAAAAGATTTACGCTATGAATAAGATTACCTTTCTAAGTGATTGCCAATACAAAGTGAAAATAAAAACCCTCATAAGAATTCTTATAAACAGACAGAAGAAAGAATTTTAAAAGGTTGATTAATAAAAGCCTTCATAAGAATTCTTAAGAAACTCTCTCTCTCTCTCTCTTCTTTCTGCATAGAAAAAAAGATTTACGTTATGAATAATATTACATTTCTAAATGATTGTTAATACGAAGTGAAAACAAACATCGAATTTAGAATTTTTCACTACATACTTTTGATATTCTAGTATGTATGAATCCGATCCATCCTTTTATAGTTTCTAATATATATAATTGATACAGGTTCTGTTTCATTATCCTTAAAAAAAGGTTGTACTTTGGCCTTTTATTTTAAGCTTAAATGTAATTATAATCTTTTAAAATATAAATTGTATTATTTTAATTTCTTAATTAATCCCCTAAATATTAAAGTAGTACAATTTTAATCCTCCCATTTAATTTTCCATGAATTCATTGACTTTATAAAATTATTTCTACTTAATACTTTCTCTATATTAACTTAAAGTAACTATCATGTAAGTATGAAAAAGAGACTTATTAGCTAAATTTTAAAAGTTTTGAAAAAAATCAATGAATTACATATAAAAATTAAATCATTTTGAGACTTAATAATTTATAAAATTTTAAAAAAATAATTTATATGAAAAATAATGCAATAAATACTTAATGATTAAATAGAAGTGACAAAAGTTAAAACAAATTGACAGAAAATGATAAAAATTAAATAAGTAATTAAAATTATACTAATTTAATATTAAGAAATATTATTTTAAATTAAGAAGATTAAAATACCATAATTTATATTTAGGAACCAAAATTGCCTTTACATATTTTATTTTAAAACCCTTCGTGCCATCTTCAACTTGAACTCAAGAAAACTATATATTTACCTACGCTGTTGAATCATGGGGCTACGCCCGCGGACAGAGGGTTCAAGACAACCAACCCAATTATCCGCTGGTAGCTTTCTTTTCTTTAGAACTTTCTGGTGGTATTTTTTTAAAAAAAATAATGTTATATTTATTTATTGTAATAAATTGTTATTTATTAAAACTTAAAAGTTGAAACTGTTTTTATTTTATTTATTTGAGTTCACTATTTCAAATCATGTCAATTATATACGAAAGTGTTATATAAAATTAAGTACGTTTATTATATTTTTCTCTTTATAACGAGCTCGGAAGAGGATATTTGTGAAAAAGTCCTCCATTTTTTGCATTTTTATTTTCTTTCCTTTTAGCAAAGAAATATGAAGAGGGAGAGAGTGTTTCTGCGAGGGACTATTTTCATATCTTGTCCAGGAGAAGTTTTTGAAGAAAAACATTGTAATTTTCAAAGCTTTTTGGGTCCGATCCATGGGCCAAAGGGTCTTCATGGGCTCACTCAACAGGCTACAAACGCTGATAGGTCAAATTCTAATCCATGATAGGATGGAACTTCGTTCTGTCTCGCACAGAAAATACTTTTAATCGTAAAGTTTACTTATTTTAGTGAAAAAAATTTCAGTAAGAATATAATTATAAATAATTAAGATGGTAAAAAATAATTAGTATACTCAATGATAAAAATAATAAATTTAGTGAAAAATATTTTTCTCTTTTTTAATCAAAATAGTGTAAAAAAGTAATATTATTTACAATAAGTTACCTTAGACATGCATTAAACTTAAAATATTTTCAATGTCTACTGGAAGAATAGTTATGGGAGATTTGAAGCTATGATCCTAAAAAATTATTCAATTCCCTCACTACTAGCTCATCAAGTATTAATAAAAGATTATGTTAAATGATTTTTAATTTTTTTAATACTAAGAGTAATAATTTATTTAAAGTGTATATATATATAATTTTGAGTTTAAACTCCAAACATGACAGAATATAATAGAGAATAAATTTTTTTAAAGTAATATTATACATCACTGCATCATTAAAATGGATTAATTTCTAGGTTGTTGTTAATAGGTTTCTATGGATTAGTCTCTACAAATTAATCTGCAATCCCTTTCTGAACGTGAAACCTTGTTATTATAAAAAGGATAATCAAACTCTTCCATTATCTTAGCCAACATTTATTAATCCTGAAAAACCAGTATTCCCATGAAAATTTTGTAGTTCATATGATTTTTTCGAACAGTTGTTTTCTTGTTTGCTATGTTTTGCATAAATTTATATAAAAAATATATAATTTATTTATTTATTTTCTGTCAGAGTTAAACCGAACATTAGCTGGAAATCAAGGACCCGCTTCAAATCAGAGGCCCCACAAACATATGGCTTTGTCTTTCTTTTGGTCTTCCAAGGGAACAGCCACATCCAACTTTTTAATTGAAAACTTATAGGAACGGCTTGCCCATTATGAAGGGTTTGAACTTCGAAACCTCCAAAATTCTTGAGAAAATAATTCTGTCATCAAAGCACAGAGGAAAAAAATATATAGAAAACAGAGAAAAAAAGGAGAATGTAAAATGGCAGGATTATTGTGATCCCCACCACACCGCCCCTCCCCCCCCCCTAAGTAAGAAAAATTGATGGAAGGGAAGCAAAAGCAAGTGGACTTACCGATATTCCCACTTTTAACATATTATATTTTCAGTTCCATTTTGATTTTGATTTTGATTTTTGATTCCTTCCATTTTAGTGCTGATTTATGAATAAAGACTAATGGAAAATTTTACAAATTTTTATTGAAGCCTTGTCGTAAAAATCATAATTTATTATAAAGACCTTTTTTTCCTCATGCATTGCAAATTTGTACAAATTTTTGTATAGAAAATACCAAAACTTTTAATTTTAGCAACAGAAATTGAATTTGAAATTTTATAAAATATTATAATGTGTTACAAAAGTTGCAAAAGGTACATGTAAGAGAATAAATCAATAAAGTGATATCACAACTTTTAATAAAAAAATAACAGTTATAAGTATAAAATTATTTTTCAATTTATTATTATTTATCAAATTTTAAATATTTAACTTTATCATTAAGAGTCATAATATTTTACTTTATCTTATAAAATGCAATTAGTGCACGTTATGATAATAGATTAAAGCAATCAAAATGAATGTGATACCATTATCCTAATAAATATTTGTTAAAAAAATATAAAAATCCTTTGAATTTGAATTTAATATAATGATTACATATGTTGATATTATTAGAATTTATAAAAAGCTTTCAAAGGAAGCAAAGCATTTAAAAAGAAATTCGAAATGAAAGATTTTAGAGAAAACAAAACTTTATTTGGATCTCTGGATTGAATATTTAAATAATGAAATTCTTATGTATCAAATAACTTATATGAGAAAAATGTTAAAGCATTTTTAAATGGATAAAGTGTACTAGTTAAACACCCTATTAATTGTAAGGTTATTAGATATAAAAAAAGATTCCTTTTTAACATTGTGAGAATGATTTAGTATTCCTCGGTCCTAAAGCACCATACCCGAGTGTTACTAAAGCACTAATATATTTTGTTAATCATATATGATCATATATATTATTATATATAAATGTATTAATAAGTTATAGATTTTCCTTAGCATGAAAGCATTAGAATGAAGTTAAGTATATACTTTGATATCTCTAGAAGGTACAATTAATATAAGTTTGTCATTCAAAAAGAAGATTCCAATAGTCTTATATGAAGAAAATGCAATATGTATAGTCTAATTGAAAAAAAGATAAATTAAAGGTAATAAAATGAAACATATCTCACCAAAATTTATTTTAACATATGATAATCAAAAGAGCGGGGTGTAGATATTTAACAAATTCATTTAAGTGATAATTTATTAGATTTGTTTACTAAGGTACTTCCTAATGCAACGTTTGAAATGCTATTTCATAATATCAGATTACGTTAATTTATAGATCTTAAGTGATATAATTATAAAGAGAGTAAATATGTATTGTACTCCTTTTTTTTCTTTATCAAAGTTTTATTTCATTAGCTTTTCCTAATAAGATTTTTAACAAGGTAGTATTGCCTTGTGTATTACAAAATAATGCCCTCCTTTCTGTAATGAACGTTAAAGGGGAAGTGTTATGAATAATTACCTTGAATGTTAATATTCATAATTTATGCAGATATTTTATTCTCTCTTTATAATCAATTATTATTTTTTATTTATGGTTAATTATTAAATTTTATATTTTTTACATGTCATTATTATAAAATTATAATTTATGACTTATCTATCTTATAAAAATGAGGTTAATAAAAATAATTCTTCATGTAATTAAATTAAATAATTCTCTTTTATATATTTCTTAGTGTTGAGCATTTTTATGACAGAAATAAGTTTTTTGTAAAATACACATGCGAGCACAACCTTATATATATATATATATATATATATATATTTGTTTTTAGTTTGACAAAAATCAACCAAAATAAATGATAATTATGATTTCCTTTATGATGTACAAAGAAGTGCTTGATCCCATGATGGTTTTCATGGTCTGGTATCTTCCATGGTTGTTTGATTCTCGGTGGGTCATCGTTCATTCTTGAATCCTTAGCACCTTACTATACTATCCTTTATGGCTTTATCTAAAGTGCTTTTGCGGTTGGTGTGAAAGCTCTATTTTCATTGTCAGGACGTGTTTGGAAGCTAAAGACGCTTCTCTTTCAAACCACCACCGACAAAATAATTCCCTTATTATTAAATCAGAAATTATATATTTTTGCAGTTATATTTGATGTTGCGTTAGAATTAATTTTTCTATTTTCTAAAGTTTAAATTAAAAAATGTTGCATGTATTAATTATTTTATTATGAATATAATTAATTTTTGTATTTATACGTGAAGATTTACAACCTCCACTATTTCATTTAAATGATAAAAAAATTCATAATACTAATTTAAAAATAATAAAATTATAAATAATATTAAAATTAATTTATCACCACAATCAATAATTTTAATTAATAAATATATTTATTATGATAATAAATAAGATTGAATAAATTTGATTTAAATATTTAAATTAATTTATTTAAATATTATTTATTATTTTATTATTTTTAAATTATTAATATAATTTTTTATTTAAATAAAAAATAAATAAATGGAGATTAATAACCCTTATAAATAAACATGAAATTAGCAATGTAAAAACTGACAACTTCCTTTTATAATTAATAGAATATTCTTTTTACGAATCATTAGATGGAATAATTTCTTTAAAAATTACAATATTAATAAATTTCTCTTATTCTAATAAAGGTTATTTTCTAGATTTAAACCACACTTACAAGTAGATAAAATTCCTTCAAAATCGTTGTAATTAATATTTTTTCTAACAACGAATTTTCTATGATAAGACTTTTAGTAACAAATCATATAAATGAGGTCTTAGCTGTAAACGTGACATACATCCAACTCAAACATCACTAGGTGGAGCTGAACAGCCTTCTTCTATCACTGCCAGATGGAAAGCAATATCTATTCATAGAATAAATACAAAATTGTTAAACTTATCTAAGCAATAATCGAAAACAGTTTAAGTGATGCAAATCTGGATATTAAAATCAAGATGTAAGCTGTAAAGTGAAGAGTTTCATTATTATAATTTTTTTAATTTTTTATTTGTCAATAATTTTTTATTTCTTCATGTCAAAATAAATTAAAATATTTAATATGCAACGAGAGAGATAAAGTCGAAAACTTTTAATTTAAAAGACATTTAATATTTTTTGAAGATTTTAAGTTTCTTGTTGCATTTAAAATTTGATTCTTAATCCTTGTGTATACACATTTAATAGTTTAACTGCTCTTTTTATTAAAAAAAAAAAAGAACGGAAATGAGTTTGCCGCATCGTATTTGCATGACAATTAGATAAAGGAATAAAATTACAAAAAAAGTCCATCCCAATTTGTTCTCGCAATCTTTACAAATTTAAAATTAAATTTTAAAGTATACACAATTTTGAAATTAACATCTTTAACAGTTTTATGTAATTTCTTGACCTTCTCATATTATTTTTATACATAATGTAAAGTTTATTTTTCATATGTTTGATTAAAATTTATACATTTAATTTAATTTTAATTGATTATATAATGTTGAAATCATTCGAAACTAATAACATGTCAAATCAACATCCAATAATATTTGTGATATTGCCTTAAAATTATGAAAAAGTTACATAATTAAATAAAATAATTAATTAAGTAAATTATAGATGTTAATGTATATAATTTAACGTATTAGTTCCAAATTTCTAAAGCAACATTGCTGAAATATCCGACTATAAGGGCCAAACTTACATTTTATTTGGAATTTGAAAAAAATAGAATTCAATTTATTTAAAATTGAGTTCATGTCTGGTTTACATTTCCCTCTTTAAATAAATGTCTCTAAATCATTGATAGGATATAGTGCAAGAAATATCAATATGGCCCCATTTTTGTTTGAAAAATTGGAAGGAAGATGCCCAAAGAAAAGCACTACGCCAATTAAGCAAGGCTGTAATGGCCCACAAGTACTTCAAAATAAATTAAGACAAATAATAATAAATATCAATTAAACCATTATTTAAATACTTATTGTGATCCGACCAATTTGGAATAGGAAAGTGCATGTGCTAGTCAATTGTGAGATTCACAGCTCCTTTCAGTTTTGGTTGTTCTTAGAAAAAGGGAAAAATATACTTTATTTATCGTATAATTTAATTTATAATCTAATCACAGATAGTTTTAAATGTTAAAATAAATTAATTTATGGTTTGCACTTGTAATATTTTATCTATTGGTTTTATATTTTTGTCTGAATCTAACAAAAATTGTTACATTTAAGTCATATGCATTTTTATTAAGTTTAATTAAATA
The DNA here is from genome assembly GCA_020226215.1 of Sindora glabra. NCBI lineage: Eukaryota > Viridiplantae > Streptophyta > Magnoliopsida > Fabales > Fabaceae > Sindora > Sindora glabra. The sequence goes on from CM035233.1 coordinate 50,866,155, forward strand.
TGTTTTCAACTTAATTTGTTTCTAATTGCACCCATCATCCCAATTTACACTTATGAAATAAAGGTGATGGAAATTGAGATTGAAGAAAAAATAAAAAAAATAATGATATAACTTAAATTCTTAAAATTTTATTTCTATTTAATAGATGCAAAGGAAAAGAATGTGCAAAATATATGTTGGATTTCATTATACTTGAAGGGAAGGAAATCATGTATAAATAAAGTATTAATAATACAAATTATAAATAATTCTTTCAATACTTTAAATCATATATGAATAAGTTAGGAATGATACCATAAATTGGTAGAATGTATTTTTTTTTTCTTTTAAAAAATGTGCTTAAACAAATACAGAGAACAGAAACAAAGTACAGCCTGTTTCACATGTTACATTACATACCAATCGATTTGAATTAATTAATTAATTAGTTACTTAATAAATCAATTAATTGCTTGGGAAAATGTTTCCTTGGATTCTAATTTGGATTATGGGAATCTCAGTCAAATATTGGCTTCGTGACGGTTAAAACATTTTTTAAGTATTATTTTAGAAAAAATTGTTTCTTTTTATTTTTTGATTTAAAAAATAAGATTATATTTATTATTTTTTAAATATTATCCTTATTATCTAAATAAGTGTTCAATAATTTTATTTATTAATTAATTTTTAATAAAAGTATACTAATAAATTATAATTTATCTCCTTCAAAATTAAAACTATTTATTATTTTTCTTAATTGTTATATATTAACCTTAAACAATACTTGCAAAAAATGGGAGGAAGTACTTCACTTAAGACCATTAGTTTCTCCCCACTAATCTAGTACGTTGAGGAAGGGGTGCGGAATTACTTATTTCTTCTCTAATCAATTAAATTTAAAAATTAATGTCCTATTTTTATAGATAGCAAGTTTAAAATAAATTTTCTGAAGATTTTAAAAATTACATATATTTTATCAAAATTTTGATTCCTCACATTCTCAAATGAAATTATTGATTGTGTCATTGCCTCATAATAGATGAGGCATACATACACTAATAATGCCTGTATGGGCACTTTCTCGCTTAAGTAAGGTAGCGATTTGGTAATCACAGCAGAGTATCGACTCATTATTTAATATTAAAAATTATAGATTGAGCGTAAAATGGCATCAATGGCTAATGAAAGAATAGATGATTTTTAAAATTATTAACATTTTGATAAAGTTGCAATGATGGATTTATTATTTCAATAATAATAATTATTTAAATTGAATATTTTATGATGAGAAAGTATTTTTATGATAATATTTAGAAAAAAATAATCAATTCTATTATTTTTATTCTATCTTTTCTATTAAAAAAATAATAATAGTTTATTAAGCTCTTATAAACTTTTGTAATTTTGAATTACGATAATTTTCCTTCGATCAAGTCCTCTTTTTTTCTAAAATTAATTGTTTTTTTCCCCAAAATTTCAAGCAAAAGTTGATAAGATAAGGAAGCCATCAATTATGAAAGGAAAAAAAAATTCTAATATTAAATTATCAATGCTACTTTTATATAATTGTCGACATATATATATTTATAAACTCAGAGATATATCTTATTATATTTTAAAACATAAAAATTAAATTTAATATTAAAAATTGAAAAAATATAATACGTTATAAAAATTACATAAAAGTAGCAGCAGTTTTCGGTGTTAAGCAGCCCAAAAAAATTTTGGCCCGACAAGAAAGGATTGCAAATCGAATGAATTTGCAAGGATTATGTAGGTCATGAGGTCCCCTAAAACCTAGAAAATTACAAAATTCAGACTTTCTCATATCCGACCAAATTAGCAACTATTATCCAGCAGTCAAGTAGGTTGCTAAAAAGCACATGATCTGGGTGTGTGCTTCACTTTCTATGAGCTTTTTTTTTTTTTTTTAAATAAAAATTTAGGAATGGGAATGGCTCCCTCTCTGAAGGCCAGAAAAAGGCTGAAATTTCTGTTAGAGTTACAACAAAATTAACAGAAAAATTTGAATCTAAGACATTTTATTTTAATCCTGAAGGATGAATTTTACCATTTGTAGCAATATCGTACCTTGTTTGTGTTGTGGTTCAAATATGTTAATCATTCATTCGGGGGATTTGAGCAATAGCGAGAGGTACAACAACAAGGACAACTCTTCAATGGTTCAATAATCTCGTGGTTGAAAGCCACATTACAGGTTGTAAATAGCTGGTGCAAACTATAAAATTTAGGTTATGTTTCTTTTTTCAACATATTTTTTGTTAAAACAAACTTATTTATTCATATATAATTAATTATATACCTTATAATTGAGGAAAAAAATTAAAATATATCATCTTATGATGTATTAGTGTGTTTGAATTATTAAATTTCATTCAAATATATGTAGTTTTATACAAATCACTAAATTCAGATTGTAAAATTCAATAGTGCATGGTAATAATAGTGTATTTTAAACGCTCCCTATAATTAATAAAATAATATATTATATTGCAATAATGAATTTTTCTTTGAAATAGTGGACATTATTTTGTGCCACACTTTTTATATGTACATTTAACACATAGATTTTTTTATTTTTTTGATATTTTATAAATATAGATTCAAATAAATAAAATTATTTTTTAAAAAAATATAATCTGTCAAAACAATTTGTGTGCAACCAGTCATCTTTGAAGTGATTCTCACGCATTAGCCCATTTATTTATCTACGTAATCCTTCACTTAAGAGGGCAAATTGAGATTGAGAGAAAATGGTACAATGGTATGGAGCCTATCAAGTGGATCCATTTTTCAGTATAATAAAATATTTTGTTTCGTGGGAAAATATCCTCTCCTTTTATAACATTGAAATTTCAATACTATTTTTTATTATATTTTAATAAATAAATAGCTATGACGATATGATTGAGTGGTTGTTAAAATAATAGAGCAATTTTATAATTTTTTTAAAAATTATTCTTTACCTATTTATAATTTAGTTAATTTTCACTTAATTCATTTCTAGTTTTTATGTATTACAATTTACTCACATGTTTTTTACCATTAACACTTTTTCCATCTTAATTTTTTTCATCTAATTTTTAATGAAAAACTTCATAGTAATCTTATTACTTTATAATAATTATAACAAAAAAACTTTATAATAAGTGAGTTAAGTAAAATTGAATGAAATCAAATGTAGGTAAAATATAATTTTCTTATATTCTCATGAATTAATGTCAAGAATTTTTAGTAAGTGCTAAAATATATTAATTTTATTTTCTTATTTTAATCACACACCTTAAATGAGACAAAAAAAATCTATTACATTATATGTATAAAACAATATTAAAACTTTTGATGATTGTAAATAACAAAATTCTCATATTTTATTATTGATAATTTTGTAAAATACATGACAATAACATGTGGTTTAATTTATAGATTTAAATTAAGAAGATAGGACTAATGTAATTTTTTTAATTTAAATGTGAATTCTCAATATTGATATAAAAATTATAATTTACTCCTTATGATTTTTTTCAAATTCACTTAACTCACTTACTATAAAATATTTTGTCAAAAGTTTGATAAAAAAGTTTAGGTGGACAAAGCGTTAACATTAGAAAATACAAGTAGTAAAATTATAATACTTGAAAATACAGGTAAATTAAGTGAAATTAACAAAAATACAGATAAATAAAGTGTAATTATCTCTTTTTTAAAAAAGATATAATGAAAGCAGTATTGAAATTATTGATATTATGATTGGACTAAATATTTTCCTATTTGGAGGGAGAATTAGATTGATAATATAGACTTTGTTTATTTTGTCATAAAGTATTTTTTATAAAAAAATATTATTTATATATATATATATATATTAATGAAGTGATGATATGCTATTTATATTGATAATTAAAAAAAATAATATTTGAAAGCTTAAAAATAAAGGAAAACAAATCCCTTCAGAAGAAATTATTTTCTCTTAATTCTTCATATTTAATATTAAACAAGTAGAATACTTCTTTTTTATTTTAACATTTTATAATTATATTTTATAAAAAATACTTTATGATAAAATAAACAAAACCATAGATATATTATGAGAGGTACTTCAAAGACGGGAATAATTAATTTTATCAAATAAATGAAAATAATTTCTGATTTTTATTTTTATAATTTCTAATGTATTTTAAATTAAAAAATTTAGATTCTTAAAGTACAAGAATACCGTAAAGTTGACAAACAAACAATAAAGTTGATAAATATTTTTCGTTTATTAAATGTAAATAAAGATACATGATACAATTGAAGTAATAGAGCATGCAAATATTTCTCATCCATCACTTTCCAGCACCCAAAACAAGAGAAATTCTTGTATGTTTCATCGATATCGCATATCCTTAATTATATCTAATAGATGAATAGTAATTATTAAATTTTACAATTTTTAAAATTTTGAAAATAAAAAATTAAAATTTTAACTAGAAGCTCATGAAATTGATAAATAAATAATAAAATTAATAATTATGCTTTATTTATTAAAATAATTAATAATACTTTGTGTAGCGGAGCATCTAAGAATTTATAAAATGTACGTAAGATGCGTTTCTCTCATGGTACAAGATGAGTTCATATCTTTAGCACATTCAAACATTAAATAAAAGCAGAGTGATATGTATATTCATATCTTTAGCACATTCAAACATGAAATAAAAGGCAAATCGGTCTCGCCCTCGGCATGAAAAGATGCTGCGAGGGGAAGTGAAAGCGAAGTATCCCTTCATATCATAAAAGCGAAGTAAGAGAAAGCTAAGACTTACGGGTCCCAGAAAGTGAAAGTTTACGTTACTGTCCAAACTAAAGCCTTGGCAATATGAAAATTTTCTACGAGGATAAAAGTACAAACTCAGATGCATCAGCCAAATCTGCTGGACTCCACAAGCTGAGTTCAAAGCACCTAAATTTATGTCATTTGCAGGAATAAAGGGTTCCCTTCTCTGCAAGAATCTGGCTTTTGCTTTTTTTTTATGATGCTACGGCTTCACTTTAAACCTTCCAGAGAAAAAGGAAAAGAAAAACAATATTTCCCGGGAAAATATGGAGGGAAAAAAAGTGAACTGTTTTGTGACTTAAAATGATGAAATGTCGGTTTGTGAGACATTCGGGAGTGACAACTAGTCATGCTACGGGATTACAAAAAAGTTGAACGCTTGGGAAATGGTTGCGGATATGCGTCAGTAAGATTTGGAGACTTGTTTTTGACCGGTTTTCCGAAGAATAAAGTTTTGAATATTGTTGAATCTTGTGGCCTCAAGCTCTGAATCCGGTATATAAATTCTGGTTTCTTCCTTTTTCCTTTTTTCTTTTTTGAATTCTGCACTTGTTACTTGAATTTGGCTATTGAATGAGGTGTAACAAAAGTTGGAAGTTGTCATTTTTTTTCCCCAATCTTTTGATTCTGGGTTCAGGTGTGGTTTGCGGAGAACTTGGTGGAATTTCTTGTTGATTTTAGGAGCAATCTTCGGATATCTGCAACTGCAATCATCATTCATCAACAGAAGCTTTGTTTAAACTTGTTCTGGAAACTTTCCATATTTGGATGTCAGAACGCAAATTGATTTGTTTATTCATTGTGTTGTGGAAAGCTTCTAATGATGCAGAATTATACCTAAACTTTAGTTAAAGAAGAGCATTCTCACCACTTTGCTGATGATTTTGCTATAAAAAGAGAAAATTTCTCTGAATTATCAACATGAACTCGGAGAAATATATTCTGTTCTTCAATGAATTCATGATCTGTTGTTCTCGCTCTATATGGTTGAACATAACTCTTTTTTTTAAAAAAAAAACAATAATTGCAGGCAGCTGAAAATTTTATTTCGAGAGCAAAATCTTTCGGATGGCGTCCTGAAACACTTTATAGATGGTTTAGCAATTCTTGTTGCCCTGAAAATGGCAGAAAAACTCCATCTATCAACGCTTCTGGTTTTGGTTACAATTCTTGCAATCTGTCAATCAGAGCAACCCCAATCCTCTCAGTCTCTGAGCCTTCTAAAAATTCAAGGCCTTTTGAACTTCCCTCCTGTTCTAAGCAGTTGGAATAGCCACACAGACTTCTGCAACACAGAACCAAATTCTCATGTCACTGTTGTTTGCTATGACGGCACAGTAACCCAGCTGCATATCATAGGCAGAAAGAAGGCTCATCTTCTTCCCCGGAATTTCTCGATTGATTTCTTCTTCACAACACTTGCTGAGCTTCCCCATTTGAAAGTCCTCACGCTAGTTTCTCTTGGCATATGGGGTCCATTGCCGGGTAAAATTGCCAGTTTATCATCACTGGAAATTTTCAATATGAGTTCCAATTTTCTATTTGGTTCCATCCCTCAGGAGCTTTCATCACTGTCAAATCTCCACACACTGATTCTTGATGAAAACATGTTGTCTGGTCAGCTTCCAGATTGGCTGGATTCACTTTCAGGCTTAACTGTTTTGAGTTTGAAGAACAATAGGTTTAATGGGACTTTGCCCGATGAATTGGGTAGCTTGGAAAATCTGAGAGTGCTTTCACTTTCTCATAATCACTTTTTTGGAGCAGTGCCTGATCTCAGCCGCTTGACAAATCTTCAAGTTCTGGAATTAAGTTATAATGCTTTCGGACCTCGGTTTCCTCATCTCGGGAACAAATTAGTTACGCTTGTTCTAAGCAACAATAAATTCAGGTCTGGCATTCCTGCTGAGATGTACTCATATTATCAGCTTGAGAGTCTTGATATCTCATCAAACACATTTGTGGGCCCATTCCAAGCAGCGTTGTTATCACTGCCTTCTATTACTTATCTGAACATTTCCGGTAACAAATTCACAGGGATGCTTTTTGAGAATCTGTCTTGCAATTCTGAGCTTAAAATTGTAGATTTGTCATCAAATCTTTTGACCGGAAGCTTGCCTAAATGTTTAGTACCAGATTCTAAAGATATGACTGTTTTGTATAGCGGAAATTGTCTTAAGGATGCAAATCAGAATCAGCAGCAGCCGCCTTTTTGCCACACGGAAGCCTTAGCTGTGGGAATAGTACCTGAGAGAAAAAAGAAGCACAGACGAGTGTCTAAACTAGTTCTTTCCCTTGGAATAGTAGGTGGGACTCTTGGAGGGTTAGCCCTTCTTGTGCTGATGTTCTTTGTTGTTAGAAGAGAAAATGCAAAAAGCAGAACTAAGAATCCTCCAACAAGATGGATATCTGAGAATGCAGCTTCTGGATACACCTCGAAGTTGTTTTCTGATGCAAGTGCGTTTCCTCCTCTCTCTTTCAAGCAAATTTGTGTGTCTATGTGAGACTTTGCTACTTCTCAAAATTCTGTGCATCTCTCTGCATCATGCGGGATATTTGGAAACATGTCAGACATGAAAATTCATTGTTAAAGTGGTCAAATAAATTCATTATATCCTGTTGTGCATTTAGAGTTACAATTCTATATGCTTAAACCATGTATCCTACAGAATTGTGTACTTTCTGTAAATTTTTTATATCTAGACGGAGCCAGCTCTAGAAATAGTTATTGTCAAATAGCAAATGATTTCCATCTCTAATTCGAGAAAAGACTTTTCAAACTTCATGCATTTGATTGAAAAATTGAAGTCGGCATCTGATTGAAGCTGAATAAGATATCAGAATCTGCTTAGCTATGAGGATTTATGACTGGTTGTATGGAAGAATTGACACTTACTAATGCATTCTTTTATATTCTTATGAGTAGATGACCAACAATTACTTTCTTTGCACTTGAAGGGTATATATCTCAAACAATGAAGTTTGGAACAGTTGGCCTGCCGAGTTATCGGGCTTTTTCACTGGAAGAGATTGAGGATGCTACAAACAACTTTGATGCAGCTTCTTTAATGGGTGAAGGTTCTCATGGCAAGGTTGGTCCTTTTCTTTCAAATTGACTTGTATATAGAAGCATGAACTCTTATGAATATGTTCACTCTAGTGGATTTATAGTGTTACCAGTAGAAGAAGAAAATTTTGTGTACATACTATATATTGCATGAAGCCTGTCATATACTAACATATGTATCTATATTTAATTGTTATTGGTTAATTGATCTATATAATCGCTTTGTTTGTGCCAATCTCCGTATAATACATGATATGTACAGAGGAATTTCTATAGACGAAGCCTGACTGAAGGCAGGGTTCAGTCAGCCCAATTAACTTAGTTCCGAGGCCTGACTTCTTGCATTCAATTTTTTTTTAATGCAAAGTTAAGCTTTTTAATGAGTGATTGCACTATGAAACATACTATGCACAGAAATTGTATCTCTGCCATTTGTGCAATGTGGATTTCTGAATTGAAATATTGTGTATTTCTTGTCTGTCTCAGATGTACAGAGGTAAACTGAAGGATGGTTCAGTTGTTGCCATTAGATGTGTAAAAATGATCAAACGCTACAGCACTCAGAACCTCATTCACCACATAGAACTCATATCAAAACTGAGGCATCGCCATTTAGTCAGTGCTCTTGGACATTGCTTTGAATGTTATTTTGATGATTCCAGTGTCAACAGCATTTTTCTTGTCTTCGAATACGTACCAAATGGCACACTCAAGAGCTGGATCTCTGGTAATTCATGAACATAACAACTTCTTTCTGTGGTTGGAGGGTGTCAAGATGATGTTAATCTTACTCCATCAGAAATTAGAAATATAACAGATATTGAACATTTAATCATCACCAAGCTCAGTTACTTCAAGTCCTAAATCGATATTTGAGGAGTTAGAAACTATCTGCTGATTTTGGCATCAAACTCCATGATTTGATAAAGCTTACTTGTCAAAATTTAAAAGGAGTAGCCAAATATTTAGTAGTACAATAGGATTAGTTTTTCATAATATCAGATACTAACAACCAAATGCATCTTTGAATTTCTATTTTTGAGTAATGCTAAACTCACTTATGATTCTCACATGAGTTCTGCAAATGTGAATATATGGTGGACTCCACAATAAATGGCAGTGGGACCAACACGTCTAGGGTAAATTATTTGGATCTTATGAGTTTCACTGTAGCATTGTCTTTTTTTCCTTTTCTTTTCAACTTGATTTTTCCATTTTTTCTTTCTTTCTTTCTTTCATGTACAAGAAATCACGATTTATTACATTTTATTTGGTAGATGGGCATTCAAGACGGAGTTTTAGTTGGACACAGCGCATAGCAGCTGCTATTGGAATGGCAAAAGGGATTCAGTTTCTACATACAGGGATTGTTCCTGGCATATTTTCCAACAACATCAAAATAACAAATGTATTATTGGATCAGAATCTTGTTGCAAAAATTAGCAGTTACAACCTTCCTCTGTTATCTAACATGGGAAAGGTGACAAGAAAATAACAATGAATTGAAGCAAAAAACAGAAACAGCGGTGTATTATTTTTATTTTCCCTAGGAAAAAAAAAAAAGCTTTATTTGGTATTCACGTCAGATAATCCTTGCAGGTTGGAAATGCAAGTTCTTCCAGTGGATCCAAAAGTTCTGCAGCTAACAAAATGTGAGTAATGGAAAAGATTTCATCACTTTGTCATTTTATATTATTTATGGTAGAAAATGTTAGTGTACAATCAGTGGCAGGATAGAATGGATGTTTTTGTTTGTTTGAATTTCCTTTTATTGATAACAATAGGAATAGTAAGCCATTTGACACCCGTGCAAAGTCTTGGATTGAAACCAAGACATGAAAGAGAAAAAGCTCGAAAGGCAACATCAGGTGTCATGGAATTTGTTAAGGGTGCCAGCTGTATAAATTACTTGTGTTAGTGTACTCTATACAATAAGGATGGCCTAGACTATGGTACACCACTTTATGGTGCGCTAGTGACCTTAAACCATTAAATTTCATTTCACCTATGTAGTATTGCACAGATCAACAGATTTAAGTCGTTAGATCTACTAGTATATCATAAAAGTAGTACACCAAAGTCTGTCCCAATAAGGATAGAGTGGTCATATACACAATATAGTTATGAAACTGTTTTGTGAAAAGCTGTTTATTCAATGAAACACTTTTCCCTTTTTCTTGCAGTGCAAAACATGATGAAGATAAGTCCGACATATATGACTTTGGAGCAATACTCCTGGAACTTATTCTAGGAAGGACAATAAAGTCAAAGAATGATATAGATGCATTCAGAGAACTGGTAATAATGGCTATTCTGTTTTGTCCGCTTCACCATTTACAAATTTCTTTTCCCTGCTCTTCAAAATTTCATCTATGGCATAGCTGTGAGTAAGCTACTTGAATTTTTACCAGCAGATGGGCATTCTAAGTTTACACCTACAAATTTCTTTTCCCAAGTGGCGCATATTTAAATTGGTTGTCCTGTGTCAGGATGTAAATTGGTTGCACCTGACAAAGGACCCACAATTGTGTTAAGTTGTTGCAAATAACAATAGCGCCACGCATTTTCGTTATCTTTAATTTTTTTTAAATCAACCCATTTTGCAATTTTATGACAATAACGCCATTGATTTGTATCCTTTGATCATGAGGCAGTTGCAAGCAAGCATAGCAGCTGATGAAGAAGCTCGGAGGAGCATTACAGATACGAAAGTTCGGAAAATATGCTTGGATCAATCACTGAAGACGATGATGGAAATTTGCATCAGGTGCCTTGTTAAAGACCCTGCAGAGAGGCCTTCTATTGAGGATGTTTTGTGGAATTTGCAGTTCGCTTCCCAAGTTCAGGATGCATGGAGAGGGGACTCTCAAAGCAGTGAGGGCTCTCCAGGATCGCCTTTGGAACCTCGAAGACTAACCTTCCATTAATGTATCAATACAGAGGTTTTCATGTTCTTGTATATTTCACTGAAAGGCTATAAGAATGATGTCTAAAGAATATGAGCTTTTTATAGTTTACAGCTTAAGAATAGTATAAGCTGTTATTGTTATTAGTTTCTTGCCCCAAAACTGAGAAGCCTCTAATTAGAAAACTAGAATGTAAGAATCACAGCATGTACATTAAAGTAAAGGAATTGCTTGCATATTTTCTGCTCTAATAGCAGGGTATGATTGCAAAATCAGCTTTATACAGACCTCCTTTGTTTTGCTGTTTACTACGAGGTTTCTACACGTCTGTCATGTTATCAGCAAGTTTTATGTTGGTTGTAAGAAAGATTAAAGATTTGCAAACCAATTCTGAACTTTGGTTTGTGGTTACAACATTAAAAGCAAAATCATGTCTTGTTTCCTCAGTTAAAAGGACATAATGATTAATGAAGCGTCCACTACCAGCTTTCTTTGTAGTTTCTTCTCCTGCTTTGGTTTATGTGATATAGTAGGAAGAATAATAGAAGATACATGGGAAGATTCCAAGTAAGAAAACAAGGGTACTCATTTCCACTTGCTGGCATTAAGTGACCTTCCTAATGATATTTGACAGCAGTTAAGCCAACAGCAATAATTCTATTTTATTTCTGAGACTAAGTGAATTTTCTTATTTCAAAAGCAGAGAAATAAACATATGCAGTGGGACCTAGTCTTTTGCTTGTGTTTCTGCTTCTCTTTCTACAGCAACATAGAATACCTCAACCATAGGTCCACAGGGATCACTAGCTAGTGCATATTTCTGTGTAGTGCTTTTATCACTGTTACGCACTAAAACTAGAAAACATAAAAGGACTGAAGGACACGTAAGGTCTAGGTTTGGAACGTAGTCACTTAACAGTCTAATGAAAAGAAACAATGACATGGAAATAAGATTAAATTCCATCCTTTTTTTGTATATAAACCGCATGGTTACAACCCGAGATAGCAATCACTGGTACTTTAAATGCAGCGTATGAGGGTAATTGATGGTGGAGCAACCTTCAAGAATGGTGCTAGGGGATGAAAACTGCCATGGCAGGTAGTCAAGTTAGGCATGCTCTCAGTATCAGTAGAAGCAAAAGTAATCAACCCAAAGGTTAAGTACTTTGGTCTATTTATAGCATTTGGGACACCACGCGGGTAAGATACAACCATAAGGACCAATGAAAGACCTACCACATGATCATCTATCTGTCCCTATTAATTTTTAAGGGGTAATTTGATCATTTGATCGCTGGTTCCAGATAGGGTCAAGTCACTCTTCACAGTGATCGATGAGCAAGGTAAGTACTGTGATTGGCAAAAATGGCCAAGGGAAACACACGGATGACCCGACGGTTGCCATGTGTACAATCATTATGACAAGATTATTTGATATTCGTCCCTAGACGCCATAAATTAAAGGAAGTTTTTCCATTGTAGAAAGAAGCTCTTCATCTGAATAGATGATGATACTGCCAACAAAGAACTTTGGGGAATAGAGTGGAAGGTTTGAGGAGTACATAGCTCAAGGCAAGAAGCTCTGCTTTCCAAGCTAACTAAAATGACCTAACTACATTAAGAATTATTTCACTTGGAAAAAAAGTTACATAGCTATGAGCAGAAATGACTAGTCCAATTGACAAACGGGAGTGTAAAATAGCACTGCTACTTGTTTTGGGTGTATTTCCTCTGCCTGCTGCAGACAACTGCAAGAGCTAGCTTCATGATCAGTCCGATTCATTTTGTGGAATATAGATTTGTCCCTGGCTGCTATTCGGAAGAGTTAAGCAGAATGTAGCACTGACAATTGAAGCATAAGAGCAAATTGTGCATGCAACTGGATCTGTATTATCTGTTTATGCTTCTCTTTCTGGAGTAAGATAGGATACCTCAAGCTAGGTCCATAGGGATCTCTAGTCTGCGCAGCGGATTTTGAACTAAAATTTAGGTTTTTTTTTTTGGGGGGGGGGGGGAGGGAATGATATATCTACATAAAAAAAATACAAATAACTTTCACTTAATTGCATGATACTAATATATGATTTTAAAAATTTTAGGGGTCTGACCTTGACCCCAATGAAGTTCTGCCACTCCTAGCCAGTGCATATCTCTTTGTTGTTCTTCTGGCATTGTTACCTACTAATATTAGAAAACATAGGAAGATTAAAGTACGGGTACGTCTAGATTCGGATTGTTGTCACTGAACATGCAAAGAAAACAAAGAGGACATGAAAATAGGATTAAATTCTAGCCATTTTTCATGTAAACTGCAAGGTTGTCATCAAAGACACCGTAAAAAAAAGTTAGGTGTTTCCACGTAGAAAAGCTCCTCTTCCGAATTGACGATGATACTGCCAATAAATCAAGAACGTGTAAGGAATAGAATGGAAGATGACAAAGGTTCTGTTTCCGTAATAAATAAACTCATAACTTATTGAGTTGATCAATAAGTTATAAGTTAGTCTCTAAAGGTATTCCTTACACTAACTTACAAGCTATTTTAAGTAGTTTATAAGCTCTGATTTAATAAATTATTCAGAATAATTTATAGTTTATAAGCTATTATTTTTTTAAATTATTTTCAAATTTATCCTTATTCTTTTTTTTAATTTACAATCCATATCTTTTGTAATATAAATTTAAGTAATTTTTAAAAAATATATATAATTATATTTTAAGTAATTATAATTTTATAATAAATAATAAAATAAAACTTATATAAATAAATAAATATATAAGTTTATAAAATATAATTAATTAAATATTAAAAATTATACTTTTATTTTAAACTTTTTAATTATATTAATATAATTTAATTTTTAGATGAATATAAATTATTTTAATTATTAATATATCCTTTTATATTATTTTACAATTTTAGTTAGTTCAACAGCTAATTTTACGAAACACTTTAGTTAACTTATTAGCTATCAGTTATCAATTATAAATTATCAGTTATCAGCTAACTTATCAGTTAGTTGTACAAAATGGAATCAAATATCATTTGGAGGCAACTGCATTCATACATGTTGTATGATCATAGATGAATATGTGGTACACATGTTTGTTATACAAAGTTATTTTAAATAATTTTTAAATATCAAATTATTAATGGATTTGATTTAACAAAATAATTACAATTATAATTGTTGCATTTAGTTATTCCAATGAGTTAATCCCCCACATTTTTATGGATCTCATACTAATTAAGGAAAGGATTCATGATAAATTAAGATTAATAAAAGATGAAAATATTCATTCATTTAGTTATTACATTGAATCAAAACTTACAAATAATTTAATATTTCAAGATTATTTTAAAATAACTTTAATAATGCATTAGCTGTTAAGAATTTTTTGAACATGTGGCTAGTAACAAATTGCCTATATGGCACCATGGCCGATAGTGTCAGCCAAAGGATGCTTAACCGAATCCTTAAAACATGTGATTTAGTGATAGACTGTCATTGTAAACTATCAATAATGACAGGTTTTAATAACAAAATAATCAATTCATCCTTGATACCACTATGACTCATTTAAAATGTCACATAGTGAGCTGCCATGCGATTATATGGTCATACCTTAGTTGAAGACCCTCATCATAAAAATCATAACATATACTAATATTGGCTTTCTAATGCTCTCTCACACCTACTACTTATTCCTTGCCATGAGAATTGATTTGAGTAAAAAAGGGGTCTTGGTAGCCACTACTACCCGAACCTTTTTTATTTTGCAAGATCCCTACCCAATGCAAACCACCATTTCGATTGGAAGTCTTCGTTGGAATCTGTATTTTTCTCTAACATTCTTCTATTAGTAAAGGATTTTTTTAACAAGTCTTAGTTATTAATTTGACATTTACTTCATCTTATAAAAAAATCTCTATAATTTCCTCCAAAAATATATATATCTACACATTTATCAAGTGTTGTTGTAAAGATTTTCCTCTTAAAATAAAATTATTTTTCTAAAAAAATCAAAATAATTAGAGCATTTAATGGAACTAGCTAAGTCCTGTGCAATGCACATGATTTTTTTAGTCAATATATATATATATATATATATATATATATATATATATATATATATATATATATATATATATATATATATATATATATATAGACACACACGTTTCATGTTTCACAAATAAATGTTATAAAAAAGTTATTATAAAATTAATATAATTTGTACAATTACAAATATAAAGATATACATATATTTAAATACACACATTATTCTCATTATCTAAATTTTCTATATAAATCTTCTATTTTATGAAAAATTTTATATAAGATACTAAAGTTAGTAATCAAATAAAAAGAATTAAATTTTAAGCGATTAAATGTGTAATCTAATCAAACCAACATCTTTCAAAATTTAATTTAAAAGTATAATGATCACTCTTTTATCAATACATATATTGTGAGTTATTATGTATGAGCATTATAATGATTTACAATATAGATATATACAAATAATATATTAAGAATATAAAATGTATTTTAATAAAAATAATTATTTTATATTACAAAGATATTTTACTTAAAAATAATTTTAAATTTGGTGTGTTTGAAACATCAACTAATAAAAATATTAATGAAATTATGATTTCAAATGTAGTGAAATTTTTTTTAAATAAAATTAATCTAAATAATTTTTATTTATAAATCCAGTTAATAATTAAATAATTAAAATATATTAAAAAATAAGAATCAAATTGATAGAGAGTACATTATGAAAGATTAAAATAGGGTTTTAGTGTTTGATATTCTATAAAATGAATCGGACTGATCATGAAGCTAAAGCTTATACTTGTATGCAAAACGAGAGGAGAATTCACACCCCAAAACAAGCAAAAGTTTTATTTTACACTTCTGTTTGTCAATTAGAATAGTAATTTCTACTTATAAGTATGTAACTTTCTTTTCAAGTAAAATAAAGTCTAAACTATCATACATTATACTATTTAAAAATTATTAAATTTGATTCAATTTGCATGATATTATGTAAATCACTAGATCTAATAGTAAAAATCATTAAATTTTATTCAACTTGGTGATATAATACAAATCAGTAGATCTGGACTACTAGATGAAGCGATCCATCATAAAATAATGTTCTTTACATAGATAGGCCATTTTGGTTATATATATACTTTCACTAGTTCAATTGCAAGAGATTTCTTTTATAGATTATAATTATGTATATAGCAAGGAAAAAACCATAAGTGTGCATGTTTAAATAAATAGTATTAAAAAATTACCAATTAATACAATATATTTAATTAAAAATATTATATTTAAAAAATATACATATATATAAATATTAATTACAAATTATTTATAATTATTTTATTTTTTATTTCATTCTTTACTAACATAATTGCACCTAACTTTTATCAGCCCTGTTAAAGGAATCACTGACGTAGACCATTGGCTGCAGGGTTGGAAATGTCGTGCCCCATGAATGAGGAAAAATACTTGCTTACTCCTCCTAGAGTAAGGTGGCATTCCTTATTTTGGGAGAGGGAGATAAAAGACAGCGGAGTGGGGTGGGCTCTATCATGTAGCC
Source organism: Sindora glabra (assembly GCA_020226215.1). Taxonomy (NCBI): domain Eukaryota; kingdom Viridiplantae; phylum Streptophyta; class Magnoliopsida; order Fabales; family Fabaceae; genus Sindora; species Sindora glabra. The sequence continues at coordinate 50,882,569 of CM035233.1, forward strand.
CCACTCTGCCAATACCTTACTCGGAAGTAAGCAAGTATTTCTCACGCGAATGAGACCATTTTTTGCTGAGTTGGCAAAGTAGTGACAGTAACAGATGGGGCACCTCCGTTTAAATAAAACAACACTATCTCCTGTTGAAACCTAAATTTTCTTCTTCTTCTCTCGTAATCATCCTGACCTAAAAGCAAATTTCAATTTAAACTTGAAAACTCAACAGAAAGTGCAAACAAATAATTTCTTTAATACTCATCCTGTGGCTTTTTTCTTCCATTCGTTGTGCAAAGTCAAGTTCTTTCACATTTCTCACATTTATTTCCATATAATCTGTCGTATTACCCAAAGTTTTCAGTGTCTTCGGATTCCTTCTGAATTGCAACTATAGGTATTGATTTGATTTTCATGAATCCATCTGTCTAATATCCCATACAAAGATTTCTGAAGAATCAAATATTCCTGAGAAAATGGCAACAACAGAGAAGCCCAGCTTCAAAGGCCAAGCATGGTAAGATGATTACTTCTCTCTCTACGAAATCCATTTTTCTTTACCATATAAGAGAATTTTCGTAGGATTTCTCTCAATTTGTATTGAAGGTTCTGCACTACTAGATTGCCGAGTGACATTGTGATTGAAGTAGAAGATACGAGCTTTTTCATCTTCACAAGGTCAGCATAGAATTTAAAATCTCAAATTTTCTTTACACCCATGAAAAAATTTTGAAGCTAGGGAGTATTTTCGCTTCCAGTACCGACGATATCCTATAACATGAACTCTGAAATTTGTCTGTAAACTTGCTTCAGTTTCCTCTGATGTCGAAAAGTCGAAAGCTTAAGGACTTGATGACAGAGCAAGAAGCAAGCAATTCCTCTGCTCCTAAAATCCAAACAGCTGCAACAGAAGCAGAGGAAGAAGATGAAAATCTGAAAAAATCTGCATTTTCTGAAATAAAGAGGAAGAGTTTCTAGAGGGTATTGATTTGGACGCTAGAATTTTGGCAAAGCGACACCGTTTTTCATAAATAAAAGGGAAAAAACAAAAAAAAAGGGGGTCATCTTCTATATTTCCTACTCAACATTTCCAACTCAGCACAAAATTGTCAACGTCAGCAATTTCTCTAATAGAGCTGACAAAACTTGGGGTAAGGGGTGACATTGTGTACAATTGGCATCAGCAATCGATGAAATTGAAAACTTAAATGAAAAAAGAATCGAGTGTATTTGCGAGAGACTAAGATAAGATTTAATCGATATTGGATTGTCCCAGGCTGCTTTTAGCGGGAGTTAAACATAATGTAGCTTGATATTTGAAGTATAAAAACACATTGTGCATGCAACTGGGTCCAGCTTGAAGAAGCAAGAGAGAGTTGGGAAGATAATTGTAGATACATTCCTCTCTTAGCTATTGAATTTAGTCTGCTTTTAGTACATCAAAATCCATCAGCTCTTCAATTAAGCTTCAAGAATTCCCATTTCCTAACTAAGGGTCTGTTTGGTTTGGTTGAGGAGAAAATAAATTTTTAGAATTCATTTTTTAATTTTTCTCTATTTGGACATTTAAAATTTTTGGTTAATCGAAAAATAAATTTTGATCGACCAAAACATTGTATTATTTTTTAAGAAAGCAACTTCTTATTTTAAAAAACGGAATTCATTTTTCCTGTTATTCAATACATCCATACCCGAACCTAAACTTTTTTTCCTGCCTTCTTATCTAGTTACGCAATCACAATCATGAACATAATTTATTTTTATTTATTAAATATTTTATAATAGATATTCTATTTCTATTTTAATAAAATCTATTTTTATTTATTAAAGTTTAGGTGTACATTTTTATGTAATATTCACTAAAATATTCTTCCTTTCTTCCACGTGATGAAAGCTCTATTATATAATATTTCACAACATTTAATTAAATTAATTTTATAAATCTTTGTATAAAATTTTGTAATACTTCTAATATATATTTTATTATTGAAGATTAATCATCACTAGATTATTGAGCATCAAGAACAATAAAAATTTTATAAAATTTTTTTAAGAAGTACATAATTTTTTAAAAAGTACTGATCACTGAATATTACATATATTTTTTTTTAAGAAAGCAATTTCTTATTTTAAAAAACGGAATTCATTTTTTCTGTTATTCAGTACATTCATATCTGAATCCAAACTTTCTTTTTCTGCCTTCTTATTCGGTTACGCAATCACAATCATGAACATAATTTATTTTTATTTATTAAATATTTCATGATGGATATTTTATTTCTATTTTAATAAAATTTATTTTTATTTATTAAAGTCCAGGTGTACATTTTTATGTAATATTCACTAAAATATTCTTCCTTTCTTCCATGTGATGAAAGCTTTATTATATAATATTTTGCAACATTTAATTAAATTAATTTTATGAATCTGTGTATAAGATTTTATAATACTTCTGATATATATTTTATTATTGAAGATGAATCATTACTAGATTATTGAGCACCAAGAACGATAAAAATTTTATAAATTTTTTTTAAGAAGTACATAATTTTTTAAAAAGTACTGATCATCGAATATTACATATATTTTTTTAAAAAGTACGTAAAATTATAATAATTTTGAAGTAAATAATTTTAATTTACTTTAAACAGAATTAATTTTTTTTTGTGTACCAAATTCTAAAAAATATTTTTTATACACCAAATAATAAAATATTAATTCATTTTCTAAAAATATATTTTTTTAAGAAAATATTTTCTAAAAATTTTATTTTTTTCTAAATCAAACTTACCCTAAAATAATCCAGATTCGTAGTTCAGGTGTGACTCACATCGCCCTACATTCAAAACTCTTTGATATACAACTTCCCCACCTTTTCTTTTTTCCTATGGTGCATATGCCAAAAAAAAAATAAAATTTTTAGAAAATGTTTTCTTAAAAACATATATTTTTAGAAAATGAATTAATTTTTTATTATTTGGTGTATAAAAAATATTTTTTAGAATTTGGTACACAAAAAAAATTAATTCTGTTTAAAGTAAATTAAAATTATTTACTTTAAAATTATTATAATTTTACGTACTTTTTTAAAAAAATACATACTTTTTAAAAACATATATGTAATATTCGTTGATCAATACTTTTTAAAAAATTATGTACTTCTTAAAAAAAATTTATAAAATTTTTATCGTTCTTGGTGCTCAATAATCTAGTGACGATTAATCTTCAATAATAAAATATATATTAGAAGTATTATAAAATTTTATACACAGATTCATAAAATTAATTTAATTAAATATTGCAAAATTTCATTTTTTCCTAAATCAAACGTACCCTAAAATAATCCAGATTCGTAGCTCAGGTGTGACTCTCATCGCCCTACATTCAAAACTCTTTGATATATAACTTCCCCACCTTTTCTTTTTTCCTATGGTGCATATGCCAAAAAAAAAAAAAAACTCATTTTAAATCAATGTCTTGAAATTCAGTCTATCCATTGACTTCATGAAGTGAATAGGTAAAGATCAGACCGGTTTAATTAACTTAACTGGATAGTTAAACTAGTATTGTATTTTCATATTTATGAATTTATATGATAAAATATTTAATATATTATATTATATATTAATATTTTTAAGTTACTAAGAATGCATTAATAATATTAAATTTAAATACTTAAATTTAAAATTTTTTAATCTAAATTTTAAACTTTTATATCACAATTATATAAAAATAAGTATATTTTTATTACTATCATTTATAATGACACATATAATGTAAATTAAATAAAGTGAACACACATTTTGAAGTAAATGAGATTGATTAAATTAATCATTTAAAAGTAAATATATTTTTATTGGTTTAATTTTTAAGAAAACAACCTCCTTTATATATATATATTACAAATAGTATATTAGAGATTGTCAAGAGCCAAGTGGTCTTCTCGTCCAGTGTAGAGCAGCTGGTCTAGTGTTGGAGCCTCTCAATGAACGTTTCTCCAAATTTTTTGAAAAAATTCTAGATCCCGATCAATCGGGTTAGCAGTTTACCCAAAATTTGATCGGATTCCAACAATTCGATCTAAACAAATGCTAGTCTTGGGTTAACGGGCCATTTTGGCCTACTTTGTGTCCTGGGTTCGTTTTAAATTAAAGGCAATTTAACATTTAAATTAATGTTAACGAATAAATAACTAGTAATGGAGCCAAAACTCAATAATAAGTAGGAAGATCTATTGAACTCATGTTTACGAGTTTGCAAAAAAAATGCAACTTATGACTGGTAAAAAGTTAGTTCATTTAAATGCAGATGTAAAGTAATTTGGTTTGTGGTTTAGCGAACCAGACCAAATATTTTGCGAATGAGTCCACTTAAAAAAATGATTTTACTTTGGAATTAAATTAATGCACTATATAAATTTTCATCCAACTAATTTAATACTCACTCCAAAAGCCAATTCCTTATCTTTCAATCTAACCCAACTTAAATAAATTATTTTTAAGTTAATAATTTTATTTTTAAATTAATAATTCTAAAATTAATAAATTTTTATTATAATTTATTTAGTCTTGAATTGTTAATTTAGATTAAGAATACATTACATGTGTGATTTTTAAATTTATAATTATTATTTTGGGTTTTACATTATTTTAAAAAATTGAAATTTTTTTTTTTAAAAAAAAGGAAAGAAGCGGGAGTCCACAATTTGCAAACTCTAGGGCTCGAACTTGCATTTAAGGAATTCTCAATTTTTACAAACTTGTTTGTTTATGATTGGCCTGCACGGCTTAGTCCACAAATAAATTAGACATGTTCATTCAATGCATATATCAATAGGGATAGATGTATTTCAATTTTTCAGTGAGGATAAAATTTTAAAATTTGTAAGAATATATTAAATAATATATATAATTTTATATAAAATTTCAGGGGAAAAAAGGAAAAACAATACGAGTATGTGCCCATACTGAAATACCCATGTAGCTCTTCGACTGCAAATAACCCCTTGTGTTAACATATCATTCAAATTGACAACATTCCCCTCCTTCCTCTCGCCTTCTATTCCTCTCTTCATTACGTGCACCAATCTTCCATACTGTTGATTATATCTTTCGATTGTAGATGATAAAAATATGCAACTACATCTCCCCAACCCAAATTTCTTTGCATGGAATCAACTGGTTAAATGAAATTTTCGAAGGTAATAAGCAAGTAATGAAGGCCATAGCCAATATCAATGGAGGCTCTTTCGAGCTTTTAGTCTCAGAATTTGCAACTGCTCACCACTCATCAAGCAGAATCCCTGATTTGGTTGTGTCTGAAACTGTTTAAGGCTAAAATCAAAACAAGTCTCCGTTGGAGTTCACAAGGCCTTGCAAAATTTGTATTGAAGAATAAATGGAAGACTTCCATAACGCTAGTGAATGATAAATCACTGTGAAGATCAGTGGCAACTAAACTACCATTTATATTTTAAAAGATAATTTTCATAAGAAAATTTCACTTCCTTTTACAAAAATAAAGAAGTATTATATGTTTTTATATTTTATAATTAAAAAAATATTTTTTAAAATTATGGTAGGAGAGTAAAATAAATTTTAAAAAAATAAAAAAAATTATTTTTCATCAAATTTATTATATTTAATGTTAAATATATCAATTATTTTTTATTATTTTTATAATTTATAACTATATTTTTATAAAAAATATTTTTTTATCAAAATAAACAAAGTCTTGCTATTAGAATTGAATGGGAGATTGGCGCTCGTAGACAAGAGAGAAGTGAGTGAGAGGAAAGAGGAATGAGAGGTGCTATGGCGATCGATTTGAATGACACCAAATGGCCAGGATTAATTGCCCGCTAACAAAGTTTTATTTTGGTCTTACCTTGGAGAAGGTAAATTGCGTTTGACCAAAAGAAATTAGTGTACCCTTAACATGCAAAAACTTTATAAAAAAAACAATAAATATTTGATTATTTTCAAATAAAATTAATAGGATAAGAATAACTAATAAAATAAAAAAATAAAGAATCTTTTGATTAAACTAATTTTAGAGATTTTAAAAAAATGACTTTTATTCACAAAAATTTAGAGTTTAAATTTAATTCATTATAATAAAAAAAGATATATTATTAAAAAATAATCATTTAAATTTTTTTAATAATTTTTTAGTAATATGATAACATATTGATAAGTAATAATATAAAATTAATTTACACTACCAATGAATAAATTCAAATTTAGAAGTTTATTAATATAGATATCTAAAAACGTGCCCATTTATATTAGAGTTATATGATATTTTTAGTATTTTGAATATACACACTAAATATCTTTAAATTACAAAGCACCTTCTTTATTATTGAAATCATTTAACTCCATCAGAGAGGATGAAATTATGGAGATTCCTTTCTATTTATCAAAGTTCAGTACCTTCCTTTTATAATTAAAAAAACACCAATTTAATGTTTTTATTTAAAATTCCTTAATATAATATTAACAGTCTTATCACCTTCTCCGTTACCCAACTCAATGTTCTGTGTGTCTAACACTCGCTTAACGTTCAACCGTCTTCATTATTGATGTTTTTTAATTAAAAAGAAAAAGAAAAATTCCGTTGGGTGCTGCGATGTTGAAAATAGGGATGGTAGAAAAATTTAGGGTGAGTTTATGGTGCACTACAATAGTGCACTGATATATTATCAAACTTGATCATACATGAGTTTAACAATTTTTTAGGGTATATTATACAATAGCATGTCAATTCTTATTTTGATGATGTATCAATGCATCATTGTTAGTGGTGCACCGTAGATCAGAAGTAATAAACTTTTTTCCCTGTGTAATGACTTCCCTCACATTCATTTTGATGCCTCATTTCTTCATAAACGACAACAGAGCCTTCGCTATCCTCTCTTCTCACTGCTGCCATTATCAGTCCTCACAAACCTCAGTTTTGCTTGCATTCCGGTATTCTCTAACATATAATTGTTAAATTGAAAAAATTTAGTGCATGTATGTGATCAGAAGTTATTCCATATGATGATTCATTTTGTTGATTAGTTTTCCTTCTTCGGTTTTTTGTACTTTAACTAGTATTTGTTATACCTTCCTTACTTTTTACCCTTCCCTTCTGGTTTTTGTTTTTAGTTGTGAAATGAAAATTTTAAGGAAGTATTCCTCTAGATGCTGAATTTATTTAAAGTTTTTAAATAGCTAGCAGTTGCTCTATCATATGCTACTATTCTAGAGGAATTAGTATGAGCTTGTGATTAGCTCACAGGGTAGAATGCTGCTCTAGATTTAGCTTAGCGTGAGGTAGAACTGGCAATCCATGCTCGCAATGATTTCCTTTTTGTCATGAATCATGAAATAATGACACCATTGCATGTAACCATAGCATTATCATCAGTTTTATTGGAGATTGAGTTGACTACAAAGCAGAGGGTTATGATAGAGATGGTATTGAAAAGTAGTAACGTCTTGGCAATGCTTATTAATAATGTTCTAGATCTTTAAAGATTAGGAAATGGTACCCTCAAATTAGAAATGGCAAAATTTGACATTCATGGAGTTCTTGGAGAGGTAACTGCTTAGAACTTTTACTTTGTTGTTTTGAAATAATAGTGAACCCCATTCACATGGAGTAGTGTTCATGTTTTTTCTATATCTATGAAGAAGTTACCAATGACTTTAATTTTGGCTCCTAATCCAAGTCTCCTTATCTATTTTTTCTTTTTGAGTATATCTTTTTGCTATAAGCCTAACTTTATACCTTTCAATCTTTCTATGAGCATATCACTTGGTTTTAAAAACCCATTTATAGTCCACTAATTTACTGTCTGTAGGTAAACTCAATTAGATCTCACACTTGAATTTTATACATTAAAGCAAATTCATCCTTTATTGTAACAATCCATTCAAAAGAATTAGGACTAGACACTATCTATGAAAATCCTATGGAATCAATGTCTTTATTGACATCAAACTCATGTTTCCACAAATAGATCAAGTGATCATTTGAAATTGTTGGCCTATGCTCTTTGTGTGACCTGTTCAAAGGAATTTCATCATTAAGATCTTAATTTTCTATTACAAGTTGCATCAAGTTAAACTAGGGAACAACAAAAGAAAAAGATTCATTAGATTGAGGTACTAGAGGAACTACGACTATATCCTCTTTGAAGGTAGTGATGTGTGGCATGTAACTTAGACTATCTAACTCATCTTGAAAATAGAATGCCCTATATGATTCAATGACTTTGGTGGTGTGAGGCAGACAATAGAACTTGCTACCTCTATAACTATTGTGATAGCTAATAAAAAATCTAGAGACAATCTTAGAATCTAATTTCCTAGTGGCAAGAATATAAAGCTTTACCTCTACTTTATAGTTCCAAACATGAAAATGCCTTAGGCTGAGTTTTTTTTTTATTTAGCAACTTATACGGAGTCTTAGGCATAGACTTGCTTAGAACTTAATTTAAAATATAAACAATTGTCTTTAAAGTTTCTCTTCATAAAAACTTTGGTAGTAAGAAATGTGCATGCATGCATCTGACCATATCCAAGAGCATACAGTTTCTTCTCCCAACTATTCCATTTTGTTACAATGTTCTACGCATAATGTAGCTAGCTTTAATGACACATTCTTGCAAATACTTTTGAAAACTTGGCCAAAGGACTAGGGTTTCTTCCAATCTTATCATATCTTTCATAATACTCACCTCTTTTATTTGAATTTGCACATTTGATATTCATCCTAAATTTAAGCTTAACTGCAACCTTGAATGTTTTGAATACATCCAATGATTCAAAATTTTAAATTAGCAACTTAATCCCTCTAAATTTCAAACAATTATCTATGAAGGTAATAAAATACTTATGACCTCCTATTACTACAGGTGTGATAGGGTTACAAATATTAATATGGATTAACTCTAATGTATCATATTTTCTAGTCCTCTTTTCCCCCTAAATTTAGCATGAAGCTTTCTTTTTATGCAATCCACACAAGTATCAAAATTAGAGAAGCTTCCAGGCCATACAAAACTTTGTATTCTATATCTAAAAATGTGCTTTAGATGCTTATGCTAAAGAATTAAAGAGTTTTTACTGATTTTGTTTCTTTGCTTCCCAATTATAGTATTCACAAAGTTAATGAAATTAGAATCTGGATTGCTCTTGTATAGTCCATCAGATAAAATAGCAAAGCTAATTACAGTCAAGCTATAAAACAAGTTCACCTTTTGACCTTCGAAATTACATGAATACCTTTTTAGGTCCTATGTAGCAACTGAGATTAAGTTCCTTTTCATAAAAGGTATATACATGATGTTTTTTAGTTCTAATTTATGCCTAAAGGATAACTACAGAGTAATGTCTCTAATGAACTCTACTCCCATCTTATCACAATTTCCAAGTTTGATTACCAGTTCATTGTCACTTTTTTCCTGGAGTTTTTAGTGATTGTACAAAATTCATTGCGTGGATCATTACACTAGTGTTAAGCCACCACATGTCTGATGGCACGTTAACAACATTTGATTCAAGGTAAATTAGAGCCAGCCTTTTGAATTTAGCCTAATCCTTATCAACAATTTTATTTAACATCTTTTCTAAATTTTATTGCATAGATACAGATATTAAGAAAAAAACATATCAACCAATTAATGTATGTAAAAATTTTAATCACGCTAATGTTTTTCCTCATAAAATAATCTATGCAACCATATTTAGAATTACATTGTAAGATCTAATATTGAATGGTATTTAAGACTTTATAATACAAGAGCTAAATGTCATACTCCTAAACCTAACACTAGAAGGGTTTTTAAAAATTGTAGAAATATAATTCTTAACTTTATACTCATATTATTCCTAATGAACTATATTAATAATATAACAATGAAGGTGTCATGACACGAATCTGATCATGATTAGCATAGTTCTCTTTATCCGATTTTTACCAATTTTAATACTATTTACACTAATTTTACCTAACAAAAATATTTTTAATTTTTGTAATGACTTAAAATTCATAATAAATTTTACAGAAAATTGGACATACTCTTCTTTATTTTTAAATACTTTCCTAGGGCCACACACCCTAAAATATAAAACTTGTAATTTTCACAGATATGACAATGATACAAAATACATATATAAATACACAAAGAACACATTATTACATAAACATCATATTCCCTATCTCAAATTCTCTAATTTAGTCCTAATAGAATCTTAACTAGTAAATTCTTCATGAACTACCTTAGAGTCCCATACAAGTTACGTAACCTGATATTTTTAAATTGACTTTCGAAAATATTAAAAAGAAAGGGATAATTTTTATAAACCTAGTGAGCATATATTTTTCGATCTACTGTTAGTTTCTAATAACTAGAATAATTAAATACTGACTAAGCAGTAAAGATAGAAAATAATCATAAACTCAATTTCTAGTTTTTTTACTTCAAGTACCAAATCGTTAGGTGATATATTCATTTGTACATAACTTAAGTTTTCTATTTTATATCATAATCCATAATAGTGTCATTTGCTCAATTTATACACTATAATCACGATTTTATACATAACTTATTTTAAGTAGTCATTAAACTTTCTAATAGCCAATAAGGTTTCATCATAATTTAGTAATCATAGTTACATTAAACGAGAATATTCAAGATCAATTAGATTTTAATGTCACATCATCATACATAATAATTATAAGAAATATACATGTATTCACTTTTTGACTTCTAGATTAATTTTATACTCTCCATAAGCTTCCATCCATATTCCACTGAGCCAATCTTATACCTCACTTATCTTATTATTAGGAATTTCTCATCTAGTATTCACATCATCACCCTCATCACATTGCATAATTTTTAGTACCACTCATGGCATAATTCATAATATAATTTATACACTAGATTTAAGCTCTACATAGCACAATCTTAATTTATTCACCATACAAAATAAACAATTTACTATCACAAGTTATTCTTAATTTCCTAATAGTAAATAATAGCACCACTATGCCTAGTAAGCATGTTTAATCAACATTCACTTAATATATATACATTCATAGTTTATTATTCCACTGAATATAAATACAATCAAGTAATACTAAGTAACAATGGGACCTTGCCTTCATTTCAAGGTCTTAAAATAGGAATAACTATATCTTATGAGATAATTATATGAATATATATATATATATATATATATATATATATGTATGTATGTATGTATGTATGTATGTATGTATGTATGTATGTATGTATTCACAAACTAATAATCTTGACAACATGTTAATTAAGTAATAATCACAACCAACGAGATTAAAGCTCTTTAATTATAAATAGATTCAATCCATGTATAAATGTGTTTAAGATCCATATAATTGATAAGAAAATTATAAATTATAAAATATAATATTCAACCAATATTAGTAATAGGTATATATATATATATATATATATATATATATATATATATATATATATATATATATATATATATATATATGGGGAAGATATATACTTACTTGGAAACACCCATTTACTTTGAGAATTCCCAAACATTTTACTTTAATCTTTCCTTTTTTCCCACTTCACAATTTGTAATGATAACTTATGAATATGTGGTTACTACTTATTTTCTTCCTAAACATTACAAATCTAATTTCAAATCATGATATAATAGCACTCCATATTATTTTCTTATTATATTTCCTAATATTAACTTTTAATTTAAATAGCCATTATTTATGGATTTGCAAATCAAAATCATATAAATAAAAATATTAGAACTTGAAGCTTTAAAAAACTCATTTTATGCCACTTAATCATTCTAGGTCATCAATTTTTTTATTTTCAAATTTATCATTAAAAAATCAAAGATTCTTCTGAGTGATGGGATTTTCAAATTAAAGTGTAAAATGATTAAAATATTAGGATCTTAAAATCTAGAGTGATTTTAATCAAATTAGTGTATTAAACTACATACTTATCTCCTTATATTTTTAACTCTTCTTTAAAGAATAAGAAAATCACATAAATTAGGAGTTTTCCAATCAAACTCTAAACATAAAAAATATTAGATTATGATAATATAAATATACTCTAAGTATACTAGTTTAACATGTTTGAGCATAAAATCCTTATTTTATTAATGCTATACTAAGTATCCAAAATAAGATTATAAGGTAAGGTTTTATGAATCAAGTTCAAATCTTGCATAATATTAAAATGCAATGCTTTATAAAGGTTTCAAATATGTTATTCTATCACTCCATAGCATAAGCTATCTTCAAGTATTTTAAAAGTGCACAAAAAATTGGTTTTTCTAAATTATACTCATACACTTAAAAATATTATGAAATTTTTATATAGGACTAGTTACCACCATAAGGAGAGGTCACAGTGGGTCATTATCATTGGAAAAAGTAATGTGGTGCTAGAAAAGTAGTAAAAGAAAATAGGTTAGCCTTGCCACTATAGTGCTTTACTTTATTATTCCTTTCCAAGTTGGCAAATAGCTACTAGCCAAAGTGGCTAAACAACGATTACAAGACATTGGAAAAAGAATAAACATCGATAAAAGCTAGTTGATCCACCCAACTTTGCAAATGGTTCTAGCGGTAAGCTTTGACCTTCTCTTCAAGCATTACTAGTAATGGTGACAAGTTTGAAGAGAAAAGGGACATGATGTGACGATGTATGTAAGTTAGAGGCCGAGGGTAGGAACATATGTATGCCAAAAGGAGAAAAAGGAAGAGAGAAGAGAGAATATGTGTTAAATGTATCAAAATGAGTTAAGTTTAATGAGTTAGTTTGAAACTGGTATAATTTTACTTAACTTAAAATTGGGGCTAGTACAAAAAATGATAATAATAGCTTGACTTAATAAGGGATTAGGACTAATTAGCCCGACCTAGTAAGGGATTCGGATTAATTAGCCCGATTTAATAAAAGATTGAGATTTATAAGTATTAGCTTATTGAGTTATCAGGTTAGCCTATTAGTTTAATAATAGTAGTAAGTAATAAATAATTAATTTATTATTATATATTTATTTTATATATATATTAAAATAATAATTTTGGTATATTAAAATTATGCTTTGATATATATAATATTAAAATTATATATATGAAAAATATTAAATAATTTTTAATATTAAAATTAATAAATTTATATATTCAATATTATCAATATATATTATATAAATTTATTAAAATAAATAATTATATTAAAATTTGAATTAGTATTCTTATATTTAAAATTTAAATTATTTAAGAACTTTAAATAAATAAATTTAATACTAATTTTAAATATAGTATTTACATATATAATATAATATATTATTATTTATTTTTATTATTATATATAAATTATTAAAATTATTTTTATTAATATATTATTTATATAATTATTTATTTATGTATATTTAATAATATATAAATTATTAAATATATTTATTTTTATACATAATACTTTGGACTTGATCAATATATGTTTAATAAAATGTATTTATTTTATTAAATAAAATAAATATATAATATAAAATTTTTAATCAATATAAAATTCAAATTATTTTATTAAATATATATTATTAAATACAAATTCATGCATTTATTTGATTTTAATAATATGTATTTATTTTATTAAATATACATTTAATAATATTTATTTATTTTTATATATAATATATATGACTTACTAACATAAATAATAAAATTTTAAGTGACAATGATAAAATATAATTACATTTAATAAAAATAATAATAAATTTTAATTAATTAATGATACAAAATTAATAATAAATAATTAGCTAATATAATAATAATAATAATAATAATAATAATAATAATAATAAAATATAATATAAAACTAACCTAAACCCACTTGGTAAATATCAATTTAGGACTAATATTGTAACAATTTAATCTAGACCCAGCCTAGTAAAAAAATAATTTAGTCTGGAGTTAGTTCGATGTACAATTTTTGCACATTAAGTTAGTTTAGTAGGGTTAGGTTAACCTATTTTGATAAATCTAATATGCATGTTCAAGAAAAATAAGGAGAAAGAAGGAAGAGAGAAAAATCAGAAAGAAAAAAACTTTGGATTTTGATTAATGCTTCTCGCACCATATAAGCTCATTTCTCTTATTAGATCTCATTATCTATTCTTTATTTTAAAAAATCTTTCCCCTCTATTTATTTAAAAGAGCCATTTTCATAGAGCTCCTATTTATTTATTTTCTTGAGTCCAAGCTTACATATTTTCTATCCTCCCTAATATTTGTAATAGAACTTAAGCATAAAGATTTTAAAGAATTCTATAAGCTTTAAAAAGATTATTTTATTAAATCATACACATGTTTTTATAAATTTTTATACTCACTGATATTAAATATTCTCAATTTCAAAAAAGAATCACCATAATAATTATTTAGATAAAATTTTAAAACTAAATACTAGCTAAATAAACATAATTCATTTATACTCTTTAGTTAAAATGAATTCTTTAGGAAATTTAAAATAATAAAATTTTAAATATTATTTTAGGGTATTATAGAAGGGTATTTAATATTACAAATACAACATTTCCTTTAAAAACATTAAAATAATTTTATTTTTTAAAATTTTATGCAATTGGTCCTACAAATAATGGGTATATTGTTATACAAAATTTTACAATATAATCTAAGCAATAGTAATTTGTATATAACATAATAATATTTCATAAATTGTTACATTATACAAATAATGTCCAAAAATTACTACAAAATCATTAAAGGTAGTTTATATCATAGGAATGACATAGAAAAATTTATAACTCAAAATAAACCCCAATACATACTTAAACAAAATAAATAAAAATTAATAAAAAGTTTAAATATAAAAAATTTGAAAAAATGTTCACTAAATAGTGTTTAGAAAGTGAGCACAATAGTGCTAGCATTATTGTGCTAGCACTATTGTGATTTAATCTTAAGAAGGTGATACGTGACACTTATATTTAAGTGGTGTAACTATATATCGAACACAATGTGTCTAGGTCTTCCTTTTTCCTTGTTTTACAATAAAATAAGTCAAACTGACCTCGTACTAACTCATTAAAATAATCATGCTATTTCTTTTATAATTTTTTGTAATTTTTCACATGATTTTGATTTAAAATTATTCCTTAACAGAAATTTTAACTAACTTAGTCTTTACTTTGCTCAAAATTATGTTAAATTATCACTTCTAAAAGAATAAAAATTTTAAAAACTAATAAATGGTTTTAAGATATTTTCAATTAACTTTCCATTATTTTTTGTCTTTAAATAGTTCCATTCATTCCTTTAGTCATAGTTCCAATTTATTTATTAAAAAATTAATAAAAAATGAGAAAATTTTAAAATTAAAAAATCTAGAAAAATTACTAACAGTTCAAATAAGAAAATTCAATTTCCCAAAAATGCAACATTCTTAGTTGCTTTCAAATGCAACATATTTTCTAGAAACACAAGCAAGGAACACATATTTTACAAAGTTATAAAATCATTTGTCCAAGAAAGAAAAAAGGGGAAATTTATACATATATCTATATATTAAGCAATAAGCAATAGGTAATACACATGTATGATAGCAAGCATAAGATATATTTTTGGTTTAAATACAATCTTTTCATAATGCTAATTAGCATTTCATTGTAGACATAAACAATACCTTCATGTTTATATAAAAGAATTTACATCTTGTGTTCATTATGCCATACACACATATTTTTGCCCAAAAACTAAATACTAAAATAAAATAAAATAGTTAACATATATAAATGTATGTATGTATGTATTCATATCTCCTATATAAATTGAGGCAGTCATACAAGAAAGACATATGCATGCTTGAACACCTAAAATGACAAGGCATTTTATTTGCATATATTAATTGGCATCATATGGCATAAGCAAGTAAAGAAAGGAAAAATACATTATCAGCACACAAATTGCCCAAAACTTAACTCTAGCTCATAATTAACAGAAGTTCTGATACCAATTATAAGACCAAAAAAATTTGATTATAAACTACAGCATGAAATGATTGGACAATGTTAACCACATATAAAAATTCTATGTATTTAATGAAGTAAGGTTTACAAAATTGAACTAACTACTTTGGTGTATCCATGATTACTAGATGAATTTTGCTCCCTGCAATCCCTAATAATGCAACCCTTTTTCCAATTTCCTAAAATCAAAGGTTAAGGTGTTTCCTTTCTTATGCTAAATATTCATTTTTGGTGTTTTCAAGGATAAAGTGTAACTTTTGTTTCTCAATGTAATAATACAAATGATTAGGGAGTAGAGAAGTAAGGACCTCTCATAATTAGTAAACCAGGTCATAGATCCTATTTATCATAAGGTCTATATTTACATGATCAAAGTACCAATTGCCTAATTTATTTAATGCCCCTTATTAGGTGTTTACAATTATTGACATTAATATTTTTTATTTATAAATTATGTTAAGTCTAAAAATACCAACATCTTTTAGATTCTTTTTTTATCTTTTTTTTAATTAATGATTGCATATAAGGAAAGGATCAAATTGTATTCATCACATGTATAATTTGTTAATTATCACACCTGTTCTACTAATTGTCTTGTCTAATCTAATTGTGATGTAATCTAAAGGTTTTGAATATTTAAGGGAAAACTATCCATTATTTCAATTAGAGCTACTAAAAAGAGTGGCAAGGTGTGCTTTTTATTATAGTGAGAAAATTATTGACAAGAATGTAATAAAATAAACTTAGGAAAATGAAAAAGCAAAAACTTTTGATTTAAGCTACATATATAATTTGCTAATTTTCACACCTCTTCTACCAATTGTCCTATCTAATGCAACCATGATGCAATCTAAAAGTTTTGAATATTTAATTAAAATATATCCCTTGCTTTAATTACAGTTAGTGAAAAGATTGGTAAGCTATGATTTTTATTATAGTGAGCAAACTATTGATAGGAATGTAACAGAAGAAATAAGAAAATGAAAGAAACCAAAGTTTTTAGTTTGACTTTGCTAATATGGATGACAATAATGGTAGGAGTCCATAACTAAAAGCTAAATTAGTTAATCTTCCACTATTTCTAAACATGTGATTTAGGTGTAGGTGGAATCCACATAAAAAAATGGAAACAAGTACCAGTGAGAGATATATAAAAGCAATATAAAGGAAAGGGTTTTAAGATCTTGTATAAGATTTATTATCCCCTATAAATGCTTCTTTGTAATTTTTTATTAATAATTTTTTTTAAGTTTTTTTATGAGTAATTATTGTGCTTGTACTTTTTAATTAAAATAGACAAATATATTTCTTTTATAGCTTTTTTATTCATAAAAGAAACTCTTTTTTCTTCATTTTTTTCTATTCTTCATCTTAATATTGAACATTCTTCTAACAACCACTACAATAAATTATCACTTATGTCATGATCAAACTCATGGCAAATGTAAGGTTAAAATTTTCATATATGTGCTGCTTAACCATGAGAATATTGGTTAGATGGACCTGTGGTACAAATAAGTGTAGCAAGAAAATTATCATGGAAAAAAATTGTGGCATAAATATTTTTTTTACCATAAGATCACCTATGACTAATATATCCTTCTAAATAAAAACTCATTTAGTTTACATAAGAAGTAACTTCCTGCTAGAAATTAAACTTCTTAGGAAATAACTTCTTGTATAAGCTTTTCAAAAAGTATTTAAAATTGTTTAATTGACACATTGGAAGTAACACTTCCTAAAAAATAACTTTCTATGTCTTCTTTGGATTAACTTTAAGTAACATAGGAAGTATTAATACAATAATTACTATATTCTTAATATTATTATAATATAAATTAATAACTTTTAATTATTATTAGTTAGATTTAATAAAAATAATTTTATTATTATATCTGTAAATAGCATAGGAAATAGAACTTATCTAGGGGTGGTGGGTAAACAACTTCTTATGCTCTGTGGGTAGTATAACTTCTTAAGAAATTCTATTTTTTCTAATTTGTTATATTCTAGTAGCTTATACTATCATAAATAGAATTATGATACAAAATAAAATTACTATAAAAACTAATATAATTAGTTAAAATAATTTTTATATATCCAAATTAACTCGATTGTAATGATGAAACTACTGATAGGAATGTAAAAGAATAAAATTAGAAAAATGAAAGAAGCTAAAACTTTTAGTTTGAGCTTGTTGATATGGATGACAATAATGGTAGGAGTTCATGAGCAAAAGCTAAATTAGTTAATCTTTCACCATTTCTAGACATGTGACTTATGTGTAGGCAAAACCCACATCAAAAGAAAAATCCTAAAAACAAATAGAATGAAGTGAATACTAGTGAGAGATATACAAAAACAATGTAAAGAAAAGGATTTTAAGACCTTGTGTGAGATGTATTATCTCTTGTAAATAACATTTAAAATTTTTTATTAATAAATATTTTGATGATTGGATTTTTGGAATTGATTATAGTAACGAAACTATTGATAGAAATGTAATAGAATAAAATTCGGATAATGAGAAAACACCTTCTGGTTTGTGTTTGTTAAGGTAAATGACAATAATGGTAAGAGTTCACGAGGGAAAGTTGAAGTAGTTAATCTTCCACCATTTTTGGACATGTGACTTACATGTAGATGGAACCTACATTAAAATAAAAATCCCAAAAACAAGCAGGATGAGGTGAAAACAGGTGAGAGATATACAAAAACAATGTAAAAGAAGGATTTTAAGACCATGTATGAGATGTATTATCCCTTATAAATGCACCTTTGAAATTTTTTATTAATAAATATTTTGATGATTGAATTTTCTTCAAGAGCCATTGTTGTGCCCATGCTTTTTCATTAAAATAGATGAACATATTTCTCTCATAACTTTTTTATTTGTAGAAGAAACTCTCATTTCTTCATTTCTCCTATTCTTTATTTCAGTATCGAAAATTCTCTTAACAAATTAAATGTTAGACTTAGATTTGTATAGCATGTTTAATATTGTGGCAAACTGATTATTTGATAAAAATTATAGTAGGGATTGAAGTAATAAGTTATAAATTTTATCTGTCATAATTTTTAATATTGAGGCATGAGGGATCTGTATTTAATCAATTTCAACCTCTTATAAATTAGATAAGATCAATTACATATAAGAGTTGTACTATTCCACTTAAGATTACGCCTTAGTTCTCACATAAAGTTATATATGTTGTAAACAAACATAATCATGCTAACAATGTCTCTTACAACTTCTCTTAATTTGGTAAGCTATCCGGTAGGTAATGACTACTTACATTTTCGTTCTCTTAAAAGGTCATGTATTCTAGTTCATTATGGCAGTAACTGACATTTTTAATTTTTGTTTCATTTTTTAGTAAGAAATCTAAAGTAAATTAACTACTTAGCCTTAAAAAGATTTAGCGTATTGAAATTTAACCCTTAAAAGATTATGTGACTCAATTTAATCTTAACATTATAAAATGTGATTCGATTGATTCTCTCCATCAAATGGGAAAGTAAAAAACTAACGAAAATCCTATGTAGCACCATTAATTATTTATCTAACATGTTAAAATTGCTTACTTGGCACAAAAATCCTTTTGGTAGAGCAATAGGATCTACAATAATGGAATTTTATTTGTATCTTCAATTCTGCCATAGTGCACCGTTTTAGAAAATCATTTTTATAAACCTAACCATTCTTCATTGTCTTGCATTTCTATTCAAGTAATTCTTTGTTTTTAACCTATATTTTAACCCTTATTCTCCAATGCATTGAAAAATAGTGATATAGGTTAAGAAAAACAATGCAGTTTTACTTTCTTGTGCTAAATAAGCAATGCCAACATATTAAGTAATTAATTAATGGTGTTACATAAAATTCTTGTTAGTTTTTTATTTTTCATTTGATGGAAGGACTACTCTATTGAATCACAATTTAAAATTTAAGGATCAATTTGAGTTATAAAATCTTTCAAGGACTAAATTGCAATTAAATCACTAAAAAAAAGTCCAATTTATTGTTGGTATTGAAAAATTGCCTTTAAGATATCTAGTTTAGACTATTATCAGGTTCCAAAGAATTTCTTTTTCTTAGGCTAGCTTAGTTGGTAAGGTTTTGTCTTCGATAACTCAGGTCTTTTAAGTTTCATTTCCGTTATCAGATGTCAACATGTTTGGGCAATCTATAAGTACCACTGTACACGGAAATCGATGGCATGCCCTTAGTATGAAGTAGAGTAACCTGTCATACTTTTAAATTTTTACATATAAAAAAATGTTTTAGAGAAATTCTCATGTATGAATTGCTTATTTTGATAACTAAAAATTTAGTAATAAAACATGACGTCACTTAATATCTACGATGATATCATATTCTTTAAAAGTACAACAAGAAAAAAAAATCAAATATAATATATTTACCAAAAAGAGAATCAAATATAACATAGCAAAAAGTTTAATAATTAATTTGGAGTAATTCAATTTGGAGAATTTGCTAAACTAATCTTAAGCACACGATAATATTTCAAAAGATTTCAAACTACACATTGAGTTGTGCCATTATAGAGTTATGCCCTTTCCTTTTTTTTTTTTTTAATAATAAGAAGAGTTATTAAATCATTAAACATATACACATAAAATCTTAAAATCAAATCTAAAATATGAAAAAGGTAAAACCTTAACAAAAATATCTAATATATCCTCAATTTATGGAAATAATTTGACATATAAAATATATATTTTCTTTCCTTAAAAATCTATATTAATTTAGAAATTTCTTTTGACTATGACTCTATCCAATCAACAGTTTGTAATTTTTATTTTGAGTTTTCAATAATTATATTTACAAGGATTAATATATCCTCAATTTATAAAAAATATTTATTTTCATATTATAAAGTCAAAACTAAGATTTGGCTAGTTTTCAAGTATAGAAGATTGCTTAAGTTAATTCAATAATTTTTCGAAGGTTAATTTAATTTTTAATCCTTGTAATTTGCTTATATTTTTAATTTTGTATGTATTTTTTTTTATAATTATGTCTTTAGAGCTTGATTACAATTGTAACTAACTTTATATACTCATTAATTAAGAGAATTTTGTCTCAATTATTCAACAAGAATAGCATTTATTAACTTATAAGTTATATGGTGACAAAAAAATGAGGAGTTATTAATTTCAGTAACAAATTGTTGTAGTATAAAAGGAAATACTTATATATATATACATATATATATATATATATATATATATATATATATATATATATATATATACATATATATATATATATATATACATATATATATATATACATATATATATATATACATATATATATATATACATATATATATATATACATATATATATATATACATATATATATACATATATATATATATACATATATATATACATATATATATATATACATATATATATATATATATATATATATATATATAATGTGATTAAGTCCGCTTAATTTGAAAATTATGAATGATTGAAGTTATAATTCTTAATTCTCTTTATCAAATTTGCAACTGGGTTTTATTTTCTTTATTTTTATGTTACGATGTAACTATATAAAAACAAAACACGTTCAATATATATACTGGACAATTCCAAACGGAAACCTTTAAATTAATTAAGGTAAAGAACTAAATATAAATATAAATAAACACTAAGAACTGAATTGCAAAGAAAAAAAAATTATAAAAACAAAATTACAAATTGAAATTAGTTATAAAAAGTAAAAGCTTAATTTAAGTTTCTAAAAATTATATCATATCCACTCTGTATCACACAAGTGATAAATTATAAATAATTATTATATTAATTATTCTATTATTTGATTGATATTTAGAAAGAAATGTGAAAATTGAAATATGATTAATACATTTTTATTATTAATTTTTCCTATATTTTACCAATACTTTAATATCATTATATAGTTAAAAGTATTTTGTGCAGGAATAAGGAAAATAAAATATAAAATTAGGTAATTTTTTTTATCAATTATAGCACATAGATTTTTCGATTATTACCTTTTGATTGATATTGATAAAGTTGGTTGCTTGGATCATTCATCATTCAAATTTAATTTTTAGTATTATATAAAGTCAGAAATAGACACCACAATACTAATTAGCTTTAACGCATGAACTTTTAGTTTCATTCTAGTAATCCAATTGTTTCCTCCCTCTTCATTTTCTGAATTAGAGATTATGAACTCACCTGATAGAAACAACTTGGTCTCTGCCAGCAGCTCCAAGCCAATGATGGAGACAGTGAATGGCTCGCATAATTTTATAATCAAAGATTACTCTTTGATCAAAGGAATTGGCATCGGCAGGTACATAGCTAGTGAGAATTTTATTGTTGGCGACTATCAATTTGCTATATACTTTTTCCCAGGTGGTGATGAACTTCAAAACTCAGCCCATGTGTCACTCTTCATTGGGCTTGCTAGTCAACATACTGATGTGCAAGCACTTCTCGAGTTAACTTTGGTGAATCATGATGTCTTCGGAAGGCATAGAGTTCATAGCCTTTTCGATGGCTCACTTGGGAGGGAGCCATTTACATTTAAGTCCAAAGACTCCTTGTGGTGAGTTTTTTTTTTCTCCTTCGTTTTGAGTATTATTTCATTGTTATATCATTAAGCCTTTATTCTTCATGAATAAACTTATGTTAAGCTTTTATGTCCAAGGTATAATATTAATTCCATTAGTTAGTGAGAAATGAAGGTGTGAACCTTTTTTTAAGGGTGTTGTTAGTAATTTCCTCATATATTGGTTTAGAACTTTACATAATAATTCTATAAAGGTATTACAAGTATTAAATTTATATAAACATGGGTTAATATCTCTTGGTATACTTCTAATCATTTCTTCTAAAAGGTCAAGAAAATTCTTAAAGTATATTCATTAGAATTTTTATTCATTGTAACTCACAAGTATTACCTTTTGATAAATATGTGTTGTCATTATTTGTATCCATAAATGGTTTAATCTTGTTAAGGTCCAATGGTTGTGCATTTTCAATTTCTTTAAATCATTATTCCTTAAGCAATTATTAACCTATTTCTAGATAGAAAAAGTAAAAAAAAGCATAATGTAATATATGTTAGCTTATGGAACTTATTTTTCCATTTTTATAAGAATTCTATCCGCTGGATATATATATATATATATATATATATATATATATATATATATATTTGAGCATATTATTATCTTGAAAGTGATATATCTCTATCTACATGTAAGTTTTAGTTTTTGTTATTTATAACTAATTTGGAAAAATATATGGTTTTTATGATCAATCATTGCATTTTTTAGTAATCTCATAACTTAATTTTTAGGATTGGTTAAGCTTGGAAAAGGTAGCTATATATGTTAGCTTATCATTGAATTCAATTACATGCTTATTTTCTAAAGATACTAATAAGTTATTCCTTTTTATTAGGGGATTCTCACGATTTCTCAGAAGAGATGAATTGGAGGCTTCAAAATTCCTTAAGGATGATTGTTTGAAAATAAGTTGCACTGTTAGTGTTTTTGTTTCATCCTCTAATTGTTCAGAATTGGACATAGTAAGGATTCCTGAATCTAGCATAGGAGCAGATTTTGGCATGCTATTGGAAATGGAAGAAGGATCGGATGTTACTTTTTCTGTCTTTGGGGAAAAGTTTCATGCACATAAGCTAATATTGAGTGCTCGATCTAGTGCATTTGAGACAGAATTTTTCAGTAGGATGGAGGAAAATAATCAGGAAATAGTTGTTACTGACATGGAACCTGAAGTATTTAAGGTAATATTTTCTTGAAAAAAATTTTTCTTACTTTCTTATCTCCCATTTGTTTTGGATGTCAAATAGTAAATATTCTAGTTTGTTTAGTACAATAAATCTTGTCTACTCCTTTAATATGTCTTGCACCCTACTTTTGAGCAGGCTATGCTTCATTTTATCTATAAAGATACTCTTACTGAAGATGAAGAGCTACTCAAGCCATGTTTATCATCCTCATTGTCAGTGTTTGACCCAATTGCTGGAAAATTGTTAGCTGCTGCTGAAAAGTATAATTTGCCAAAACTTAAAGTGATGTGCGAGCCTGTACTTTGCAAATTGATATCTATAGATTCAGTTTCTTATCTCATGGCGCTTGCTGATCAGTATTATGCCATAGAATTGAAGCGTGCTTGCCTACACTTTTTTGCTCATAATGTTTCTGGTAAGTCTTCTTGCTTCCCAAATTAATGCTTTGAAATTCATATTCAATTACTTTCAGGCATATATGATTTTCCTATTCAATTATAGTTTGCAATATTATTTATAGTGATTTCATATGTTGTTAACATATGCTATATTTTTTAGTTATGATGAAAAATAAATGCACTATGCAATTTGGACAGTATTTAGTGAAGTAGTAGTCATTGTACCATCATATATTCATTTTTCAAGTACTGTGCATAAACAACTTTGAGCCAAGGTTGGGGGTGGCTTATATCATTATTACAGCACACTCTTTTCTTTATCATTTGCTTAGCATAACTATTTAGGTTAAAGAACATAAGGTGATGCTGATCATATGTATAATTGCATTTTATTGAGCTTCTAATTTTTCTGTCTAATTTTAATATTAACATATTTTAGTGTTAAGACAAATGCTTCCAAGGATGTATCACAGTTTGTAGCTATATATGATATTTTACATTGACAAGCTAATGTTGTTTAGATTTTTGTTAGTAATATTCTAATCACCAATAGTACTTAGTTCTATTATGGAATTAAATTGTTAACTCTATTATGGAAATAAATTGTTAATTCCTTCCAATATGTGCATTATAAGCTGTTAAGTAGCACAATCTTCATTGAATCAACTTTTGTATGCTTTCGTGATATTCATTTGATCTGCAGAAAAATTAATACTACAAATGTGCTTATAAGGTAAGGGAGGGAAATGACAGAATGTTACCAATCTCATTGTTTCTTACTGCATTATATTGTGTTTTGTTATATTTGTTTATAATTTAATAATTGCATAACATTCCATCTATATTTATCTTCTAGAATTTTTTTAATCTTTTTCCAATTAACAATTTCATATAAGGGGAAAATTCAATTGTATCCATCATATGTATAATTTGTTATTTTTCACACCTCTCCTATTGATTGTCCTATCTAATGCAGCTGTGATGCAATCAAAAGGATTTGAATATTTGAAGGAAAACTATCCGTTGCTTCTCTCGGAGCTACTGAGAAGGGTTGCAAGATGTGATTTTTATTATAGTGAGAAAACTATCGATAAGAATGTAACAAAACAAAGCAGGAAAAAGAAAAAGAGCTGTGTGGATGACCATAATGGAAGAAGTGCCGAACCAAAAGCTGAATTAGTTAATCTTCCACCATTTCTAGACATGTAATTTAGATGTAGGTGGAACCCACATTAAAACAAAAATTCTAGAAGCAAATAGAGTATGGTGAAGATGGGGGAGGGATACACAAAAACAGTGTGAAGAAAAGGGTTTTGAGACCTTGTATGAGATGTATAATCCCGCATAAATGCACCTTTAAAAATTTTTATTGATAAATGTTTTGATGATTGGATTTTCTACATAAACAATTGTTATGACAATACTTTTTAATTAAAATAGACAAACATATGTGTATATATATTTCTTTCACAAACCATTTAAGTCTTCATTTCTTTTATTCTTCATCTCAATATTAATAATTCTTCTAATAAATTAATTGTTAGACTTAGATTTGCAACATATTTAATATTGTGGCAAATTAGATATCCGATAGAAATTATAGTAGGAATTGAAGTAATAAGTTATAAATTTTGTCTATCATAATTTTTAATATTAAGCCTTGAGGAATCTGCATTTAATCAATTCTAGCCAATTATAATTTGATAAATACTATCAATTACATAAAAGATATACCATTCTACATAAGATTAAACCCTAGTTCTCACATAAGTTATGTATGTTGTAAACAAATATAGTCTTGCTAGCAATATCTTCTTACAGCTTCTTTTAATTTGGTAAGTTGTCCCTTAGGCAATAATCGCTTGCATTTTTATTCTCTTATAAAGCCATGTATTCTAGTTCATTATAGTAGTAATTGACGTTTTTTACTTTCTTTCATTTTTGAGAAAAAAATTAAAACAAATTAACCAATCGTCCGTAAAAAGATTTGTGGTATTATAATTTAGCCCTTAAAATATTAGGTGACTTAATTTAATCTTAATATTGTAAAATGTGACTCAATTGATTCCTTCCATTATGTGAAAAGAAAAAACCTAACGAAAATCCTATGTAGCACCATTAATTATCTGACATGTTAAAATTGTTTGTGATGTAGAAATCCAGTTTAGTAATGTGATTCATAATAATGAAAATTTACTAGTATCTTCAATTCTGATATAGTACACCACCTTAGAAATCATTCTTATAAGCATAATTTGTCATTTTTTTTCTTGCATTTCTATATAAATAATTCTATATTTTTAACGTTTACTTTTAGCCGTAGCCATTGTCAAATGGCATTAAGAAATAAAGCCATTAGTTAAGGAAAACAATGTAGGTTTATCTTTCTATGCTAGATAAGCAATTTTAACGTATTAAGTAATTAATTAACAATGGCACAAAGGATTTTTGCTAGTTTTTTCTTTCCTATTTGATGGAAGGACTAACTAGTTAAGTCATTTTTTTTAGTCATAAAATCTTTTAAGGACAAAATTGTAATTAAATTATTTATAAAAATCTAACAATCCATTTCTCTATTACAACCTTACTAGTGTTATAACTATTATGGTATTTAAAATTTATTTGGCCATTTATTATCACATTATTATTATTGTTATTATAATTAAAAATATTTTGTGATAAGTACATTAATACCATATATAATATCATAGGCTTGAAATAATGATGTGTCACAAAGACAATAACAAATATCATTGAACAATTGAAGATATTTAAATAATATGTATTTTTTTATACATCGTAATTTAAGAAAGTAAATAGCATTTGTATATAAGAAAAAAATTAGTGTACTTGTAACATGCAAAAACTTTACAAAATATGAGAAATAATTGACTATTCTCAAATAAAAATAACAAGACATAAATAATTATTAAAATAGAAAATTAAATAGACAATGGTAAATAAAGAAACTTTCAATTAAACTAATTTTAAAGGTTATCAAAAAATAACTTATTCATGTATCTAATAAATATTTAAATTTGATTCATTATCAGCCTAGATGAGTATTACATTATTAATTGCCTATGTATTATTATATTAATAAAAAATTATTAAAACACATTTAATGTTGTTGAAAATTCTTGATTCATTATCAAAAATTGTCTATTGCTATTAGAGTTGTGTTATATTTTTAGTATTTTCTTGATTATATATACAAAAATATCTTGAAATTACAAAGCATCAATTTCATTTATTATTGAAATTATTTAATTGTCTTAGAGATATGATAAAATTATAAACAATCCTTTTTATTTATGAAAATCCAATACCTTCTTTTTTACGATAAGAAAGAAATATTGATGCTATGTTTTGTTGGGAAAAATATTGTCCCTCCAAACATAAAAGCATCAAGCAATTAAATTAATTAGAATATCATAATAAAATACATATATAATTTAATGTGAAAAGTCTCAAATTTTAAGAAAAATCATGAATAAGAAGAAATTTATTATATCATCAAAGATTATAAGATAATATGCGTGGAGATTTTTAATTATAACCTTACAACTTTTTAACCTTATAACTTGCTTGATAAGACATCTTAATCCCACTCTAACACAAAAATATAACTTGAATAATAAGACAACTAATAATAAGAAAGAATTAGAATTTGAGTCAAATCCAACATATTTTTTATTAAGTAGACAAGATATTAGATATATTTTGACATTAAAGAAAAAGATAAATGTCTATTATATTAAAATTTAAGGAAAAAATTTGGTTCTTCTTTTTAGCATTATAATTTCTTATTTTAGGATGACTAACTTATCACAAATTTTAATTTTAAACTAAAATTTATATTGAAAATTTTTAAAAATTTAGGGGAACATGCATGAATATGCAAGAGTAAATTATATAAAATCCTCTTCAATTTTTTATGATGTTTATCCTATACTATTAAAATGTAATTATCAATTGCCTTTACTTAATGTGTGAAGAACCCCTCCCTTTTTTTTTCCTTGATATCTTCATGGAATATTCCACATGTGATCCTTACATGTAAAAGTTTCCCTTTAAAACTCCTTCTTCTTCCCTCAATCTTCAAACGTTTTGTAATCCATTTTCTTAACCTACAAAATCTGCGTTCTATTTAATTAATTTATAAAATTTATAAAATTTCATTAGCCATATTATTAAGAAGCATCATATTTGAGAAGGTTTTATCATTGTAATCCTTACTGTTCTAATTCATATTATGACAATTATTCTTATTTTTCTTATATGATTGCTATAAATTTACGATAAATTGATATATCACACTGCCTTTAAAAGTTATTACTCAAATTTTTTTCAAAGTGACTAAACATGAAATTAAATTAATTAATTTTATAAAGGATTAAATCAAGGATTTCACCTTGAGCACTTGACCACTTTAAATGTACCATTGATTCCACTAGTTAAAAAATTTAGTATGAAATTTGAATATGTATTTTCATTGTAGAGCCTTTTGATTGTTGCTTAGATTCTAAGTTGTTTATGAAATATCATTAATGAAAATAAAAACAAATGATGCATTGCTAAAATAAAAAAGTATGTACTAACAAGGGAATATACACTTTATTCCAAAGGAAACAATCAATCCAAAAGAAATAAAGTTTTAATTAATGAATTTGTTTTTCTAAATGAATAATATGATATTAGAAATCATATAAACATTCTTTAAATTAATAGTTTTACAATAAATTAAATTATCAAAATACTTTTAAAAATCCTTTCATGGATAATATTTGATAGAAAGAAAATATCAAAGATTTTTTGAAATTAGAGCATCAAATTCCTTTAATATTGGAGATAAATTGTTAAACTAACAAAGATCACGTATAGGTTCTATTAAGATATCAAATGAAAAGTTAACGAAAATGAGTTTTTTATAACATTAATTTAGTAAAAACAATTGATCAACATATATTAATAGTATAGGAGATAAATCATGCATCAAAAAAATCTCAAGAGGGTTCCATATAATTTACCTAATAAGCAACAAGCTAAATCAGAGAATAATAGATACCCTTTACAAGTAGTCCTTAATCATTGAGGGTATGATTGTTTTAATGAAATATAGAATTTTACGAAAAAAAATACTTTTCAAAGAACAAAATATTTTTTAGGAAATAAATTTATATTTTTTTCTTTAAGTAACATAAAAGAAAATAGTTTCCTTTATTTTGTGTACAAAGGTAAAACTATTTTCTTTTTCGAAAATTATTGCTATTTGTACAAATTTTATTTATAAAGTTGTACAAAAATCATTTTATTATTAAAATATTATTAAAATGGAGTCAACAAATGTTTAATAATAAAAATCAAAAGTTAAAAGTATTTTGTTGTCACTACCTATCTTAGGGTGCATAACTAGTGTAGAAGGTTATTACCGACAATCATTTACTAGCTTAGCTTACATGCGAATAATGTAATGTATTACATGCAATGCTACTTCAACTTCAATAAAGTATGATTTTTAAAATTAAACATAGATTAATATCAATCTATCATGCATCGTATATGTGTGCAAATGTCTATTCCAAGTGTCCTAAAACTCATCTTAGGCTTTATTTATTTCATTGAAAAGTATTTCCTATTATCTTTTATATATACATATATTAATGAAGAAGTGATATACCATTTACATTGATGATAAAAAAATAATTTTTAAAAGTTTAGAAATAGATAAAAGTAAATTCTTTTTTAAAATAGGAGAAGTTACTTTTTTCAAATTCTTTATATTTAACATTAAATAAGTAAAATACTTTCTCTTTATTTTAATATTTTATAAAAAAATTTCTGATCAAATAAACGGAGCTCTAATGCCAAAAATGCTTAAGTGGGCCTATTTCCAACCTATCAAATAATAATCGAACACTTAAGGAGAAATTTTTCATAGAGAGGAAAAAGAAAAAGGAAAGAAGAGTGAGTTTTGTTGAAACTTTATGAGTAAATAACAAATATTAAAAAATAATTTAAAACTTAAACATACTATGACATGATGTTTAATATTATTTCCTTTTATAAGGAATTGGTAAGTTTTAACCGGATAAGTAAATAGGCTTTCACACCTTTGCTAAAGAAAAAAAAATTCAAAAAAGTAGCTTGTCTATCAAGAATATATATATATATATATATATATATGGGCATACGTAATATCAAGAGCCAATCATGGTCACATTACTCAAGAAATATATATAAAAGCAAATTCTTTTTTAAAATAGGAGAAGTTGCTTTCTCTAAATTTTTTATATTTAATATTAAATAAGTGAAATATTTTCTTTTTATTTTAATATTTTATAATTATATTTTATAAAAAAAAATTTTGATCAAATAAACGGAGCTCTAATGCCAAAAATGCTCAAGTGGGCCTATTTCTAACCTATCAAATAATAACCAAACACTTGAGGGGAAATTTTTCATAAAAAGGAAAAAGAAAAAAGAAAGAAGAGTGAGTTTTGTTGAAACTTTATGAGTAAATAATAAATATTAAAAAATAATTTAAAACTTAAACATACTATGACATGATGTTTAATACTATTCCCTTTTATAAGGAATTGGTAAGTTTTAACTGGACAAGTAAATAGGATTTCATACCTTTGCCAAAGAAAAAAAATTTCAAAAAAGTAGCTTGTCTATCAAGAAATATATATATATGGACATGCGTAATATCAAGACCCAATCATTACTATATTATTACATTCATAAAAGGAAAATTCAATCTTATAACTATTACATTTGTTTCCAAAATTTGATAATGTTCAATAGGAAACCTAAGAAAAGAAAGGAAAGCATGCAAATCTCCCTATAATACTTATCCATATTTATCCCTTATAAACCCATTGTTACCCTTTTATGTTATTCTTATCTTTCATAAGCAAATATCGAATTCGATGTTCAAATTATAGTATCATCAGTTTGCCCTCCATCTCAATTTTCATAAACAATAATGTAAATTAAACTTAATTATCACATGGATTGATTCATAACATATTTTTTATTCATCATTACATCAACATGCCTTTTTGCATGGCCTTGAGATACACATCCAATACCTATTATTGCATATTAGTTCATGTTATCATCATAAAATAATAGTATATGCTTTGGAACTCTTGGGACATTCAATATTTTAAAATGCATAGGATATAATCGATTATATAGTTAATTATTATGTCTAGAGAGCAACTTTAGATGGGTATAATCAATTATATAATTACAAAGGGCAAGACTTTAACATATAATCGATTATATAGTTGATTATATGATTTCAGAAAGCAAGACTCTCAAGCATAATCATTATCAAGCATAATCATTATGTAATTGATTATAGGCTTTTAGGGGGCAAATTTTTAAAAGCATAATCAGTTATGCAATTAATTATGATTGTCTAGAAAGTAATTCTTAGGACAAAATTGATTATTGCATAAGTTTTGCAAGTATTTCTAGCAAAAATATTATTTATCCAAGTAAAATCCCTCTAAATTTGTCTCCTAAGCTATATTATTCAATCAACCAACTATATATTGTATTCATAACATCATTTTTTCTAGATATAATAAGAATTTCAAGATAGAATGATCTAATCACAACAATTTCTCAAGACTGATGAAAAATAAGAAAACCTAGCATCAACCTACTATATTCCTTCAAAATATTCAAATTTAACTAGAATGCTTACTCATCTTATATGGAAGATATGATGGCTTGCTTATCTTATTCATTCAAAATTTTAAAAATCTAAGTTAACGCTCTAAAATTCTCTTTTGAATTAAAATTTTTTAATCCTTTTAAATCAAAAGAGAAAATAGGGGAAGAAGCTTTGCAAATATTAAGGCTTAAAAGGCTTTACCTTGTTAGGTTGGGAAGTATAAAAGGTTACTATGACTTGGTGCCCTTTGCTTGCCAAAATAAAAATAAGATGATAATAATGAGGAGGAATGAAGAATTTTAAAGGAAATGTGGAATAAAGGTGGTTAAGGTGGGGAAATAAATGGAGATAAGGCTAAGGGAAAAATTGGCAAAGTTCCCTAAGTTTCTTCCACACTTAAATGCTCACCTTTACTTATATTTGGCATTTAACATTTCAATTTATTCTTTTTTCAACTATTTCATAAAAAATATTTTATTCCAATTTTAATATAATAATTAATTATTTTTCATAAAAATATTTTAAAATTTTAAGGGGTGTAATAATACTTCGCCCGCAAAAGAAATCGTCCTAGAATTCTCCAAGCACATTAAGTAGCACTTGTTTAAGCATCCTATTAACTTAAAAAGCTCACATGTCAATTTCATTCATATTCATGAAATTTTAATGCTCATATGTAATTTACTTACTCTTAATGGTTAGGGTTATCTTCTTTTGCCTTCCATATCTTAAAATTTTAGGATACTTATTTAGTTAGTGCATTTCCACATTCTAAACTACCCTAAGTTCCTGTATATACTTATTATTGCTTCCATTTTAATACTATGGACCTAAATCTCGTGTACTAAGTAATTAACTTTATGATTATGCATAGCCCTTGGCAAAGACTGGTGCAAGCACCTAAAAGGGTAGCTCGCCCAAGCATCCGTGCGCTAGCTAGCAAAGGTGCACATGTAACTAGTAAGTCCATGTGCTCAGCAGGCTAGTCCCTTCAGATGCTCATGTAGCTAACTGTTCGCCCACACATAATTGTGCAGCCAGTAGGTTAAGGTGCTCATGTAGCTAGCCAGTCTATACGCCTAACTGGCTAATCTGCCTAGGCACCCATATAGCCAGCCACCCTATGCACCCGACTAACTAGTCTACCCAGGTGCTCGTGTAGTTGACAGGACCAAGCGCCCGTGCTACCAGCCAACCTATACACCTATGTAGCAAGCCAACCATGCGCCCATCTAGCTACTCCACACAAACACCTATGCAACTAACAGGCTAAGACGGCTCGTGTGGCTAGCCAGTTTGTGTAATTATTTGGTCAGTTTTCCTAAGAGCTTGTGTAACAAGCAAGTCAAGGTGCCTGTGCGGCCAACCAGCCTAAGCGCCCGTGCAGCCAACTAATTCATACACTAGTTAGGTCACTCTGCTAAGGCGCTTGTAAGGTAAGCAGGCCAAGGCTCACGTGTGACTAACCATCCCATATGCTTAATTGGCCAGTCTACCCAAGTACTTGTATGGCTAGTAAGCTAAGGCACCTGTGTAGTGAGCCAACTCGTGCACCTAACTAGCTAGTTAGCCTAGGTGTTCGTGCAGCCAGCTAGCTAAGATGCTCGTGCGGTCGGCTAGTCTGTGCGCCCTCTTAGCCAGTCAACCTACACATTCGAGCTACTAACCAGCTCATACGCCCATTTGACCAATTCGTCTAGATGCCCATGCAGCTAGTTGGCTAAAGCTTTAAGTTCCTGTGCATACTGAATAGGAAGAAGATAGCTTCTTATAGAATTGAGTGCTATGATTAATATTTGTTATGTGCTCTAAATCTACCATATCATTCTAATTTTAAAGGGTAAAACTCTATCCCATTAGAGATATTTTTGTAGTTATAATTATATCAATTTGTCTACATTTATCATTTCTTACATGTAAAAATTTTGGCAACATCTCTCTATAATTCTCTAAGTGTGTAAACTATATATCAGTATAGTTCACACCTGGAGAATAGTAAAGATGTTAAGAAATTTCTATAATATCAAATAAAAATCAAATAAATTATTAATAATAATTATATGATATATCCCAAACTGTCCAACTTTGTAGGACAATTTAAGGATTGGTTAGCTTATAAAGATTAACTAACCCTTCAATGGGTCTAAGCTTAGAATATAAATGTAATTCTATTTAAAATTATCGTAAAAGTAAATTTACAATAATTTTAAACTTACATTACAATTTTATTTTACAATTATTCAAGTGTATTATTATTTGTATTATTGAAATCTTCAATTATCCATATAAATTGTTACCTTTAACATTTTAGAATTAGAAATTAAATTTTTGAACCTATTCTACTACATTCATAAGATGCATAGTTAAAATCTTTTAACGAAACATATATTTTATAAATATCGGTGAATTTTCAAGTGTTCAATGTTATTAAATTTCTATAATTATATAATCATTAAATTGACATGAATTGTATTTTATATGAGAATTCTTAATGACATAAAAATTTAAATTCTTTTAATCTTTTAAAAATTTCTATTTATATCATTGTAATATTTTTATTAAATATATTTATAAAATTTAAATTTTTTATTTATACATTTTTATTAAAATATAGTTACCAAGTTATATTTTTTTCAATATTTAATTATATATTTAAAATTTTATTTTAATGTCAATAAGGATTATATAAAATATGTCAATATAGCCATTATATTTTTACATAATATCTTTATAATTTTTGAATTTTTTAAAATATATAATCACATGTAATCTTATTATTACTTATTTTTATATAATTTGCATGTATTTTTTTAGTTCTTATTAATTATTTATATAATATCTAATGTTATTATTGAATATATGAAAATTTAATTTTTTAATTATTTAAAATTTCTTATTCATATATTCAGTGTATAATTATTCAAATGTATTGCCATGATTTGAATTTTTTATGTTTACACATTTTCATTAATGTATATTTATTAATTTATATTAATCCAAATGTGATTATATATTCAAAATTTTATGTTCATCTAAACATATTTTTTGAAATATATTTATGTAGTTATTATATTTTTATAAGGCATATTTGTATTTATATAATCATTATTATTATTATTTATTTCTATAATATCAAATTTTATTATTAATTGTATAAAAATATTGAATTTTTTAATTTATTGAAATGATTCATTTATATAATCAATATTTTTTATGTCTTCTATTTTTAATATCTTAATTTTTACCTATATAATATATAATTTTATTTTTTACATATATAAATATTCTAAATTTTGAAAACTTTTAAAATATTTTATTTATATATTTATAATATTTTCATTTAATGTATTTATAACATTTGAATATTTTATTATATATTTTTATCAAGTTATATTGAAAAAAATTTAATTATATACCTAAAAGTTTATTTTTATGTCAATATATTTTTAAAATATATTTATATAGTTGTTCTAGTTTTGTACTTCATATTTTAATTTTTATTACATTATTGCAATTTTAGAAGTGAAATATAACTAAAAATTTTGTATTTTAAACTACACCCTAAACTATAAAATTTGTAAACAAAAACCTTATAATAATTTTATCTCATATCAACTTAACTAAATATTTCATATACATATCATATTATGCAAAATTATAATTTTATCCACTAACTTAATAACGATAAAATTTAAATTCATAAATTGTATATAGAAATTAAATTACATAAACACATTTAATGTTTATAAAATATAAAGTCAAATGAAATTTATTTCATATTGAAATAATCATATCATCAAACTAAATTAATACATTTTATATTAATCTCCTGATAAATTATATACTCAAATAAAATGTAATAAAATTTGATTCACATACCTCAATAGAATAAATTTATTGATCAAATGGAGATCAAACGTTAAACACCCACACCAATTATTAAAAAAAATTATTAATAAAAAATATACTACATTGTAAAAAAAATAAAACTTATGCAAAAAAAATAAATAAATCTTACCTTCTCTCTCTGGGTGCTGTCTCTTTCCGTTTCCCATGTGAACGAGATTGAAATGGCACTAGGGGTTATTTGTAACTAAAGGACTTTCAATGACAATATTATTCTCAATCGTCATTAAAAAATTATCAGTAAAAACAAGACATTTTCAACAACAATACTATCATTGATAAAAAGTTTTTAGCAAGAAAATGATAACTTCAACAACAACAATTTTCGTTAGTGAAAATAAAGAAAATTCGACTGCCAATTTAACTAATAAACCACAACAACTTAATTTTCATTGAAAGCACTTACAATTTTACTGATAACACAATTGTCTGTAAAGTACATGAAAGTTTGTGCAGTACAATTTTCTGGGCATTCTTCTCCGACGACATTATCATCAGTAAAAATGCCACACTTTTAGCAATATCAAGTAAATTAACGGTCAATTTTTTTTATTTTTACTGACAATAATTGTCATTGTTAAAAATTTCATTTTCTTACCAAAATTTCTATTTTCATTAATGACGTTGTCGTTGTTATTAGTTCTAACTTAATTTTCAATTAGAAAAGTTCGTGCTCATGGAATTTTGATGTATCACCAACAACAATGTTGCTAATAAAAATGTTATTATATATCATCAATAATTGATTTTTTGTTATAACAAAAATTGTCATTGCTGAATTTGTTATTTCTTCTAATGGTTGTGAGTTTCACAAAAATTAAATATATATACATAAAATTCTGAGATAAAATCTAAGATGTGGAGAAAAAGTAAAGCTTTCGATTAAACATCATAAGCCCACTTAAGCTAAAGATGTTGGCTTTTTCCCCCGTTCTTTTGAAATTGTAATAAATTCCATTAATCCTTTGACATTAAACCACATTTACCCTCCCTTACTTAACCATCAAGCTGTGTCCTCTCCAATCTACTGCGTGTTTCGTTTGCACTACGTACCACCTTCAACTTCCCTGACTTAAACATCAACATCATTTTGTCCTCTCTACCTTCGGGTTACTTTTACCACCTGCATACGTTTAAGATAATTGTTCTTTAATCCCTCTGATTACACTTGCAGAATTTCCTTATTTTATTATACTTATATTTCTATATCCTACAACCCTTTGCACAAAACAATCTTTCACCAAAAAATCAGAAAGGAAGGTATTAATCTATTTTACTTGTATTGTACAATAATAAACATAAAGAAGCTTATGATCAATTGCAGCTTTAAGCAGTATTTTATTGACTTGATATACATAGCATTTTTATTTAGTAATTCATTATTATTATTATTGTTAATGTTGTTAAGCAAACCAAAATTGCTACTCAACAACGTTGGTGAGGTACGTCATGATTGAAAAGTTGAGGAACATTCCGACTTTCTTGCTCCTCATCTTCCTCCTCTTGAGAAAACCTGGAGATTTGAAGAGGCTCTAATAAGTTATGTGATATTGAGGGTGCTGTGTCCATGGCAAGGTTGAAGCTTCCGACCGGGTTATTGAAGCTGCTGCAGCTGCTTATGTTTATGAGGTTATAATTAGTAGAAGCTGATGAATTGATGGAGTAAGCTGGCTGCAAAACTGGATTGTTGAAGTTTGGCTGCTGCTGTTGTTGCTGTTGCTGTTGTAGCTGTGTGGTCTGAAGTACACTTGCAAAAGCATATTTACTGTTTATCAACTGAGTTTGCACCATTGCTAGTTCTGCTTGCAGTGATGCCACCTAATTAAATATGGATTAATTATAACAAAGCTCAGATTAGTTTTGATAAATAATTGATAAAATTAACAACTTCGTCCCTGAAATTTTAAAATGTTGACAAAATTATCTCTAAATTATACGAAGTTATAATTTTGTCTTTAGATAATAATCCGTACATATAATTTCATTATTTTATACAATAGTTCAGGAATAAAATTATATATATATATATATATATATATAGAGAGAGAGAGAGAGAGAGAGAGAGAGAATAAATTGTAGTACATATTGTTATTTAAAATGAAATTATAACTTAATAAAAAATTTATAATTTTAGAGATGATATTATTAATTTTAACTAAATATAATTATTATTATGTGGTTATAAGGTCAACTATACTAAACTACCTACCTAGCAAACTATCTACAACTACCTAAGAGTATCTATAAATTTCACTCTTCCATTCTCACGATCTCGGACTATTCTCTTCATCAATGTTACAAATTTAATTGACGGAATACGTACTTTCCAGAGCTCCAGTTCCGGCCACTTAATTTCTTTCTATTTTACAGGTATGAAAAATGCTTCAAATTTACATGTACATGTCATGTGACTAAAGGAAATTTTCTATTTTGTGATGTTAGAGCTGCTTTTAATGATCAAATGACTCTGAAAGGCTATTTTCCTTTAAAAAAATGACAAAAAAGGGAACAAACGGCTCCTTTGTGCTGTTAATGTTTTCAAATGTGACTCCCTTTGAGCCTCCTATGAAACCAATAAAAAGTTAGAATTCAATTAATTGGAAATGGAACAAGTGAGAAATTGTATATATTTTAGGGTAATGTTATGGAGAGTTATACTTCTTAAGAGATTAAGAATTCATTTGTTTAGTCGGAACATATTTTTGATTAAAAAATATTATATATATATATATATATATATATATATATATATATATATATATATATATGTAAATGTATGATATGTGATTTACATTAATGATTAAAAAAATTAAGATCTAGAAGTATAAAAATGGAAGAAAGCAAATTTCTTTTTGAAATGAGAGAAGTTATTTTCTTCAAATTTTTTACATTTAACATTGAATAAGTATAATATTTTCTCCTATTTTAATACTTTATAATTATATTTTACAAAAAATACTTTCCGATAAAATAAATAGAGCCTAAAAGTGTATGTAATTAGATGGAATAGAATGAGGGAATGAGAATGAGAAAAGAAATGGTCCAAAAGTATGTTTACTAGATATTATGAAATGGGAATCATCATTCCCTAAGAAATAACCATTCTATCAAATGATGAAATATTCATTTCATAGTGAAAGTGATAAAATAGCTCATTTCCTCATTCTTGAATTAAATTTCTGATAACATTGTCCTTATTTAATTTTTAAAATTTTAAAATTATTCTTTTTTTATTTGGCAATGTAGTTGAAGCCTTGCACATTTTTCAAAATATTGCTTTTATTATAAGTTTGAAAATATTTCAAATTGAAAAAGTATTTTAAACTTCTTCTCAAATATGTTATATCTAATTTTTTCTAACAATGTACAATATTAATCAATACAAAATAAACATCAAATTAACTATTTTATCAAATAATGAAATACTTATTTCATAGTGAAAGTAATAGAATAGCTCATTCCTTCATTTTTGGATTGGATTTTTGATAATATTGTCCTTATTAAATGTTCAAAATTTTAAAATTGTCCTTTTTTTATTTGGCAATGTAATTGAAGATTTTCACATTTTTTAAAATATTGCTTTTATTATAAGTTTGAAATATTTCAAACTAAAAAAATATTTTAAACTTCTTCTCAAATATGTTATATCTTATTTTTTAACAACATACAATATTAATCAATATAAAATAAACATCAAATTATTCATATTTTCTTTTAACAATGTATAATATTTTTAACAACATTATAATTCCAATATAAATGAATATAATGCATTCATTAATATATTTTTTAATTGAATATAATATAATATTAAATTAAATTTATTTTAATAATTTAATATATATACAAATAAATTAATCAATTTAACATAAATTATCTATATATTTAAACATTAAAAAATTATAAATAAATAAAAATATTATTATCATCTTTCATATAAAAATGTATTAATTTTTACACATTATTTTATTTTTAATTTAAGGATATTATTATTGATAATTTTTTTTATTCTATTTCTTATCATACCAAATATAATTATGGAATCATTATTTCATTTTATTTCCTTTCACATTTCTATTTTCATTCCATTCCATTCCATTAATGAAATATATTGTAAATATTTTATCATTGAATTATTTTTTTAAATTTTAAAATAAACGGATCAAAATTAAAAATATAAATGGTAATATATTAAATATAATCCAATAATAATAATACTTATAAAACATATTATAATATTATCCTATATTTTACTGGTTCTTTAATGGTTGCAAATGAGGGAGTTAAGAAAGTCATTAATTAGCATCAAACTTTTCTATACCACTTAGTTGAATATTTTGTAAGGAA
This sequence comes from Sindora glabra, assembly GCA_020226215.1. NCBI lineage: Eukaryota > Viridiplantae > Streptophyta > Magnoliopsida > Fabales > Fabaceae > Sindora > Sindora glabra. The sequence continues at coordinate 50,922,799 of CM035233.1, forward strand.
TGTGCGGTTCAACTTGCATCTGTTTTGACTAACCGACCTTCATTTATGAGTCAAACTACCGTTCATTCATGTTGGGTAACTGTAACGGAATATACAAATTTTTTATATTACCACTGAATAAAAGTTTGGTGCACCATTATAATAGTTAAATTTTTTTAACAAATTAAAGAGTATAAATTTGGTGGATTGTCGGCGTAAAATATTTTACATCACTAAATATAAAAATAATATATTATTAAAAAATAATAATTAAATTTTTAATAATAAAAAATTATAATAATTTTTTGATAATATAGTAATACAAAAATAGATGATAGTATAAAAATAATTTATACTAATTTATAATTTTACATTGATAGTAGATTAAATTTAAATTTTAAATTAAAATAGTTAATGTTTACTACAAGGTTGATTTTTTTAAGCATTCTTCAGCGTTTTCGTAAAATTTTAATGAATCCCCCGCCATGAATGATTCTTTCATAATTTAAGATAATTTTAGAGTATACATTTGATTTATTATCAATGAAAAATTTTTTAATAATAAAATTAAAATTTTTTATTAATAATAAAAGAATTTTAATAATTTTTTAACAATATAATAATATATGGATGAATGATAATATAAAATTAATTTATATTGAAAGTGAATTAAATTTAAATATAGATTTATATCAATCAAATATAATTTATCCGTCCAAAAATGATATATTTACATCTAATTTAGGTATATGTTTTGCACAATTTTTTACCGGTACAGTGAAGTTCGGAGGGGGTAGGATACGATATCAAATATGATATGTGAACAATTATTACGAAGAAATTCTTATATATCTGATGATTATAATATCTCTCAGTCTGATTAAGATAATGGTGAGTTCTATTATTCATTTTTATCCACCCATATTAAAAGTACGGACAATTCTAAATTACTCTCAGAATTTAGTATTCGGAGTGATATAGCAAAATACATGCTACTGAATGAAATTATCAAATCATTACTAAAATTTTTGATAATTTTATTTAATGGCTTATATTTTGCCGTACCATTTCAGATACCAAACCTTTAGGGATAACTTAATAAGCACTTAAAAATTTAATTTTACAATCTTTAAGACATTAAAAATTGCAAAATCAGACCATTGATTTTTCATTATTGAATGAACTGCAAACTGGTACCATGTTTGGATCATACAGTACCTTTTATTAAATATACACAAATATAACATATTTTATGAGCTGGTTTGTTGTGGGAACTTCCCTTTATTGAATATTTTCTTTTTCTTATAGTATATACAATGTGCAAGTGCAATATTATATTATATATATTCAATGTGAATGAAAATTAAATCATTTTTTTCATCAATCGGTTTTTTTTTTTTTTTGTTTTTTGTTTTTATAAAGTGGTAGAAAGATGAAGTTTTTTAATCTTACCGGATAATATATTAATAGTATATTTGGTTATGAGTAGAGACTCATTCAATGAATTTTTTTTTTCAATTTCAAAAAATAAATCCATGTAGTCCATGGTTAATTATTTGATTTCCCATTATAGAAAGCAGAGTTAAGCAGCCATTAACTAAAGATCATGTTGTGATAAATTAACTAATAACCTGTTGTTGCAAAGCAAGTATAGTGGACACACAACCATAGACCGGGTCGGACAGCCTCGCTTGAGCCTCGTACGTTATAGTAACCACCGCGTCATGGCGGCGGCTCACCGGAATAAGCAACAAAAGTTTTGACACATTGCTAGCACCAAACACCTTATGCACTGCCGCAAACCTAGCCGCGCCCTGGTCTGAATTAAAATGCGGTGCAAAAACGCAACCACTGATGCACTTCCTCCTCAAGAACTTGCAAGCGCCGCAAGGAGACGGAGCAGCTTGTGGCTGCGCCGCCGCCATGGCACGCTTGGCAGCCGCACCCTTACGTTTGGCTCCGGATGATCCGTCAGCCATAATGGGCTCTAAGAATATGAAATTGATGGTAGATAGAGAGTAAAAGAGAAAGATGGTGGTGGTGTTGGTTATATGAAGTAATGTGAGAAGTGCACGTTAGTCTCATGACAGACAGGGGGTTGGCAAGGTTATTTTGGTAAACTTGTTGTTCATTGAGGGGAAAAAAAGAAAAAATGAAAAAGAGACGTTACGGTAGGTGGATGTCAAGAAACACTATCTTACTCCTCACCCAAGTGATAAAAATTTTGTTGATACCATGGAAGAATCTCTAGCCATATAATAAAGATTTTAATACTACTTTTTAAAATATATATAGATGAATTAAAGATTATAACATCATACTTGAGTAGTTCCTAAAATTAAAGAAGTAATTTTTTAATTTATCAAAAAAATAATAGAAAGTAATATTAAAAATATTAATACTACAATAAGATTTGAAAATTTTTCGGATATTAGATGAGGTAAAGTGGTGAGAACAAAATTTTAATTAGCAACATCTTAAATCACTCCACAACACTAATTTGTAGAACTTTATGTCACAATTATGACATTTGTATTTATTAATAATTTTGCAGTGCAATCATATTTACAGCAGCAATTGTTGTTTAAATCCAAGGGTGAGAAGTTTTAGCCCGTTAAAATATAGGTTTAATTATCTTATCTCTCAATTTATGAAAAATTAAATTTTTCTTATTTTAACGGAGGAAATAAAAGATACAATAATGCAAATGCATTACATTTATGTGAGATTCATTTGATTGCGAGTCTCATTTATTTATACATTTATTTCTCTTCTCGTACGTGTGAAAACAAATCATATTTTAGAACATACAGAATTTCTCCGGAAGTAATCAGAGGTTTGTGAAGTTTTTTAACAAAAAAAATCTAAGTGAAATTTATTTTGCTCCAAATAATACTTTCCTAAAATTGTAAAAGAGAATCTAAACTCATAAAAATTATGGTTGGGTGAAGAAAGGAAGAAAGGGGTTTATGGGAAAGCACAAGAACTGTGAGGGTGCTGCTCTTCGCGTGTGGGAAAGCACGAGAACTGTGAGGCTTATTTATATAATCAAAACCTGACGTGCATGGCTCCACTCCATTAATCAATCCACATTGTTACTTGTATTATTTAAATTTTTAATTAATAGGCTATAAATGCTACAAAAACTTATATATTTTTTAATCATAAAAGTAATTAAACAATTAAATATGTATACACAAAAATTAATAATCAAATCTTAAATATGGTGCACTAGAGTTAAAAATTCTCTCTCTCTCTCTCTCTCTCTCTCTGTGTATTAAAAATAGGATATATTAGTCAAATCCTAAATATATTTTTTCAAAAAAAGAAGAAACTTATGAGACTATTTGTTTTCTGCTAAGTAGTTTTCTGTTTTTTTATTTTTAAAATCAAAAGAATTTATTTGCCAACTTATTTTTAGAGTCTATTTTTAAAAAATTGTTCTCTAATTGTGTAGCTTAAAAATAAAAATAATTTTTAATTATTTTCTGAACTTATTTTTTATTTTAAGTGTTAATTTTATAATTAAATGAAATATTTTTTATTCACAATATCAACTACCCTTTATTCTTTATTTTCCTTTAATCCAAAAATAATTTTTAAAAAATGAAAAATAATTTTTAAAAATATAAAAATAAAAATATATCTAAACACACTTTATATATATTAATTCAAACAAAGAATAGACATATTTATTTGTGCAAGTCTTTTTACATTGGCTCACAAAGGAACTGATGCTTAAAGGGATGACAACTATTGGAAGCTTGAAACTCTGAGAAATCTTGAGCTGTAAGGTTTTAGAAATAACCAACATATTTATTTCTATGAGATTTTAAACCTCGATTCCTAAGTTAATCGATGTCTAAAGTTATGTGAGATTGACTAATATTTTTATAATCATGAGAAATTCTTAGTTGTCGATTCATAAGTAATCAATATAAAATATTTTTTGAGTCTGTTTTTTTAATTAAAATTCCATGTTAGAAGTCTTACTTTGAATGACTTTTAATTCCTTTCTCAATACCATTCACACTTCATTTGCTTTAATTTCTTTCTCAGTATCACTCACACTTCATTTGTTTTTGTTGTTTTGAGACCAAAGCCATCGTGCCATCCCTAAACCTTCATTTCAATCATTTCTTTGGTGATTCTGGTGTTAAATGTACCTTAACTTTGAGTTTGTTATTCGTGTCACCTCAAGTATGGTGTACTTATGTGTTTGCGCCAAATTTGAATATTAGTAGAACATATTAGCTTGCTGAATACATATATATATATATATATATATAAACAGAGAGAGAGAGGATTTAGGGCGGTTACATTATCGCTTATTCATGTCTGATTGTTTGGTTTATCATTCCATCCATTGTTGGTGCATATAGGGTTTAAGGTGTGGTTATATTACAGGGAAATTCTATTGTTCAATAGATGCTCTGTCCAATTTCACTTTCTGGAATATTGATTATATTAAACTTGTTTGATTGTTAAATTTCTAACAATACATGCTCTGTTGGATACCAGTTTAAATTTAACGATGGAATTTTGTTTTAGTAACAAACCTAATGTATCATTGATAATTACCAATTATGGTTTGATATTCAAGTTATTACTGAATATGCTTAGAAAACTACTGATTATTGTTTGATACTCAAGTTTCAAATTGTAGTGATGAGGTTGAAACTCTCAAAAAAAAAAAGGGACATATATTCTATTTTTCAAAGTGCTCAAAATAAGGAGGGCACCAGTGATCTGGCACTTATGAAGACTCAACCTTCATGCTTCTAAAGGAGACAAATTAAGGTTAGAGTTCAATGAAAATGGTCAGGCAATTGATCAATCAATATTAAGAATTGATACCCAGTATCAGTACCAGAAAGACATAAGAGAACACATGGTAAGTTTCCTTGATAAGACAGTTAGAAATAAGCGCATGCATGTGTCGCTACTAATACAGGGCAATATTAATGACACAACATTGTTACTATAGATAAGAAATTTATTTTTTTAAAGATCTATTAAATGATGATGAATAAAATTCAATAATTTAAATTAATAGTGTGTACCAAAATTTCTTACTAAATAATTGATGAAATGTGTTAATTCATTTGTAAATAAGGGATTGTTTGACAAACTTTAAAAATCAACTTAGCAGATACAGTGGAGTTAGTTCTTTATTTTAATATGTTTGATAAACTATAAATATTAAAAAATTAATTTTTATCTAATCTAATTTTGTGTAAAAAACTGCAGTTCAAAAGAAATCTTATTAAAATTAATTTTCATCTAGTCTATTTTTATTTAATAAAAATCATTCCTTATCCTCTTCTCAAATTTATACAGTAAAATCTTGATTCAAAACTAATTTTTAGCCAAGATATAGAGAAACTAATCATGATATAAGATTAAGATCATATTCACCCAGTTCTATAAAATCAAGTTACAATTATCTAGTTTAAAATCAGCTCTGCAGATTCACAAACACCCTCTAAATTGATATTAATGGTCCAAATATAAGGCTTCGGTAGAACTTGGTCTTACAAATATCACTTCTTAACAATCCCAGCCACTTTTTGAGATTTTCTACAGCAACTTAACCTGTGCTTTTCATTTCTTTATAATATTAAAGAAACCTGAAAACAGTTTCACAAAATTAACAATTATTGAAATATTCATTTGCTACAAGTTCAGTTCTATCCAAAGAAGATTGGACCATAATGCTTTTTCATCATTAGGATTTCCCAGCCATTATTAAAGGCATAACATACACAAAGGTTTACATCATATATCTCATCTCAATTGTATAAAAAAGAAAAAAAAAATGAACATGGCTTGGTTTGGCTATGACTTAACTATCTATTTAACTTAAAATTTTGGCTTTACTCTAAAGTATCAAGCATCAAAATGTGGTTATAAGACCTATACCCAGTTCCTCTGCAAGCTCATCCCAAACAGGCAGAAGTGTCAAAACAACAAGAAAAGTAGACACGACCACGAATGTCTTCCTCCATGGTCCAACATCCGTCACATCGTTCAAGCATGGTTTTTCAGGTGTTCTCTGAAAATACATGGATTATCCAGCGAGTTTAAAAATGGTAATAATGTTTTTGGTTTCGTTGTTGCCTTTTAACTTTTGTAAGATAAATACTTGCATACCTGACATAGTAGAACATAGAGACCCCAAGGAAGTGAAAGTGGCCCACCAAGCTGCGAGAAAAGGAAAATCATAATGTAACCTGTTTTCCTTTCGTAAAAAATGAGGAATGAAAAATAAGAGAACCGTAAGAATGATTTGAAATTATACTATCTAAGCAGGCAATCAGCCATACCACTCCTAATCCAAGCAACGTATAAGTTGTCAAACCAAAGCCAATTAGTGCACTTTTTCCAAAAGCACCCTGCAAATACATGCAACAACAAGTGAACATCTGGGAACATATCAAGAAGAAATGTAGGCAAAAATAGACAAGTATGACAAGGTCCTGATTAAAATTGGAGTCAGCATCAATTATATTCTCCTTTATGCTATGTTTGGACAGGGGAGGATAGAGGGCGAAGGGGAGGGAAGGGAAAGTTATTTTATATAACCATCTTGTTTGGAAGTTTTGATTAAGAAGGGAAGAGATTGGAGGTTTATCACTAGTCCTCCCAAACCCTCTGTTACTAACTACTTTGTGTTCATCCAATTTGGAGAATTTTGGAAGGTTTCTTAAACATCTAAAGATGGACAGAGAAAGTCATAACTTAACCATCCATTCTCCCCCCTTCCTTCCCCTCCATTCTATTTCATTGTCTTCTCTCTCCTTCCTCTCCTAACTCCCAAACATATCATTAGTGACTTACTTCTGCCCCTGCCCCTTTCATTCCCTCATAAAATCTTTACTATCAAAGTGGATTTTCAGTTCACACCGAAAAAACAAATTGTGGGTTTCCTTAGAAACACATTATTGCTATTGCTGCCAATTTACTTAAAAAAATATCATCATTTAGTAAGCTTCTTCAGTGCCAAATCTGTAATCTAGTGGAACAACATAGTTTTCATCTACTAACGGTCAATATGTGAAGCAAGATACCTGCACTGCTCTTCCACCATCAAGGCACCCCACTGGAAGCATGTTAAATGCTTGGATTGTTAAGCCACACCTGCAAAATCATGAAAAAAAATATGAAGTTGAGCAAATTTAAAGTATAAAAATATAGTATCTGAGTCACAACAGGAGGAGTGCATTACCAGCCTGCAATCACAAGAGGATGAATTGAAACTGTTGCAGCATGCATTGCTCTGTGAATTGACCATAGCAATATATCAACTTTAACTGTGGCCAAAATATTAAAATTAAACTATGCTAAGTAACTATTGCACTCCAACAACAGGGTTTCCATCAATTCACTGCATCCAGATAGAACTCAAATAAAAAGCTTCAACCATGCATGCTTATATTTCAAAAATTGTTCAAAAACAACATAGGATGTTGTCTTGAAAGGTGTGAATTTCTGGAAGTAGAGAAGAAAATGCATCAGGATGTGTCAAAGAAAGCCCCTCTGCCTTCACACATTCAAACGCATATGATAGGTTTGACAGTAAACAGCACACAAACATATGGCCCAAAAAGAAATGATTAAATGTGTGATGGTACTTGCGCCCAATAAACAAACTGAAAACTTGCAGCCAGTATCAAGCATGTATCAGGCTAGAATATTCAATCTTTAACATTAGGTGGACTTTGCCTGTATTGTTAGTATTTCTACTCAATGATACATGTGTGGACATCAACAAATTAACAGAAGGATATCACAAGAACTGCACATACATACAGATAACTACATTTTTGAATCAATAAAATTGTGTAAGCCAAGGGACATACGCATAACCAAGAGTTGCTCTACTGATGAGTCCAAGAAGCAAAGAACCTTGAAACAACGTGCTAGGAACTTGCACCAAATCTCCTGTTGTGTCTGGATTTGATGAGAGCAGTAGACCAACGGCAAACATTGAAAACGATAGTACAGCACCAGCAGATGGGCCTGAAAGTGATATGTCCACCTTTGTACTTCTATCGGGAAGAATGGACTTAAACTACAAAAAAAGAACCACAGATAAGCATTCGGATAATCACACCTACACCTAAAGGGATGAAACTCAATCTGCCTGATATGCTCTACCACTTCCTATTCTTGTAGCAATATGTATATTGCTAATAGATAGTGTTTACAACCCACATAGATAGTTTCTTTTTTTTATTATTTTTTTATTTTATAGAAAAAACCCACATGGATAATAGATGTATATTTTCTATAAGCATGACATCATGACATATTCTCAGACATACCCTAAACCAATTCCATAAATTATAGACCATCTACTTGGGAAGCCTGTATTGTACATTTATAGTAAAAAAAACCTGTTAGATTGATTCATCAAATTCTCACTACAAATAAGCTTAACTAGAGAAGCTTTAAAAAGTCCCCCCACATTCTGTTCATAACTAAAGTGACAGAGAGGACCAATCAGATAAGCTCACCTGAGTAATTGCACCAAAACTGCCTAGAGTAATGTTTGGAATGAAGTAAGGAATGCTTAGTTTTACTTTTCTGGGAAAAGCTGCTAGAAAGTGTCCAACTTCCTGCATAAACAACCACATCCATCAAGAAGACACAGATACAAAAATCTAGGAGAAAAAGTAAGAAGTTGATCTAATTTTCTGCAATTATGTCGTTGGAAGAGTAATTAAACAAGAATTAAGTTCACATCTCTATTTGCAAATGATAATACTTTGAGCATGAAAACTTGAAAATTCAAAAAAAGCCTGTCAGAGGCAAACAGCAAGTACTTTTACATGGACAGCATATCTTCAGGGTTCAATCAGAATTTGGATTTTAGAATTCACAGACTAACTCAGGAACTATTGAGTACTACCATACATGGTCATCACTGGTGGTCAGCACGAATGACAAGAATGAACAAATGGCTCACACTCCATATGACACAGTCACGGATTATACTTCAGCTTATATAAGATGACATCATAACTAACTCAAGCATCAGTTACAGTTATCACAGTGAATCCCAAAAGTAAACCATTACTGTCCTTTTACACTTCAGATACAACATTGCATTGTTTGTTTATAATTAATAAGCTTAAGTGTCATCTTTTTCATGGCAGCAATAATCGAGTTGTTTGAACTTACATGAAGGAGAACCACTGTTTGAATAAACACATGCTCCAATATTTTGTACTATTTCTGAAAGCAAATTTTTGTAAAAATTCTTAACAAGCAAAAAAAAAAAAATTAAGAATGCATACTCACATGAAATAACAGAACCCCCAAGACTCCATATGCTAAGGGTAGAGCAGACTCAACAAATGGGAATAGCAGCTCCATATCTGGCGGTTCAATGGTATTGGGATCTGTGAAGTATTTCACAACTTCTGGTGGAAGGCTATTAATCTGTTTAATCAAAAGCATGAAACAAACATGATTTTTGAAATGGCTGAAGAAGATGCTGATACATTGACTTGGCTAATTACAACTAGGCAGACATAAGGAACAGGATTGTTTACAAAAAATAGCAACCATGTTAGTAAAAATCCTACCTGAGATGCGATTCCAAGCTCCACTGAGGACCCAATGGTTAGAAGAAACAACAACAATGCAATCACATACTGCCAAAGTGTAGTTGGCCCTGGGTCCGAAACCTCCTTTGGCAACAACCCAAAGCTAACACGAGGCCCACCACGTGGATCAGGGCTATCTGAATTGGGTTCCTCCACCATAAAAAGGTTGTACTTATCACCAGTGACCTCAGCTAGTTGAGATAGAAGTTTGGCAAACACATCTTCTCTTTTGCCCCTTAGATTTCCGAGGAAAAGGATGCCCTCTCCAAGGTCTCCAAATGGCTCCTCTTTGGTCACCCAGAAGGTTGAGTATCCAAAAAGCTTATCCTTAATTAGCTTTACATCAGCAGGGTCAACCTTTTCAGGACCAAGGAGTTCCATAAGCTTAAAAGAATCAACTTGGAAACTGCTGTATGCTGGTCCAATTGATGGTAGAGATGGCTACAGAAGTAAAATAATGAAATATTAAAACAAGAAATTCATACAAAAGGAAACACAGAGAGGGTAAAACTACAAAATGCAATTTATAACCAACAAAACATTGATCCAATCAATGATATTTGAACAGTGAGGTAGGGCAATTCAAGCTATATTCAATACTAGCTTCAAATTAGGTATCTTGGAATCTTTCTAATATCATTGAACATCTTCATGGAATAACCAAAAAATTACAATGGTTTACCAAATTCATCGTATAAACACCCATTGTCATCATGTTTCATCTTCCATTAACAAAATATATCTTGGGTCATCTTCATTTTAACAGGACAGTATATTGCCGAAGCTTAAAACATCATAAACACAATTCGAGCAGGGACAGAACATAGAGAGAGAGAGAAGGCAAAGTACCTTTGAAGAAGCCGAGGGAGAAGTTGATTTTTCCGAATTGAACTCATTCCCACGTCTCTCTTCGGCCTCTTCGGCCACTGCGGTGGTCACGTTAGAATCTTTCGAAGCATTGCTACCACTTTGTTCTTCATTTTCAACATCGTTATTACTACTAAAACACCTAATCCTGCCAAAGTTTATCAAATTCTGCTTTTTAGACCTCTCTCTGCACAAATAACACGAACCCCTTAATCTTTTGAGCTGGTGGTATTGGATTTTCTCTCTGAAAGCTCTTCGAAATGGATCGGAATGGAGTTGGGAATTCAAAGGTATGAAACTGCAGCTTGTGAGAGTTCCCATTCAATGAGAAACCAAAAGGGATGAAAAATTGTCGAAGTATTGGTTTCAGTCCAGCATTTGGGTAAGAATCAAAATTCGAAATTTCGGTGCCTAGAATAATATATCATGGAAGGATGAATTTAGAACAGAACAGTGGAAGTTGTTTTGCAAGCTGCTTTGGATGGAGCAGCAAATCAGACAGCAAAAATGGAAACATCTTTTTCATTTTATCTGTCCCTTGCTCCCGTCCGGTGGTTTTCACTCTTCCTTTTTTATCCTTTTCATTCATTCTTCTATGGATATTTGCAATTTTTCCGGCCAATTATGAGAATAAAAAATATTAACAAAATTAAATGCAACATTTCGCCTTATATCTCTCAAAATTTACCCCTGTATTATCAATATTTTAAATTTCCTTTTATTATATAAATGATAAAAAGAAATAATATGATAAAAATATAAATATATTTGACATTGATAAAATGAAATTTAATAATTCAATCCTATATTTCTATTTTTTAATATAATATTATAAACAAATAGAATGATGAATAATTATAATAAAAATAAAAAAAATTAATAATAGTAATTATAAAACTTAAAAAATATAATAGTTATCATTTTTTATGAATAAGGGATTAATCATTATATTTATTCTTAAAAACATACTAATTGTGTTTTTTTATGAATAAAGAGATAGTTTTAAAATTTGAACTAGAGTAGCCAATTGAATTGATAAATTGACGAATCGAGCCAATGAGCCTGTTTGATTAGGAATATTAAATTAAAAATATATGTGAATTAATTAAAACAGGTGCAAATTAGTTAAAACTAGTATGAGTAAGTCAAAATAGATGAATCGATTTTTACAAAATTTACATTTTTAAAAAATTAAAAATTTATAATTTTACAATAATTAAGGTATAGTATCTTCACAATTTTAGATTAATTGAATTTATATCATTTTTTTAAATATATCTAACACAAATTATTAACATATCACTTGTATTTTATTATTTATTTATCCAAATCATTAACTTATATATATATTTTTTAATTTTAGCATGACTTGTTATTATAATTATAAATATATATAATATTAAGGTATACATAAAAATATAATATGAAATATAAAACGCATAAAATACTTTTATTTTTTATATATATATATTCATATATATATATATATAATTTATATTTTTAATTTATTTAATTTAAAAGCTATGAATAAGGGGTTAATTATTATATAAATTTATTACTTTATAATTTTTATAAGGACACTTTTTATAAATTAACCATGTGTCTTTGTTAGAAGTATAAATAAATTAAGTATTATATCACTCCATTCATGTCAAGTGATGGGAAGACAAAAAATTGTTAAATCACTAACAAGGTTGGTCAATTAAGACTGATTAGTATATTAACATTGATTGAAATTGATAAAAAAATTTGTAAAATTTGGTTAAACAATTAATAAGATTATAAGGTCTAAGAAAATGCCAAATGAGTAAAAAAAGGGTATTTTAATGTTTATATATAAGAATAAAGAAGATATTCAAAACAATGCAAAGTGTTGAAGGATAAATCTTATGAGTCATACTATAAAATTATGGAAAAAAATGATTGAGTATAAATTAAGAGACAATACTAGGATTGTAGAGAATCAATTTGGATTTATGCCAACAAAGTCTACAATAGAGATTATTTATGTTCTACGGAAGTTGATAGAAAGATATCGAAGTAAAAAAATAAATTTACATGTAGTTTTTATTAATTTAGAAAAAGCTTATGATTTAATACTAAGAAAAATATTATGGAAGGTTCTAGAAAAGAAAATAGTTCATGTAGCATGTATCCAGGCTATACAAGATATATATGATAGGGTAACTACAAGTATAAAAACGCCTAAAGGTGGGACAAAGAACTTTCTTATAAAAATAGATTTACATCAAGGTTCGATCTTAAGTCCTTACTTATTTAATTTGGTTTTGGATATTCTTAGTAGGGATATACAAGAAATTATCTCTAAATGCATGCTATTTGCTAATGATATAGTTCTGGTTAAGGAATCAAGGGAAGATGTTAACTATAAACTTGAGTTTTAAAGATAAGCATTAAAATCAAAAATTTTTTAGTTAAGTAGGAATAAGATATGGTACATACATTGTAAATTTAACAAGAAACAAAATAGAAGTGATTTTAAGGTAAGAATTAGAAAGCAAATCATACCACAAGTGTTTTAATTTAAGTATTCTAGATTAATATTACAAAGCGATGGAAAAATTAATAAAGATATCACACTAGGATACAAGCTAGATTATTAAAATGAAAAAAGGTATCAGAGGTTATTTGTGATCGTAAAGTACTATTAAACTTAAAGGAAAATTTTATTGGACTATTATATGACCAACTATACTTTATGGTAGTGAATGTTGGGCTTTCAAAGGATAATAAGAGTAAAAAATTAGGATAATAGAAATGAGAACGTTACGATGGATGTGTGATCACATAAGGAAAAATGAGATAAGGAATGAATGCATACAAGGGAGTATTAGCATGACACCTATTGAGAAAAGGATGATAGAAAATTAATTAAAGTAGTTTGGATTAATACAAAAAATGCTACTAAAAGTACTAATGAGAAAAGTTAATTATATAGTCTTTAATCTTATGAAAAGGTATAAAGGTATAAAGGGAGGTAAAAAATGATATTAGGAAAAATTATAAGAAAAGATCTCTTGGTAAATAACATTCTTAAAGATTTAGTTTCGAATTAAGCCCAATGACATTGTATAATCTATGCAGCCAATCTCACTTAATAAAATAAGACTTTGTTGTTACTATTTGGTTAAAGAATTAGTGGTGGTTAAGAAAATCTTAACAATACTAAATTGATATTAATTGAGAATTTTAAAATATTGAAAAATTTTAATTGATTGATTAGGGTTTTTTGAACATTTACTTTATGCATTATTTTTTAACTATTTTTATTGTCTAGACCTTATATATAAATGTTTAAGTGTTAATATCATATTATGCTTGAATTAAGATTCATGTTTTTGACATAAAGTTGAAATTACTTCTTATTATAGTTATTTAATCATAGAATCCTAATTAACAAGTATTTTTAGACTAATTTTGCTTATCGAATTAATAATGAAATATAGTACTATAATATTATAATTTTATTTTTAAATTTTAACATGTCAATAACCAATTTTAACTAATTAAAACTAAAAATAATTAATTAAATTCAATTAAAGTTTAATGATAAGTCACTTTCAATAAAAAAATTACATGGTAACGATTATAGTCGATCAATGAAAAATGATCTTAGTTACTGTTTATCAAGCAATGATCACCCCTTGCCAATCGATATAGAATATGAGAAGTATAGAATTCCTAGTGTAATATCCATAGCATTGCACTAAATAATTAAAGTACCACTTTGTTTATGTTCGAAGTATTAAGCTAGAACTTAGAACTGTTTTTCCTTTTTCCCTCTCTTTTTTTATTTGTTTTCTTCCTGTAATTTCTTGTTTTATTTTGGATTTTGTTCTTATCAATCATTAATTGATATTTTTTTTCCTGTTTTTTCAATTTTTGTGGTCATTGGACGTTAAAAGAGCTTGCATGTTCGGCCCAAGTCTCTTACAACGGGTCAGACAATATGGCGAGTTGGACTACCGAATGCTTGGATCCATTGGCACTTCATTGTGCCCTCAAGACAATGTCGTACAAGAGAGTGCAGGATCGAATCCCATCCAACCTCCTCCCATCCCCAGACCCCGTCCACTCCTCAAAAAAAAAAAAAAAAAAAAGCCATTAATCAAGTTAGGAATTTTTGTAAAACTTTTGTGCCAACATTGTAAAATTATATGAATTGTTTATAAACAAAAGTAACAAATAGATTTTATTAAAAAAATATAAAAATTACACCTTCATTATTTTAAGTTGTAATATTAACAATTTTTTAATCAAATGAATTAGTAAAAAATTGTAATAATTTTTAAAAGATTTTTTTCATAAGTTAAAATATCCAATAAAAATAATTTAAATTTAACTTACTGTTAATATAAATCAAGTTTATATTATTATCATAGCAGTAACTGTTCAAAAATTTCAGTTAATATTTTTTTAGGAAGTGTCTTTTTTTACTAATAATATAAATTTTTTTTTATTAATAATGAATTAAAATTTAAATTCTAATAAAAATTATAAAATTTTATATGAGAACTTCATGTATTTTAATTAAAAAAAGGGTAACTTACAAAAGCACGCATCGTTTTAATTTTCTAAACATAACCCATTCAAATATCTATTTTTTTTTATTCTTACAATCATGCTTGTAATGAGATTTTAAAGGCTTAAATATATGTGTTTAAAGATGTGTGGTTTAATTAGTTAAAAATTAAAATTAAAAATAATAAAAAATATAATTTACCTCCTTAAAATTTGATTGAGTGAAAAAAATAATAAATAAAATTTAAAATTATATACCTTATCCCCTAAATTTTAATTGGATAACAAAAATAATATATTAATAGGACAACTTTACACTGAGCTTCTAGCCTTTAGAAAATGTGAAATCATTAAATTTAAGTTAAATTTAAATATTTGTTAACCTAACTATTTTGACAATATATATAATAAGTCATTTAAAAATCATGAATGTATTGTAATAGTTGTTAAAACTTGAAGAATACATAATATTAAAATTTGATCCATTTGTATTTGATGAAAGTTTCTTTTTCAAATGTCTTCAAAATTCATATTTATAATAGTTTGATGAACTTTATCTATATTATAAATTTGAAAATTAAATTATTTGACCAACACAATCAAGAAACATTAGAAAATTTTTTATTTAAATTATTCTAGTAAATTATTATCTGAAAGGTTAGTATATAAAAGATAGATTTAATTTTCTGGAGGTACAATAAGTTTAATGTCTAATATTTTATTTATTTTACACGTTCCAAAAAGTTGAATAAATTAGTATGATGAAAATAAATTATGTATTTAAAGAAAATCTTATCTCAAATTTTAAAAATGACATTACATCCTAATTTGTCAATTTCCCTTGGATTTTTTTTTGAAAAATTTAGCAACAAGCTTCAGTTTTTTTATTTATTTAAATTAAAGAATGACTTGACGTAATAAAAAAATACTAAATATTATTATTAAATATTAAATTTAAGTCAAAATTAATAATTTTACCTTTTCTAAAAAGTTAAGAAATTAAATATAAAATTTTAAAACTTACATATCATTTTTATTATTCAGCAAAATTAAGGGGCATATTGTATTTTCTCCTTGAAAATAAAATTTAACTCTGATTGTCCTTCCAACTATCAATAGATTTGAAGGCCAACTTGGGAGCCTTTACTTCTAGTAGCCGTGTTCCTTTAATCATCATTATTATAAAAGAATATATTTAATTTATTTATTTTTAACTATCATTTTAAAAAAAATAATTTTATTCATATTTATCTATTATTTTATAAAATTAAAATTTTATTTATTATTTTATTTTAAATATTATTCTTATTATTTAAATAAATATTTAATAATTTTACTTACTAATTAATTTTTAATAGATTATATAATACTCCATCCAATTCTTTTTAAATATTATTTAAAAAAATAATTCTTATTTATTTGTTATTTTAAAAAATTAAAATTATATTTATTATCATTTTTTAATATTATATTTATTATCTAAATAAATGTTCGATAATTTTATTTACGAATTGACATTAACTTTTAATAAAAGATATATTACTAAACTACAATTCACTGGTAGTAAAATTAAGATTATTTATTACTTTTTTTAATTCTTATTCATTAATTTTAGTGATATTTAAAAAGAAATAGTTATTATCTTTCTTAATTTTTATATATTAATTTTAAATAAAATTTAAAAACAAATGAAAAGAGTACTTAAAATTGAAATTATTTATTATTTTTTAATTTTTATATATTTAAGGAAGAATGGAGAGAATATATATCAAGTCATTGTACCGTTTTGTCCTTGGTTTAATGCCCTTGATGAAAGCAAACGGTAATACATTAGCAATTTCGGTCTGTTATTATTATTATTATTATTAATTACCCAAAACTTCGAAATTGCGTGCCCGTGTTAAAGAGGTGTTTGCCTTAAACGGACGCCACGCGGCGTCAATTACCTGTTCTTCATCCGGTAAAGAATTGTCACCCATAAAATCCAATCATCCGGAAAGGCAATAAACAGCCAAAATCGAAAACCAAAGTGCGCGGGATTTTGCTTTCAGTATTACGTAAACATTACAAAACCTACCGCTCAGAAGCCAAACCAAACGCTTCGGGATGATGGGATCTTCCTTCACCTTGCTTCTTCTCCTCATCGTTCCTATCAACCTTTTCGTTTCCTCAGCTACCGATCAGGCAACCACCACTCTACGAGGTAAGTGTTCTTTTGATTTCTCCCACTCTCTCAAAGTCGATAAATGGCTTGTTAACTTGGGCTCACTTGGTATATTGCCACCTTAGAACACCGGAAATCGCCTGAAAATTGGGGTTTCTTAATGGTTCTAGGGTTTTCGTGTCCTACTGTAGAGAATTTTTTTTTTTAAATTCAAACATTTTTGTCAATTTTCTTCTTCTTCTTTTTTTTTTTTCTTATTGTTGACGCTTGAACTGTGAGCTGATTAAGCCCGCAGAAATTTTAAATCATGTTTTTCATGAAGTTGTTATTGGGTAATCAGGGGAGGGTGATATGACTTGATTCTAACATGATGCATATTTTTCTCTATCGAGTGATTTATTCGGGCATTGAATATATAATGGGCGTTTGGAACAATGCTTTCATTTTTGTCTAGCTCAGTTAGAGTTGTGGGCTGTTTGGATGGGGGTAATGGTGGGAAATGAAAAGATGGTTAGCTCTCCAGTTCCTTTCCTTCTTCTAGTCCCAAACAAAGCATTAGTGTCAATTTCTCTTGACTTCCTCTTTCTATGGTCCAATTTGAGTTGTAGTGAATTTAGAGAAGTCTAATTTGTACTTTCTATTGAAAAAAATTTGCCCTGGATCATGCCGTGCTTGATTTATGCAGGTGCTTGTGTGCTTCATCTTGAAATAGCAAATATAGTATCTATGTGTGTCATGCCTCTCAATTTCAGATTTCAGATACTTTTGTCGATGTTTATGTTAAAAGTTTATTGATCCTTGGGTATACCCCAGCCTTTATTTATTTATTTTGGTTGAAAGTGCTAAATAGTTGCTTATCTTGATGATGGGGTCCACTGAGAATCAGTAACTGTTCTATGTCTCTGCAAAATGATGATTGTGATTTGTTTCTTGGGATCATTTAGTAAGTTTAATGCTCATTTCCAAGCAAATGTTAAGAATAATTGTCATTTATGGTTATCTAATACTATATGTAAGCCAACATTTTCTCATAAATTGTCCATTGCATGTTTCTTGTGTTCAGAACTTTTTTTCTTGTATTTAAGTTCCCCTCACTTGTGTTTGGAAGGTTTTAAGCTTGTTGCAATTTAACTGCAGGAGTTGATCTTGAATCGCCAGTTTTGGAAGTCTCTCCACTGCCGCTTTCTGGTCATTCGGGTAGTCATGGTGTTAAAGACATTTTACTTTGTGAGCGTGTGAAAGTTTCTGGTATCTCAAGGTTGAAACTTGTGAGTTATTCTAATTCATTACACATCACTTTGGCTCCCTCTGCTGCCATCCCAGAGAAATTACATAACAGAATCCAGGTTTGTTTCCACAGGTAAGTGCGCAACTTGGATATGCTGGAAGCTGGATATTCTATTCTTTATTTACTCTGTCACTTGACCCAGCTCTCAGAGTTGTCACACTAATGCTCACATCACTGAACTAGCTTTAAATTGCAAAGTCTGTCAAGATTGTAATGATTCAGCTATGAAACTTGTGCAGGAACAATTCACTTGGATGGTGTCAGTGTGAAAAGGATGAGTGGAAAACTGTCCAAAAGGGAATCTGGAGTGCTATTATGTCACCTTACGAGGAAAGATATGTTGATGTGAGATTCACCGGGGATGTATCAGGTTCTGTTACTGTTGCTATTGAAGAAGGTTTGTAATTCTATCTTATGCAAGGATAGAAAAAAATCTGCCTTCTGTTATGGTTAAATATTTTGAATTCACGAAAATGTGTTATTTCAAAATTTTGCAGATTTTCAGAAATGGCGCCTCTTTTGTTTAGCATTGGGATTTGTCCTGCTTCTGCTGGCTCCTATTATTAGCAGTTGGGTTCCATTTTATTATAGCAGTTCGATGGCTATAGGAGTCTTCCTCGTCATATTAATTCTACTTTTTCAGGTATCTAATTTATATTTCATATTTATTGTTTCTTTTTGTCTTATTGATTTTAGGTTTTCCTTCAAACTTTAAATATACTTGGACTAATTTCTTCGTACTTTAATGTAGGGTATGAAATTATTGCCAACTGGAAGAAAAAATATCTTTTATCTTACTATATATGGATCAGTGGTGAGTTTAATATTATCCTGACCCTTGCTTTCCTATAGCAACTCTTCCTGGTTTATTCAAAGACTAACACCATATCTTAATGTGCTGTTTCAGCTTGGAGCTGGATCTTTCCTTTTGCATCAATTCTCTGTGTTTGTAAATTCAATTCTTCAGAGTTTTGGGCTCAGCGAGGAGATGCACAATCCAGTAAGTCTGAGATTATTTCTTTCTGCAGGAGTTCTTGGGTATCTATATTTTTCCATCCAACGTTGCAATTGAAAACTATTCTGTCTTGTTTGTGAGCTTTATCATATTTATAGGATCATTGTATTACACCCCTTTTTAAGAAATATGATGACAATTGGAAATCTCGACTCATGGATCTTTTTAATGTATGATAAGCTAATATTTCTAGCCACATTTGAAACTATTTGTTCATTCCATTCTCCATATATTTATTTTTGCGGTTAAGAATCACTATTCAAATTTGCCTGCTCCTTTTAATTGTTTATTTCTATTACTGTGATCCTTGCTCCAGCCACACTTTTGCAGTGATTAGTCCCTGGTACCCCTTAGCTATTGCTTTTTCAGATTCTGGCTTGCTTTTTGGACCTGGATTGTAGTTCCTTCTATTCATGTTGAGTAGCTCGTGACTTGGTAGTTGCAAATCACGTTTGTGTGGCTGTCAAGGACCTTTATAAACTCTTTTGATGCTTGTATTATTAATTGTCATTTTGTATGTGAATTTCAAATGGTGAATCAATTTGTTCTATCTAATGTTATGTTACTCTTCTTGATGCGCCAGCATTAGTTTACTTGTTCTTTTTTCCCTTCTTCTCCTGAGTTCCTACTTTTAAATGTTCTTTCATCAACCATGACACTCCATTGGTGTACAGGTTGCTATTTTTGTACTAGTGGGAATCATCTTGGCTGGAGCTGCTTTAGGCTACTGGATTGTCCGGAGATTTGTTGTTTCAGAAGATGGCAGTGTTGATGCTGGTGTTGCACAGTTTGTGAAATGGGCAATGCACATTATTGGAGGCACATTTATTTTGCAGGTTGGTGTTTATGTCCTTGTTCGCCTTTCATCTTTTTTCCTGTCTGCAAAGAATATGCAATACATTTTGCTTTTGGGGTGGTTATGATGTTATCTAATATACACACATCATATATCTGACATAGTTCGTTGAGGTTTACCCTAGGTAACTCATTGTTTTTGCTTGAATATTTTCAAGATGAAAAAATTTTCTGTTGCAAAACATTAATTTTTTCTTCCCTCTTTTTTGGGAGGTTGGTGGTTGGGTTGGAACAGAACAAGCTTGTTGTTTGGGCCTTGCTTTGGTCCTTATTCAATGGATGCTTCAAATAAGTTCCTCAACCTAATACTTCGAAGAGGTCAAAATGAAGTTCTTTGTTGAGTTCTCATTTTTTTTTCCTTAAATTTTTCTTGTGTTGAAGGAGGCCTCCTTGATCTTGTGCACCTTCATTTCTTTCTATCATAATATTCTTCTTTTATGAATTTTTTTACACAAAAGTAGCTGAATAATATTTTACTTGTTCATTTAGTTAGCCTTAGGATTTTGAATAATAATTTCATTTTTAATCCGCCTAGCTTTGATGTAGATAATCTAGTTTCTTATATCTGAGACTAGTTTCTTTATAAAATAAATGTGTCTGTAAAAGGAGTTGTATCTCATTGAATGGGGCGACTCATCTAGTTGTCATAGTTCTTGATTGCTTTTCCTCAAGGTTAACTACAAAGGCTGTTTATGTTAATTTACATGTTGTTATTGATTCTAAAAAAAATTGAGTTGGGATACTGACCCTTTTTCTCTGTTGGTATTGAACTTTTATAAATATTATATTATTTAGTTTGTTTAGGACACTTATTTAAAAGATGTTGTTCTCCTAAATATTTTAATTTTTGTTTCTTTCCAGAGCACGCTTGATTCTCCTCTAGCCGTAGGTGCCCTGGTTTCTTGTGTGGCTGTTTGCAATGCAATAAGGTGGCTACATGGACGGTAAGTTCATTACATCTTGTCTTTCTGCTGTATATTATCTGTTATTTCGTTAGATATATTGTACGGGATACAGTCATCATCTTTGCAAAGCTTCACTTAATTTGTTCATCCTTATAACCTGAAGGTTTGTTGTGGTTAAATTACATGAAAACCCCTTTATGTTTGGTCGATCTGCACCCTAAAGTTTCAATTGGGGCATTTGACCCACTTTGAACATCTTCACTGCTGAATGACCCTCCAACGTAGCTTTGTTTGTGTCTATAAATTTTATCTCTTGTATTGGATGAGATAGTTGTCGTGAAGACAACTATAAAGTTCAGTGTCCTGTTCAAAGTAACATTAATGTGTGCTGTCTGGTAGAATCACTGGCTAAAATTCCTGTTTCATTTTTTTTTTTTTCTTGTCATCAACTGTTAGCTTTATTACCTTTTAAGTCATTCTTTTCTAAATATGGCATTATGCTTTCATGTAGGTATGGGACTTCAAGGAAAGACTACTATTCCTTCCGGCGGGCTGGAAAGGTGAAAGGACTGCGTAGTAATGCTGAATTTCTTAGCAGGTCAACTCCTAAAGGGAAATTATGGAATAACCCTAAGAGTCAGTATGCATGGTCTGACTCTCCCGTGAGAGGTATTGGTTTATGCTTCTGGGCTATATGGCTATTACTTAATTGTCCAAGCAAGTTTTTAATTAGTAAGTAGATCAAAGCAATTTAATGTTTTGCCTGAGAGTCTAACGATCTTCTGTTGAAATAGGATTGTTATTCCATATCAATCCCCAGTTTCCACCAGTAAATGTGCCTTGTAATTTTTTTTTTAATCTTTCAAGACTTCATTAACTCCAAGGGTGTCTTAAATTAGTGGACATGTCAGGTGGAAATGCTTCTTGTTAAGCAATAAATCATTCTTTGACTAATAGCTCAAGCATTTGGCATAATAGGACACTTGACACTTGGATAATATTGCATATATATTTACTTTTGGGGATTTAACTTGCAATTTTGGTGTGTCAAGCTTCTGTTGCTGTGATATTTCCCTAGCAATAACCGTAGTGCTATCTGATCATTTCATTTGTTTCAGGTGTCCTATCACCAGCTTCTAGGACCTCATCGCCGTCTTTCGCATCACAAACAGAGCGGGACTATTATTCAACCTTCCACAAGACCCGCAACAGAAAGAAGTTCACAAAGAAAGAGTGGAATGATTTCACACGAGACTCCACCAGGCAAGGGCTGGCAGAATTGGCAGCATCTCCGGAGTTCACTGAGTGGATCATAGAGCATGCAGATCGGATCCAAGTCCTTCCAAGCGAAAGTTCAGATGCAACAATGGGAAGCGAATCAGATTCCACGGAAGAAGCAGGAACAGGAAATGGTTTTCAACTTTTTAATTGGCAGTGACGAACAGTGAAGAAGATTGTCCTGTGATTCTGGACTTGTTAATTTGCAGTGACTGATGTTGAAGAACGATGTACTGAGCACACACTTTTTTTTTTTATCAGAATGAGGTAGATGCAGTGACCGAGGTCATGAGAATGTAATTAGTCGGGGAATGATTTTTTTTGTAACTAACATGTAGATACTTGTTAGCTTTGCCTAAATTTTCCGGTCTCTAAGCCTGGGCAATCTTGCTAATTTTAGTAATCAACGCACCTGGGAAATTAATACAGTTCAGTAATGTTATTCTTTCCACACTTAGATTGTGTATTTATTTGCATTCACTTGTACACCTAATATAATATAAATATGCAAGATCTGTAAATCATGTGTCGATGTCAATGGTAAAGTAAGGAAATTGTTTAATAGCAAATTTATTTCAATTTTTAGTACAAATAAAAAAATTGAAAAATTACTTTCATAAAAAAATTATTGTTAGGATACTTTATGCTGCAGTGTGGCGTTTTGAAGCTCAAATGCATAAATAGTAACAGTGAAGGTGAAAAATATATGGACTTTCAATGTGAATTTTCCTCTTTTTTCTGCAACTTTTTGCTTCTTGTCTTTACCACACATAAATTTCTATGTTCTCTGTTGGTCCTTAGGGAGGAGTAATGGAGAAGTTATTGGGGATGATAATATTGAATTGACGCATTGGCCTTTTTATGCCTGATGTGGATTTAGTGAATTTACATTCATCTTTATATATATATATATATGTAATTTTCTTAAATTTGAAGTCATGACACTATCGAAGTTCGTTATTCATTGAAGTTTGCTTGTATTGGACCGTAGAATTTATTCGAAAGCAGAGAGCGGACTTCAGCAAGGTTGTGCAGCACTTGCATAAAAAGGGCAAATGGAGTGATGGAGAAAAGAATCGACCTAAGTACTAGGCTGTCCGCTGATTACATTAGCCTTATTTTTCCATTATAATAGCAATTAGCTGATTTAGTTAATTATTAATTAATAATTAATAATTAATTTAATAATTAATTATATTAATTATTTGAATAAGAATATTTAATAAATTAATTATTTATAATTAGTTATTTATATGTAAATAATATATAAAGATATGAGTATATTTTATAAATTATTTAAGTATTTTTTTATTTTAATATTTTAGATTTTATATATTATTTAGTAGATTAATTTATTTTATAAATAATATATTATTATAATTTATTATGTATTAAATATTTATTTAAAATTAAATTAATATAATTTTTATAATTATTATATTTCCTTTTAAGATATAAATAATTATAATAATTTAATTTTCATGTAAAAATAAATATTATAATTTTTTACAGATTGATAGTCAATTATTTATGTTGGAGGTAAAGAGGGATGACTGGTCTAGATTTTTTTAGGAGAGAATGGAAAATATAAAAATTAATCAATAGTAATTTAGTTTTTAACGGATCAGCTAATTCCAAAATGCTGATCCTACTAACTTTTTTCAAATGATGATTTATAAGGTAATCAACTAATTAAAGTAGTTGATTATCAAATACCAAATTAGGTTAATTAATTAATTTTAGTTACATCAGCTAAAATTATTTAAAAAGCTAATTGCCAAACATTTTCATTACTTGATTTGGCCAATTAATAATATTAAAACCCTATTTTGTGTCATACATAAGTTAATCTGTAATTTATTAATAGGGCAAATTATAGATAATCCCTTAAACTTTGATTTTGTATTAAATAACCCCCTAAACTTTAAAATTTTTCAAATAACCTCACTGAACTATTTGAAAGCATGAAAATGTTAAAATTAAAGTTAAAACAAATGAAGCAAAGTCACATGAATAGCTTGTCACCCACTGTTCCTTTTTTACATTTTGGCTCCAACTTTGCTAATAGGTATTGTTTAGGGTTCTCATCAATGAAACATAAAATCAATTCACCACTTCTCCTAATTTTTGCAACAAGCAATTGAATTGGGCTTTGAAGACTAATGGTTTGAAGATAATGGAAGAAGCTGTCTCACAATCATATAGCACTAGTGTGGATTCCAGTAGCACAAGGGTTCATATATGTTTTTATAGTTTACTAGTGATAATGAGACAGTATGGATAAATAGAAATTTTAGGTGACAATATAGCAAATGTGCAAATGACTTGAAAAAAATATTTTGCTAATTTTTCTAGTGTTTGTAAAATTTTAAAACATGTCTATAAAATAATTCTAATTTCTTTTGGTAAAATCTACAATATATTTAATATTGTGATTGATTAGTATTTTTTTTTATAATTAATGGCAAATAAATTGCTAGCATATATCTTTTATTCATGGCAAACAAACTACTAGTACAAATTTCAACTTTTGAGAAGGCTATCTTTTAGCTATATATGATTTCTTCTTTCTAGTTAGTAGACATATGAATATAATCATTACCACCAAAAAGTTTAGGGGTACCTTGCTTTTGTTTGAGTCTTATGCAAAGGTTAATTTATATTAGTTTAACCTATATTATACTATCTTACATTGGTTCTTTGGCTACTTATACTACCCTATTTTATGCAAAGGTTGATTTTCTGCCGCTATCATGTATTTTTCTTTGTATCTAAATTACCAATCTTCAATTATGGTGATTAAAGTTATCAATGTTATGAAAATTCAATAAAGTTTTAATTTTCTTATGAAAATATGGTCATTTTATGGTGTTACTATCTAGTTTTCTTGTTGAATTTGCTTAGAAGTGATAATTATTGCTGAGTTGTGGTTTTGTTTTACCCAACATGTATGTAGATACTAGGATTAGGTTAACCCTCTCATTGTTTCTATACCTGAAGTTGATGTTTCTAACAAGAATTTTACTAATTCTAGCTTGGAGGCATTCTTTATCCCTTTAAAGAAGATATAAGTTGCATTAGAGTTAAAAGACAAAGAAACTTAAATAGAAAAGAATGAAAATCAAAATCAGGTTGAACATGAGTTGGAGAAAATAGAAATGATGACTACCATGGAATAATAGTTAAAAGAATCTCATAAAAGGGAGGAGAACTACTTGAAGATAATGGTGGGGACATGGGTTTTAATTGGATGTTTGCTTGTGGTGTTACTAAAAATGATATGAACATTTAAGTGGTTGAAAAGTAGGAATTTGGTTATATTGTAGGCCTTTATGATTGTGATGTAATTGGGGCTTTTATATTTTCGCTAACATTTTGGTGTGTAGGATTTGGTTGTATTGTAAGATTTTGTGCTTGTTTGACTATGTTGTAAATTTGCAAATGTATTGAATCTTTATGAATGAAAAAAAAAGTTATGGATATGCATTGTAAATATTTTAGTTACATTAAGACCAAACCTCAGTTTATAATTTTTAATGTTGAGAAAAAGAATAGTTGATGAAATATAACTTCAACATAAATATATTGCAACCTATCAATAAAATTCTTGAAAAAGTAAATAAGAATGGGCTACCATATGCAAATGATGCTAAAGAAAACTATATTAAATATACTAGTATCAACCTTGCCAAATGGTCTTGAATTGTCCAAAATAAAGAAAGCAATAAAAAAGCATACACATTATGTTGGAAGACTCGATCAATTTTATATGTTATCACTATTAAGAAATTTCAGTTGATAATAAAATATAAGCTTGGAAATAAAAAAATATATAGCCTTTTTTTTTAAAAAAAAAATAGAGTCCCACCCCCTTCTAAAGGGCTCTAACCTCTTCTTCAAATTGAGTCCTATGAAGCTTTAACATTGAGCCTCCTTTTCTCACATATTTAGAACTTCAATTGGATTGGTCAGTGAAGTTGCAATAGTACTAGTAAAAATTCCAGAAGCAATTTTAATAAAAACATTGGTAAAGCCAAAAGCCAAATCACAAGCATACTTAGAGGGCTCATACAAATCCAAACATAATCCTTCATAAAGAATTGACCATATTGATACAAGCACCAAACTTAGATACAAATACCTTAGTCTTTCGTTTTTCAACACTGGAATAAATAATTGTCCCCTTCTACTCAAACATCATTTTTATGGTTGTTCTCTAGTTTGGAAAGGTTCCATAAAAAAAAAAGAAAATATTCTTATAGCATATTAATAAATATGGTAAAACTAACAAATATCAAGATGACATAAACAAATACCAAAAAATACAACATATTAATAAAATTAAATTCACACAAAAAAATAACATTGTTAATGTCACATTAACTTTTGCTATTCACAACCTGTCTGGTATTAAGTTCACATTAAAAAAATACCATCATTCATAAAATCTAAACACATTAGCTTCATACTAAAATGACAATATCACTGTTTCTATCACAACACTTATATATATATATATATATATATATATATATATATATATATATATATATATATATATATATATATATATATTAACTTCACTTAAAAAAAAGATACCTTTAATCTTTAATTCACAACAAAACATTCTTTAAATCAAGGTTGAGTGGCATCCATTTGGTTGTGTTATGATGAAAGAGGTGCTGAATGTGTGCTTCGTACTTCACTCTATCTAATAACTTTTTTGTTCTCGCTAGAGCTTCCTTGTAACATAGATGAATTTGTGAAGTTAGAATGACACAACAAGCACTTTTCACAACAGCATTTTTACTAATACATATAAACTAAGGAAGTAATCAAAATACCTTCTTAATTATCTTAGACTTCATGAACCTACTATTTTTATGCACTTCAGTTTTATTAGTCCTAGCATTATGTTTGATTGTTAGACATTTGCTACAAGTAATAAAGCCCCTTTCTTCTTAACCTTTTTTTCACCTTTGGCTCCTCAGATTATCTTTTTCTTTACTTCTTTGGTTTACTATTGGGCTTTTTGTAATATAGAGGGAGTACATAAAAAGGGCTGGTGACTTCTCACTTTTCTTAGCTAGGTATAAAGGCAAGTACATTTTTAACCAACCATGCATGTATGATTTAGGATTTTGTCCAACTTGTTAAGTTACAACAACATAATGTTTACAAAGTATTCTTGCAAGATCCTACTCTCTATAATTATAGGTATAGGATACAAGATCCACTACTTTAGTTATGTCATAGTAGTTAACCTTAAATTTTAATTCCTTAGCATAATTTGCAAAAAAATTTCTAAAGTTATGCATGTTATCATTGAAAATACTAGATGCTTGAGGTGTTATTGGACTATCATATTTCTCCATCCTTTTTTTATTTGGATCCTAGTCATGATCTTCTTATTAATCCATTCCAACATTTGTAAGATAGGCATTTCCCTAGCCTTAAGGATAAAAGAATTTCAAGACTTATTTAGGTTATTAACTAGGGCATCACACTTAACATCAAGATTAAAATGAGACATTGACCAACACTTTGGATGTAATTCATTCAAGTAGTTATAACCATCCCTATCTACTTTCTTAATTTTTTTCCATGCAATGGTTAATCTTAAGGTACTTACATAAATAACTGACTAGACTAAATCCTGTAACTCTAACCTCTTATACTTTGCAATCACATTAGCATACAAGTGCTTTACATAATATCTATGGTTAAGATTTGACAGTAAGGCCTTAAAGAATTGAACATATCCAAGCAAGCCCTGTAATTATGAAAACATGTTAGAAATGACAATTACATGTTACACCAATGACGAATGCTCTTACTAAACTCATTTAATCCATTAAAAAAATATAAAAAGGATTACATATAAAGTGGGAATTTTCCATACAAAAAGATTACATAAAACTTAATTAAATGCTAAAAAGTAAGAAATGTGTACCTTTTTTCTATCACTTATAAATATCCATTTGGTATCTTTAATTTCACCAATATAATTTATTAATAAGCCTATAAACCAATTCCAATTGTCTTTATTCTTTAATTCAACCACAACTTAAGTCAAAGGGTAAAAGTTGTCATTCCTATCCCTACCTATGGCACTGAGTATTTAGCCACCAAAAACATTTTTCATGAAATAGCCATCAAGGCTAATTATCCTCTTACAATCAGATAAAAAATCTTTCTTCAATACTTCAATACACACATAAACCTCTTGAAATGTTAGCAATTGTCCTTTTCTTGGTGAAGCGAGTAAAAGAGTACAAATGCTTCTAGGATTACGCTTCTTTATAATAGCAATATAATTCCATAACTTCTTGTATTGTCCACTTACATCACCTTCATTCATCTTAATAGCTTTTCTCTTTACCCTATACAACTTCATATAGTCTACATCCACCTTGCATTCTCTCCTTATTGTTTTCTTTATTGAGATTATCTTCCAATTTAGATTATCAAGAGCAAGTTAAAATACCTTTTAGAAATATAGGTTAAAGTGACTAAGCTATTTTCAAACTTTGTATGATAAGTATGCTTATAGTTAAATGATTTAATTTGTAAGGTTATTTTTCTTTGCATTGATGATGCATAGATCCTCCATTTGTAGCCTATTCCATTACATTTTGCAAACATCTTTTTATTTTCATTCTGTACCTATTCAATATCATACTATCTTCTCACATTCCATTCAATCACAATATCACAAAAAACTTCTACATTTTTAAACCTTATTCCAAATACAAGAGTGGGGTTCTCCATTTTAGTTTCTTTATGAAACTTAGACTATTTTTTATCACCATATTCCTCATTGGCATTAAGTTGTTCATATTGATCTTCTTCATTAAGTAGGAAATCAGGGCTAACTAAGGGCATTTTATTTATTTTTTTTATTTTTGCTACCTCTTTCCTTGTCTTACTACTAGATTCTTCATTATCACTCATTATGTTCTTATCTTCTTTCCTATTTTTAGCCCTTTTCTTTCTAGTATTCTTCTTCTTCCTTTTAGATGTATTGTCTTGCACTATAGATAGTGGCGAGGTAGCAATTGTAACATCGGGGTTTGTAAAATCCTCTTTTGGTGTAAATATATCATTATCTCTTAATCCTTCCAACCTTTTAAGCATCTATGGCTTCAAAGTTATATTTTTCATCATATGGTTATTTTTAAGGTTGTTACCATCTTTATCAAGCCCAGTTATAATAATTTCCTCTCCATTATTACTTATTTTATCTCCTAAGTTAGCATTGTTTCCATCATTTTCTGTATCAATTTATTGGTTACCATCCTTATCATTTTTCCTATTATGGTCCTTATCATTCTGCCTATTATGATTACCTCCATTGTTCTCTTTCATAACACTTTGATTTATAGGGCAAATCCTAACTTTAACATACATAATCCATATTTCAATCCCTTTATATATGTCCATCATTTCCAACATTTGTCTATCATATTCAATCAATACCAAACCATTATCAATTCTCCTACTAGGTAACTTGTAATAGATCTTAAATATACTTGGGTAACCCAACTCTTTCACAATTTCAATCACTTTGCAATAGCTAATTCTATCTGGCTCCACTTGAATTATTGTATCTACGATTCTACCTTTATATTTAAATGGTTTTTCATCACTTAAGAAACCCCTATGATGTAATTCTATAATCACTTCATCAACTATTACTACCAAAAGCAAGAAAATTCAATTAGTTACCCAGTTTCGATCAATATTGAACAAAATAGACACAAACTATATGGCTTAGTA
The DNA here is from genome assembly GCA_020226215.1 of Sindora glabra. Lineage (NCBI taxonomy): Eukaryota > Viridiplantae > Streptophyta > Magnoliopsida > Fabales > Fabaceae > Sindora > Sindora glabra. The sequence goes on from CM035233.1 coordinate 50,953,085, forward strand.
ATATTGTAATCAAAGAATAATATTCAAAATAAAAAATAAAGCCATTTATCTTCTAGATTTCTTAGAGAAAGACTACTATATAGATAAAATAAAGACCAACATTGTGGTATAACAATAATTGACAAAACCAAGTAACTATATGGTCTTCATGAATCAGTTTTAAGCTGTCAATAATCATTAAATAGTCATTGCATAGATAATAATTATTAAAGATAATAAATTACAAAAAACCTTCCTTGACTTAAATAATTTTTCTAGCTCTTAAAAAATAAAATTTGGTTTTAGTTTTCAAAAAATATCAAAAAATAGAAATTATAAAGAAATAAAAAATATTAACTAAATACCATTATAATAGTAGTACTATAAATGTAAATGAATTGCAACGTTTGCAAAAGAAATGTAAAAAATAATCTTACATTTTCTGACTAAAGAAAGAAGCAAAATAGAAAATCAACCTTGCATTAAAATAAAGTTATCTTTGAACTAAAGAAAGAAGGAAAAAGATGTAATTAATACTAAAATAATTGAACAAAACATAAATGTATTTCTGATTTGAAGAAAAGGAAAAGATACCTCAAATCTTCAAATGTTATTGTTGTTCCAGTTCGATAAAGTAAATAGGAAAAGTAATCTATTGCCCTAATGCATCTCTTTAACAAGTGACTTTCCACTAAAGCAAAATAGAAATGCCCTTTGCCTTAGATGCATTTCTTGCATAAGTCATCAAGCAGAAGTGGGTCACGGGCTACTCACATGGCTTTACTCCAAATTTATTATTTTTTTATTAATTTATAATTAATGTCTTTAATAAATAATTATATTCTTATTTTAAATAATAAATAAATAAAAATTAATTAAGTGAATATATAATTTCATAAATTTAGTATAAATAATTAAATATAAAATAAGTAAGTAAAAAATAAAAAAATATGTGATTTTATAAATTATAATTAATTAAATTTTAAGTAATTATATTCTTACTCTAAACCCTAAATAAATATAAATAAATAAGTAAATAAATATATGATACCATAAAATATAATTAATTTAATTTTAATTAATTATATCCTTATTTTAAATGATAAATATATAAAAATATATATGTAAGTAAATAAGTAATGATATAAAATATAATTAATTATATTTTAAGTAATTATATTTCTATTGTAAATAATAATTAAATAAAAATTATATAAGTAAATAAATATTTAAGGTTATAAAATATAATTAATTAAATTTTAAGTTATTATATTTTTATTTTAAATACCTTGATTGTATTAATATAACTTGATCTTTAATTATAGGTGAATTAGTTTAATTTCTATACCTATTTATATTAATATATCATTTTATGCTACTTTATAATTTTAGTTAATTTAACAATTAATTTTGTAAAATACCTCTTATATAATTAATTAACTTATTGGGCACAAGTTATTAATTAGTTTATTATCTACTTGCTCAAAATGAAGTTTAAATTTTTTTATATAAAGATATTTGATAAAATTAGTTATTTATTGTTAACTATTTATATGTGAAATAATATATAAAGATATAAATATATTTTATAATTTATTTAAAAATTATTTTATTTTGTATCTTCTGAAAGATATATTATAGTAATTTATTATCTATTAAAATTTTTAAAATAAAATTATTATAACTTATTATATTTATTTTTTAAAAAATAAATAATTAAAATTTCTATGAGAGTCTTCCTTTTTCTTCAGTGATGAATTCAGTCTAAAACAATTGATGTATTTGATGAGATTTATTATATCTATTATCTAAACAATTTAAACATTAAATGTGGTTTTATTTTTCTCTACCAATTCCCAACGGTATGTATTGGTTTTTTGGGATGAAATGCAATTTAGATTTTAAAGATGATCATGAAAAAGTAATTTTTTTTTTTGCGTATTAATCCACTTTCTTCGCCAAAGGAAATTTCATAATCTTATATTTTTTTTAATAAATTATCTTTGTCATATTCAATCTAATAAGTTGGAATGCCACTTTCTTAGAAAGGTAGTCCTGTTATATATTTAATTAAACTAATAACGCATGTAATCTCATAACAATGTAGGAAAGAATTAAACTAATTAAATAGAATTAAGGGGCAACATAGACTTTCTGTTGATTTTGGGTAAATCAACTGTTTGAAAATATTAGACTATCTACCTTTTTCAAATCAGTTGATTAAAAATCAATCAATTAATTAAATCAATTATTCATCCATCCATCACTTAAAAAATTATTTAATTAAATAAATTATTTAATAAAATCAAAACATGTTACCGTATTTGTCATCATGCATCATGCATCATGTTTCAAAAAGGGACATAATAAGTTTGTAATTATTAAAAAATAATTATTAATCTTTTGAAGTTAACAGAAACCTCCATACAAAACAACAAAATTAATTGGTTAAACTAACCCGTAATTCCTATACTTTCAATTTTTTAAGTGATTAACCCCAGTTTAAAAATTAAGAATTAATTACTTATAGTTTCTTTTTAAGTTTTTAGTTGGGTACTTGTCGTTAACTTTTCGTTCAAATACTGTTTAATTTGTAGATGTGATATATAATTTTTCAAGTCGGCATCTGTATCATCATTTTTTTTTCAACTTAAAAAACTAAAAATACCTAATTTCAAAATTTTAAATTATAAGCAATCATTAAAAAAAAAAAAAAAGGAGAAAATGTTCAAGGAGTTGCAGACTAATTTAGCTTATATAAAATTTATTTTTATTGGAATGATTTTGTATACTTTACTACACACAATTCTGCCATTAAGGAATTATATTGTTACATACAAACTAACAAGAGATACACGTCGAGGGTATATAAAGAGATAAACTATGCATTTTTCTACGTGAAAGATGCAAGTTGTTTTTTTCCTTGTGGAATGCCTACTGCAGAAATATGGACTTCCAGATTGTGCCTGGAATTCTCGCGGGGAAATATTTATTAGTTACGTTATTTTTATATATTATCATTCAAATATTATTAATTAATAACGTATAAATTCATTTCATTTAATAATTAATTAAATATAAATAATAAATTAATAATTATTTATTATTAATTATAATAAAAAATTAAATTATAATTAATTATTAAATAAAATAAATTCACATATTATTAATTAGCAATATTTGAATAATAATATTAAAAAATAACGTAATAAGCAATAATTATATAAGTATTTCTCATTCTCGTGGATATATTCTGCAATGTCATTGCAATTTTTTAAAAAATTGGTTTTGCGGTGACATTTTTTGAAGGGCATGTAAAGAATTTTTAATATTACTTCCATGAATACTACTAATAAACAAAAACTTATTTATAATGTATGTATTTTGTAGGTAGCAATTTTGGCTATTTTCTTGAACTTTAAAATTCTGCCTTTGGAAATAGTAGCAAGTTGAAATGGTTTTTCATACATATTTGGAATTTAGAGTGCTATTATTGGTCTGTTTCATTAAAAGTTATGTATAATTCCGATTTTTCTTCAAATATCATAAAATATTTCTTCACTAATGCTCGGCGCTTGTCTCTCATTAACCAACGTAAAGTAAATAAAATAATTGTCAAAAAAAAAAAATTGCATATGACTTGATAGCTCCAATTTGGGCATTGTCATAAGTTAAATTTGTAATTTTCTTAGTGAAATCCATGCAATCTTGAAAATTTTTTGCGAAAAAATTATAAAATTTTAGTGATTTACATAACTTTTATAATAAATCTTTGTAAAATTTATAAAATGTTTTAGCATACGTAAAAGACGTTTGATTCCTTGAATTATATATTCTCAAAAATATTCTTAACATTTTTTTAGAAATGTAATTTCCGAAAATGTCACATTAAAAGATTTGTTTCAATTAAAAAGATCTAAAGAAATATTACGGCATATATTATGCTTAAAATAGTTTGTGCATTTTCAAAAATTATAACAAATATAAAAAATGTCGTTATAGAAAAATGGATTGGCCCCCCAAAAGTGAGTGACTTACCCGTTAAAAAAAATGACTGCTCACTGACAGTCAAAGACGAAAAGTAAGCTGGGGAGCGGAGAACAGTGACAGGTAAGATCAATAATATTTCAAGCAGACGGCAGCGGTGGAGTTAGGATTTCAGAATTAATAAATATATTTTAATATTTTAATAAATAAAATTTGTTAATTGGTAAAAATATTTTAAATAATATATATTTTTATTTAAAATTTTTGAAAAGTCAATAAAATTACACATCCTTACTGTTACTGAGATATATATAATTCCATCGCTGGTTCGGCAGTGATCAATTTGAAGTAGCAACTGAGGCAAAACATTTATGAAAGATAGTACAAATTAAACAATTTTTTTATATGGTTAAAATATCTTATGATATAAAAATTTAAGATATCACCTTTCCAAAAAATATTATCAAAAATTTTTTTAGTTAAAATATATTCAATAGTACATACATTATTTTACTAAATTTCTTTTAATTTTGAAATAAAAAAAAAAGGTCTAGTGAAAGAAAGTCACCTATTCTCTATCATGCAAGGTTTCAGCTCAAAATCTTTGGAAACTGTGGATGGTGATTTTTCCACGGAAGGAAAACACCCTTCCTCGGAATTTAGATCGAAAGGACAAAGATACCCAATAAAAATTTGACTTAATTAATACAAATTATTTCCGCGTATTTATTATTTCAATTCCTAAAATTTAATGACTTGTCAATGTCATCAATTTTATTTTAAAATTAATGTTTTTATTATTTGCTTTTCATTTATTTTTATTTCTTGTTAATTTTAGTTTTTGAATATAGACTAAATTCAATTATAAAATAAAATTTACTGAAAATATTAAACTAAAACCAATGACAGATGAAGAAGTTTTGTTCTGTGGGGCAATATAGAAATAAAAATTTAAATTATTCTAAAAATTAAATATTTAAATAAAATTAAAATATTATTTCAATTTTCACTCTCTTGTTTCAAATATTTTTAATTTTACTTAAAGTAAAATTTTTAATTGAAACAAGAAAAAAACGCATGAGAGCAATTATAAATAAATTGTGGGGACAATAAATACAATTAGTGTATATATTTGCAAAATTTTATTTTTATTGGTAGGGCAATGCAAAACATTAATCCATCTCCGATTAAAACAAATATATTCAATGATAAAAAAGACTATTCAAATAAATATGAAAAGTATTTATTCAAATTAAAAATAAATATATCAAATGAAAAACATAGATATTTTTACGCATGATCTTCTATTTTTAGGCGCCATGTTTAAAAAAAAAAGATTTATTTTAGATGAAGGATTCAGAAACTCAATCACAATATCTCTAATGTTATCAAAATTAGCTATATGAGATGATAATATGAGTTCGGTAAAAGAAAAATTCTTCTTGCATTCCTCCTTTAAGGAACAAGTATTCATTCCCTATTAATAAATATTGAAATTCGTAGAATTACAAATTTCACGATTTATAAAAGAGTGAGTATAAAATAAATATAGAAAAATAAGAATAACATTAAATAAAAATGATTATGTCCAAGTTCTTTTCATCAGGTCCTAAACCACCATAAGAGGTTTATACATATTCATTTATGTAAATAAATCGACACCGTCAATATGATATATTAATAATTAATCTTTTCATATTTATGATATATCAATAACTAATCTTTTATTTATATTTGTCATAAGTCATGGCAAAGATAAATTAAAAAAAAACTTCATACACATAACATACATTAACAAGCAAATTAATGCGTAGACTGAGAACAGATAACTCACGTATGATTCCAGAATTTGAAAGTAGAGCGACTTTACGCTTCATAATCATGTTATTTTATTGTTCTTATTTTTCTTCATTTTAACATAAAAATATGTAGATTTTTCATATCTGATATATTGATTTTAATTTGAATAAATATTACTTAAATGTAAATTAATACTTTCCTATTCATTTATTTAAATTGTACTTTTATCATTATATATATTATTTTCATATTTTCAGTAAACTTTATTTTATGCTTGAATTTAATTTAAATTTGAGAACTAAAATTAAAAAAATAAAAACAGTTAAAAAATAAATAATAAATGTACTAATTTTGAAAAATAAATGATAATGGAAATTATTAAGTTAGGTAATTGGCATCTCCACGGAGCCTATTAACATTTTGCATTTATGTTAGCTCTTGGAGGGGCATTTTTTGTTCTTTTAATCAGTGTTCCGTGGAAGGAGGGTTTTCCTTCCTTGGAAAAATCATTAACCTGAAAATGTATATCGGTTTAAAATATATTTGATAATTATTTTACTTCGCAGACGCCGCACAAGCATATCAATTCAAAAGAAAACAACCAAGTCCATTAATATTTAATATATATGTATGTAAATTGACAAAGCATTATTTTTTCTATTATTTTAAAAATTTTGAAGGAGCGCATATATAATATATGGAAATTGCAAAAATTCCCGAAAAATAACATGCACCGAAATAATATTGGTAATATTTTGGCCCTTGAGATATGGTCTACTTGACTTCCAAATCTAAGGAATGAAGTTGATTCGGCACGCATTTCGGCTAGAAATTGAGACCGATAACCTCAAATTCAAATCAAAATAATTTTAGTAAGAGGGAAATATCTTAACATAGTACTCACATTATGTGTTTTATTACTATTGTTGACTAACGACAATGGAGGCTCATCTTTCATTTGCCAAAATATATGCACTACTTGCAGAATAATATGGTGGTAAGTATGTATGGAACACTGATAGATGATAGTTAAAGCAGGGCATTATTAGCATTAAAGCAAATTGTGAGGATATTATAACAATAGTATATAGTGAGTAGAAGAACTCCAAAAAACCTAGATAAATAATTAGAATATGTACGAAACGGAGAGAAATGAAAAAACAAAGGTTATATAAATCGAATTCATAATTCATTTATGGTTTAAAATGAACACAATAGAAAAATTCAATTAATTTACTATGGTTATGTCTTAAATGTTGATATACATTATTTTTCTTAAGCAGTATTTTTTTCTTAAATAATTTCTTATTTTATATTAGGGATAATTTATAACCCGTGCATTGCACAAGTGTTAAGTTAGTAATATATATTTAAAGAGGATGTCATTATAAAAATATTCTACCTAATTCATCTCTCCTTTCTGATCTTGTAATCTCTTCATTATTTTGTTTCATAAAATTATTTCTATAAAAATTAGCAAAATTAATGCGGGCATGTAATAAGATATACAACTTAGAGTACTAATTTATATTATATATATTTAAGGAAGATATCATTATAAAAAAATTATACCTAATTTTTATCCATTGTTATATATTTCCATCTTTTTTTTATCATGAATCTCTTTGACTTTTTTTCTAGTAAAATAAATGAGAACATAATTTTGATCTTAGGCCTTAAGTTTTATTAATTTAAAAAGATTCTATTTTTCTTAAATTTATATCATTACTTTTTTTAAAGAAGGAGGGTCCATTTTTTTTTTTATGATTTAGACATTGTTGAATAACATTAACTCTTTCAAATTCTAGAAAGTCCAAATATGTTAATACTGTTAGTTGATTGAAAGATGGTCATAAATCAAATGGACAATAGCGGCATACGATGGATGTAAGTTTCAAATTTGATAGTTATTAGGAAGATTAACCCATTTCAGTTTTTTTTTTTTTTATAAAGAGCCAAAGCTCAAGAAAACAAAATTGCAAACGAATTGTGTATGGGGTAAGAAAAGAGCATAACCCAACTGAAGGCAAATCAAGGACAACAAATCCAAATCAAAATTAAGACTAGTTAAAATTAACCAATCTACATAATTATTCCCTTTCCTAAATGAATGTTGAATAATAACTTGTCAATCTTGCTTCAGTAATGTTAGGTGTTGTAGTAAAAGACTCTTATATTTCACAGAATTCAGGGAACAACCTATAAGGAGATCTACTGAGAGTTAAGATTCCAGTTTCAAAATGAATTTTTTGTAACGTTTCTCTCAAGCTAGCGCCAGACTATGGAAAACACTCCAAAGCTCTGCTACAAGAGAAGAGCAGATACCCAAATTACAAATAAAACTCAATAACCATCCACTATCCACCATGCTCGTCTCATAAGATGCCACCACAATGTGCTAAATCCAAATTACTCTTAGAAGCACTATCAACTTTGATTCAATTTATTAGAGGGTATTTCCATATAACGTCTACAATGGTCTGGTCTTTCTCAGTAAATGCATTGTTGTTAGTGTCAAATGTTCTCCTTATATCAGTAGCATACCCCATAACAAAACTTGCAGGGTTAAAAGGACAGCTCCTTCCCATAGAAAAAAGAACATCATTCCACCATATCTAACACTACCAAACTGCTGAATGTAATGGTGATACATATATGATCAAATGTATATTTAGTTAATAACTACTTGTATTTATATGTAGAATCTCTATTGTCCTCCATTCTTCCTGGTCATTGCAGCCAAGACTTTCCATTGTACTCAAATGGAACGAGGCAACTCCTTCCATACCAAAGAAAGCAACCTAGTGATCCCTTTTCACCAAAGCAAACTAGAAACTTCGAATTTTGCTGCATTCCTAATTGCATCAAACTTTTAAAATTTGATCTCAATTCATTTGCCTTAGTAAACTATCGTATAAGTATCTCTATTTGGTTTAAATATATAACATTTGTTTGGTAAATAAAATGTATAATATTTTGATATTATTATTTTTAGAAACAAAAAAGTGAAATCTAACCTCTCTAATTGATATTCTATAATAATGTAAATTATTCATTAAGGGTGAGCATAAATCTTATATCTATTCATACTCGCCCGAATCGATGTGGTACTTTTGTCTTTGGTAAGTTGTTATTGGATAAAAGATAATTTTTGGATAAAAATATACTAAATATTGGATATAAAAGTTAGTTTCGGGTTCATATTATCAAACCCGCACAGGACCAAAACCGACCGCCAAAGTAATCCATCATAAGATTTTTCACTCTCCTTCACGTGTGCTTTGCAATCTATTTAAAAATAATTTAATATGCTATTGTAGACTCACAACAGCTTTTGACCAAAGTTTCTTTTTTTTTATTTTTAGTTTCTTCAACTTCCTCCTCTCCAACCTTTATTTCTTTTTACATTTGTATTGGCATGTCTTTCCATTTTTCATTTGTTTCTTTTTATTTTAACTCACCTAGTGCTGCAATCCATTTAAATGGATTTCAAAGTTTTCTCCTATACTTTTTAACTCCTTTTTTCAAATAAGATCAGTTATATTTTGCAATTTATTGTGATGTAAGGACCTTTATGCTGTGTGTGACAAAGATTTCAGCACCCAATAATGGAGTAGAAGGTAGAAAGCATGGCGTGAAACCATTTAAAATCGCTAAAACTCGTAAAATTTGAACACGACCTGATTATATTAATTTACTTGAAGTTATGATCAATTGCGGGTAAATATTTTATCTTCCCAGCATGATTCGGTAAGTTTAAATTTGGCTTTGAAACTACTTAAATCTGCCCGTGCTCAACCCTATTATTCATGAAGTTGCTAATAAAGTAGTTAGCTTAGTGGAATGAAATTATTATTTTATTCTAGAAGTTATGAGTTCAATGCAATAAGATGGATAATAAGAAAAGAACAATTATTTTTATTTTGTGTATAATAGCCTTATGATCTTTGAAATATGAGAATTATATCCGGTTATTTAGGAGAACGAAAAGTGGATACCAAACCTATCAATACCATTTATATAGTAGTATAGATATTATTCACTTTTACAAAAGTTAAAAAAAATTGTTGGGTATGATGTTAAATTAAATTTTTAATCCTTATAATTTTTTTAAATTCATAATTTTTTTATATATTTAAATTTAAATTTAATTCATTTTTAGTATAAATCAATTTTATACTATTATCTACCTATATATTATCATATAAATAAAAAAATTATCAAAATTTCTTTACTGTAGTTAAAAATTTTTATTACTATTACTTTTTAATGACATATCTTTTTATTTACTAATAATATAAAATATTTTATATTGACAATAAACTAAATTTAAACTCTATAATTTTTATTATGTAATCATGTCCTTGGAATTAAATTTCAATTGAAATTAACTTCATATACTTATTAAATTATTTAACATGGCTAACATTTATAATCATCACTTATATTACAATCGAAATCGTACTACAAATCAAAATTTTAATAGCTATGCTATTTAGTTACGGGAATATCAATTGAATAGCCTCATGGCATAAGTGAGTGTAGTAAGTAAACAATCATAGGAAAAAAGGTCATGTGGCATAAATGATCCTTTTTTGCCATGAGTACAAATGTAGTAAGAAAGATACATTCATAACTAGTAATTTATATTATTATGAATAAAACTAAGGCAAAAAAATAAAATAAAATTATTATAGAAACTAATGTAGTTAGTTAAAATAATTTTTATATATCTAAATTGAATTGATTATCTAATCAATTCAATCAGATACTATTTTATCATTTTATTTATACATTTGCTGGAACCTGTTAATGTTTTTAACCAATATCAAGCTAGTGTAGATTGTTGAGACTCTATCTATTTAAAAATTATAAATTATATTTATAGGAAATCAAACTTAAATCTTTAAACTAAGGAATGTCAAGTTTTACTATTATATTAGTTTGCTTCTTTAGTTTTATAATATAATGTATTTTATATAAAAAATTTTTGTAATACAAGTGATACTTTGTTATAGGAAATGTGTTTTTATAACTTAATTCATGATACGAGTGATATTTTATTATGAATAAAGATTTCTTGTGGCATAAATTTTCTTATTTTTTATACATTTGTTTGGAGTTTTTATTCTCATAATAAAAGATAAAATTGCCACAATTTTTTGAATTTTTATGACATAATTCGTGATATAAGTATTAATTTATTATAATATTAATGACAACACATAAGTTTTTTTTAACCTGTTAGCCTTTTTTTTTGACATTGATGAAGTTAGTTATTTGATTCATTCATGCTAAAATTGAAAGGCTAGTGTTATATAAAGCCAAAAACTAACATTACAACACCAATCAACTTCAACACACCATTTTCAATTTTATTCTACAAGTCGAATCGCTTCCTCACTTTTTATTTTTTGAATTGAAGATCATTAACTCGCCCAACGAAAGTAACTTGCACCACTAGCTCCAAGCCAATGATGAAGAATCGCACCATTTTGGGATCAAAGGTTACTCTTGTAAAATAATTTTATGGACTAGCACATTTAAATATATATTTGAATTAAATAATAATTCAATATCATTAATATAATAATAATACCTAAACTTTATGTTATAATAAAATTTTAAAATATGTGCATATACCTTAATTCTAGATTAATTGTGATGGGCCAATTAGTCCTAATTAAATTTTAATTAGGGTTTGGATCCCTATCCACTTCCTTATAAGGTGAGCTGCAGTATCCCATCAAATTGCAGTTTGTTATTCTCACAATTCTCTTTGAGACTCACCTGAGGACGAAGTGGGCAGTGATCCAGCTAATTTCTTAATCTGATCTCATAGATGCAACAAGAGGATCAGGTAATTTAAAAATTTATTAGTTTAATTTATACAATTCTTGTACTCCTCTTTATGAATTTATAGTTGTATGAATATTAAAATATTTTATGAATCATAAAATTCTTACAATTGGTATCAGAGCTTAAAATCCATATTAATGAGTCAGATTGTACAAATTATATTCTAATATTTTACTTTTACCTAGTATGAATTCTTTGTATACTTTAGCCATAATAAATCAGAATAGAATTATGGCAATGTTATTTTTAAATTTATTGTTTCTTATTTTTGTTTAATCAGAATGTTGTTCATTTAATTTGAGGCTAAATTTTGACAATAATTTTTTAGATCTATTTTGGTGATATAAAGAACTTGTTAGAATTCTAGAAAATTGTTGAATGTTTAGTATGAATTTTGGAAAACTAAAATTACAGAAATATTAGAAACACATTAATGGATAAAAGCCCTAAAATTGTTTTATGATAATGAGCTTTAAATGGATGTGAATGTTGATTAAAGATGAAGGACGTACTAGTGCATAACTAAAATTTAAAAGCTTGATATATGCATTTTTTTTAATTAATTAGTGCATAATATTGTAAAATAAATTAGGTTTAAAACCCTTTTAATTTTAGGATTAAAAATTAAAGGATCGGGTGGGATTAAATTGAAAATTTTCCCAGACTCGGAAAAGGATTTTAAAAAAATATGAAAAACCTGAATCGGGCAAAGAAGATGATGAAACAATGTGCCTGGGCGAAGCCCAATCGCAAGCCTGGTGCATGTAGTGCACGCGCCATGTCTGTATGTCTGGTGCGTGTAGTGCATGTGCCATATGTGTGAGTCTAGTGAGTGCAGTGCACATGCCATACCTGCGTGTCTAGCACGCGCCATTCTGGGCAAATGCCCACTCACATGGGTAGTGCGTGCAATATAAGCGTGGCCTTCCAAATAAAATTTTTCAAAAATAAAAATATGGTTATGCTCCATTCTCTAAGCTTGATTTTTTTATATATTTTTTTTGGAAATAAAATATTTTTTATTTTATTTTTTAAGTTTTAATTTATTTGAATTTTGGCTTGAAATTTTAATTGTGTAATCTTTATATAATTGTGTACTGTATAATTTTTTTTGGATAATTTATATGCTGTATGCATATTTTCTTAATTTTATCATTAATATGTAATTAATTATTTAATTTATACAAAGATTATAATTGCTCATGTTATACTTTTAAATTTTAAGTAATCAAACTCACCTATTGTGGGTTAATTACATAAAATTCTTGTAATATTTTATTTAATGTATATATTGTGTTGATTAAATTACTGTTATGGTAATTAAATTTTGGAATAATAAAAATTAGGAGAGTACTATACTAATAGAAATTATATCCTATTGGTATAATTCTACTAATGTAGTTTGTAGGTGATAACACGAGTATTAAAATTATATGTTAATTTTTTAAAATTTTTAAATACCCTATCGGTGTTAGGTTTTAGGAATTTAACATATAGTTCTTGTATTGTGTTATAATACTTATACCTTATCAATACTAAGTATTATAGCATTACACTATAAATTGTTGCATAATTGTGAGAAAAATTTAAGCATGACTATTGTTCAAATATGCTATGTTGTTAATTTATGATTAATTTCATAAATTTTAATAATTTTCCTCATCTTCTGTTCCTATGCAACTGACATCTGTGCAAACTTTAAATGAGATCAATCATGAAGACTGGGTGGAATCCTTAAAACCGTATCTGGCAGTCTCTAATCTTGATCTGGCTTTGCGTGAAGAGAAATCGAAAATTAATAAGGAGTCAACTCCTGCTTAAAGAGCACAACATGAAAAATGGACTCATTCCAATAAAATATGTCTAATGGTGATAAAGTACACCATGGATAAGATAATTAGGCAAAGTATTCTTGATAGTCAGAAGCCGAAAGCATTTCTGGATTCAGTGGCAAAAAAATATATCAAATTTGATAAAGCTGAAAAAGATATTTTCTGTTTTTATTGAAGAAGACTGTGTATGATGGAGTGAGTGGTGTTTGGGAGCATATAATGAAACTTGGTGCATTATTACAACTGATTGAAGAGTATGAATATCAATCTGGGATATAGTTACTTGATTTAGTGAGCTTTGGAGTTGCTTCCTCCTCAATTTGATGTGCTGAAAATATCTTATAATACTAAAAAAGGAGAATAGACCATCAATGAAATGATTTTTATAGTGACTCAAGCAAAAGAGGATATGAACAAAACAAAGATGCAAGTAGTGAATTTTGTCTCTTATGGTTCAAGTTCTGAACAAGCAAATAGGCCCTTCTAGAAGGACAATAAGGGGAAATCCAATCATTAAAGGAAGAAGAATGATATGAAGGAACAACAGCATAAGCCTAAGAAAGTCTTGTTCAAAGGAAACTACAAATTCTGTAAGAAATATGGGCATAAAAAGGCAGACTGCTTCAAATTCAAGAAATAGCTTGAAAAGAAGAAGAAAGGTAACCCTCTGACTCTAGTTTATTTTGAATCCAATAACATTAAAGTTCCTTCTAACACTTAGTGGCTAGATATTGGCGCCACTAACCATGTCACTAATTGCTTATAGGAGCTGAGAATTTTAAGGAGGGCAAGTGAGGGTGAAACAGTTTTGAAACTGGAAAATGAAAATAAAGTACAAGTTGAACACATAGGAGTCATTTCTTTATATTTATCCAATGGTCATGTTTTAGAATTGAAAATTGTTGTTTTTGTACCTTCTATAAGGAATTTAATTTCTATAACTTGTTTAGACCAAGATGGATATTCATGTTTATTTGAAAATAATAATTTTAAGTTATATTATGACTCTTATGTGGTTGGAATTGGTACTTTGAATAGTGATTTATATAAAATTGATTTAGACAATACTTTTTAAAATTCCATTAACACAATTGTTGGAAATAAGAGACCAATATTAAATGAAACTTCTTCAATGCTTTGGCATAGAAGATTAAGCCACATCTCCAAAGAAAGAATGGAACGATTAATAAAAGAAGAAATTTCTACCCAAACTTGACTTCTCAGATTTTAGTGTCTATGTGGACTGCATTAAAGGAAAACTAATGTTTAGAGCTAGAAAAGGGAAGAGGACCAGGAAAGAAAGCATTCTAGAATTAATCCATACTAATGTGTGTAGGCCCATCTTACCCAATACAATAGGAGGCTTCAAGTATTTTATCACCTTTATTGATGACTATTTGAGATTTGGATGGGTGGAGCTTCTTTCTGAAAAGTCTGAAGCATTAAAAGCCTTCAAAAGGTTCAAAGTTGTAATTGAACTAAAATTGGGAAAGAAAATTAAATGTGTACATTCAGACAAAGGTGGTAAATTTTATGGCAAATATGATAAAACTGAAAGAAATCCTGATCTTTTTGCAAAATATTTGCAAGAGTGTGGAATAGAAGCTAGTTATACTATGCCTAACACACCAGAGCAAAATGGAGTTGCAGAGCGAAGGAACAGAACACTCATAGAGATGGTACGATGTATGCTGACTCATCCTACTTTATCAAAATTTTTATAGGGTAATGCTCTGAGAACAACTGCGTATGTGTTGAATTAAGTTCCGAACAAATCTGTGTCAAAGACTTCATATGAGCTTATGTATAGTAAGAAGCCTAACTTGAAATATTTTTATGTTTGGGGCTGTAAAGCTGAAATTAGACCTTATAACCCACATATTAAGAATCTTGAAGCAAGAACAATTAGTGGGTATTTCATTCACTATTGCATTGGTTCAAGAGGAAGTAGGTTTTATTGCCCATCTCATTCATTAAGAATTATTGAGTTAGATTGTGCTATCTACTTTGAAGATGAGTTGAATAGTGGAAGAAAATCACTTCAAATCTCCCTAGGAGAAGAACAAAGCAATGTCTCCCGAATAGCTGATAAACAAAGTGTTGTTCCTCTAATAGTGCCTTCTGAAGAACCATCTCACATAGAACTGCAAATTGATCTAGTCTAAACTATAATTGAACCAATCCAACTGGTGAATGAACTAAATAATGTAATTGAAAGAGTTCCTCTAAGAAGATCACAGAGAACTCGTTGATAGGAAATTTCAAATGACTCTGTGGTTTATTTGCAAGAACATAAATTTAATGTGAATGATGATTCTGATCCTATTAGCTTTTTAGAAGCTATTTTGAGTTCTAATTCCTTAGAATGGATTCATGTCATGGAGGATGAAATAAATTCAATGTATAAGAATAATGTATAGGATTTGGTAGAACTACTTGAAGGATGTAAACTAGTTGGATGCAAATGGATTTTTAAAACTAAACGGATTGCTAAAGGTGAAATTGAAAGATACAAGGCCAGATTAGCAGCTAAAGGTTACACACAGAAGGAAGGAATTGATTATAAGGAGACCTTCTCACCAATCTCAACTAAAGATCCATTTCGAGTTATAATAGCTTTGGTAGCTCATTTTGATCTCGAGCTGCATCAAATGAATGTAAAAACTACCTTCCTTAAGGATAACCTGTCGGAGACAGTTTATATGAAACAACCAGATGGTTTCCAAGAGAATGGAAAAGAGCACTTAGTGTATAAGTTGAATAAGTCGATATATGACCTAAAACAAGCATCCAAGCAATGGTATCTTAAATTTCATGACATTGTGTCCGCTCTTGGATTTAAGGAAAATATAGTGGATCAATGCATTTATTATATGATGAGTGCAAGCAATTTTATGATCCTTGTGTTATATGTTAATGACATTCTTCTTGGGAGTAATGATGTGAATCTTTTGAACAAGATAAAAAAGGCACTGTTATAGAATTTTGATATAAAGGATCTTGGAAATGCATCTTTTATGCTTGGCATAGAAATCCATCGTGATAGATCCCGGGGTTTGCTTGGTTTATCTTAAAAGGCATATATAGATAAAGTGTTTAAAATATTTAACATGGCTTCATGCTCGCATAATGCTACGCCCATTCAAAAAGGTGAAGTGTTTTCCAAAGCCTAGTGTCCTTAAAATGATGATAAGAAATCAAGAATGAGTATGGTCCCATATGCTTTCACTATTGGTAGCCTAATGTATGCCCAAGTATGCACACATCCAAATATTACTTTTGCAATTAGTGTGCTTGGAAGGTACCTAAGTAATCTTAGTCAAAGACACTGGATAGTAGTCATGAGGTACCTGTAAGTTACAAAGAATTATATGTTAACTTATAAAAGATCTAGTGATCTGATTTGTACAGGTTATTCAAACTTTGACTTTACCGGTTGTTCAAATGATAAGAAATCAACATCTAGATATATCTCTATGCTAGCAGGAGGAGTTGTATCGTGGAAGAATGTCAAACAATCTTTAATAGCAACCTCCATTATGCAAGCAAAGTATGTCACTTATTATGAAGCCACTCGAGAGGTTATATAGCTAAGGATTTTATCTCTGAATTTTGCTTAGTTAAAAGTATTTCAAAACTTTTAACCATTTACTGTGATAATACTGCTACTATTGGCTTCTCTCAAAATAATAAAAGTTCTACCGGCATAAAGCACTTTGATGTGAAATTTGAGTTTGTGAGAGAGAAGATACGCGAGCATCTTACTCGTGTTGAACATATTTTGATAGACTGTATGCTTGCAGACCCATTAACCAAAGGCCTAGCTATAGGAATATTTAAAAAACATGTATTGGATATGGGCCTTATTAAATCTTTTAATGTTTTGGGTTAGTGGGAGTACTTTTGTATTTTGAAACTAAAATCATGTTGATATTGATATTTTATAATATTGCCATTTTATTATATTGAAAAGTGCACTTATTGTATTATGGCAGTATAAGGAGACATTAAGACCTTGTCTCAAACTATTGTAAAGCATCTTGGGAAGATGCACAGTTCATTTTGTATATTTTGATTATGCACACATTTTATTTTGTTTAATCTTTTGGAATGGGTATTTCATATATGTATATCTTTTCAACCCTATCGGATGATCAGCTATGCATTTAATGAAATCTCGTATTTGATCAATGGTTGTAATGGTATGAATTGTATTAATGACATTGTTTAAATGCGGCCACATATTATAAACCAATATGTATTAAAATATGATTGTCTAAGTGGGAGATTGAAAAATAATTTTATGGATTAACACATTTTTAATATATATTTGAATTAAATAATAATTCAATGTCATTAATATAATAATACCTAGACTTTATGTTATAATAAAA
This sequence comes from Sindora glabra, assembly GCA_020226215.1. NCBI lineage: Eukaryota > Viridiplantae > Streptophyta > Magnoliopsida > Fabales > Fabaceae > Sindora > Sindora glabra. The sequence goes on from CM035233.1 coordinate 50,970,936, forward strand.
TTTTAAAGTGTGTGCATATACCTTAATTCTAGATTAATTGTGATAGGTTAATTAATCTTAGTTGGGTTTTAATTAGGGTTTAGATCCCTACCCACCCTCTTATAAGGTGAGCTGCAGTCTCTCATCAAATTACAGTTTGTTATTCTCACAATTCTCTCTAAGAGTCACTTGAGAACGAGTGGGTAGTGATCCAACTAATTTCTCAATCTGATCTCATGAATGCAATAGGAGAGTTAGATAATTTGGAAACTCATTATTTTAATTTGTGCAATTCTTGTACTCCTCTTTGTAGATTTATGGTTGTATGAATATTAAAATATTTTATAGATCATAAAATTCTTACAACTCTTTGATCAAAAGGATCAGTATTCGCAAATACATAGGTAGTGAGCAATTTACTATTGTTAGCTACCAATTTACTATCTACTTGTTCCCAAATGGGGACAAACCCTAAAATTTAACCTATGTGTCCCTTTTTATTGGGTTTACTAGTCAACATACTGAAGCGTAAGCATAGTTCGAGGTGACTTTATTGAATCAAAGTGAAATTGGGAAGCATAAAGTTCATAGTTACAATAATTTTGGGGATATACAAATGACATCTATACAGATGACAAAGTCTTGATCATTTGTATAGGCCTCCGAAATTTTTTTTTTTAAAAAAAATTAAAAACTTATGCAGACGATATTTATCATTTGTATAGACATGGGCTATACAGATAACAAAGTCGTTTGTATAGATCCACCAAAATAAAAATTTGAGAAGACCTATATAGATGACAATGTTGTCTATATAGCCCAACTTTATACAGACTACAGGAGTAGTCTGTATAGAGTTAGTCTATACAGACCATAATGTCATCTATATAGGTCCTAACATATTTTTTTAAAAAAAATATATATGGGGGACTTATACAAACGACATTGTGGTCTGTATAGGCTCAGCCTATACAGACGACACTAGGATATACAGACCACAGTGTCGTCTGTATAAGTCTCCACCTATACAGATGACACATGTGGTCTGTATAGCTTAGCTCTATACAGACCACATATGTGGTCTGTATAGGTTCAGCCTATACAGACGGCATTGTAGGATATATTGACGATGTTGTGGTCTGTATAGTAAAACTCTATACAGATCACACATGTGGTCTATATAGTCTTAACCTATATAGACGATAATTATCATCTGTATAGGTATTTTTAAAATTTTTTATTCAAAAAAAAATAAAATAACTTTATATAGATGACATTTTGTCGTCTGTATAGAGTTCAAATTTTTAGAAGCGGCAAAAATTTAGCACATTAAAATTTGAAAAGTAATATAGACGATCGATGATACTTATACAGATGACAAATGTCGTTTGTATAGAGTTTGTTTATATATTCTCGTCCAGGAGTCATTTTTCTCATTTTTCTTGCGCGCTAGTAGAGCTCTTTCTTGGTGAAGCTCTTCCATGGAGTTCAAGTATGTCCTCCTTTTTTCTTCTATTTTTTTACCATCATTTTATAATTATTTATTAATTCTTATATTTATTTTATTATATATTATGATTATATTGTTACATTATTGATTAAAATTTCTAATTGTTGCTTTGCAATTTTAATCATGTATGTTAAAAAAATTTACACACAAAATTTTTTTAATAGTGTTGGTATAACAAAATATATAAACTATTAATTTTTATTATATAATATTATATAACTATTAAATAATAACATAAATTTTCATTACATAAAACCATATAAATTATTATGTAAATGTCTATAGACTATTATATAATAATATAAACTATTATATAATATTATATAAACTATATTATAATGATATTTTTATATAAGAATGAAAGTAAAATTATATAAATGATTAACTTTATTACATAATATTATATAAATTATTATATATGACATCAACTTTCATTATATAAAACTTTATAAAGTATTATATAATTGTATATAAACTATTGTATAATGATATCAACTATTATATAATATTATGTAAATTATTATATGATGATGTAAACTTTAATTATATGCTATTATATAATATTATATAAACTACATCATAAAGATATTTTTACCTAAAAAAAAGTAAAATTATGTAAGAAATTAACTTTATTATATAATATTAATTAAACTATATCATAATAATATTTTTATATAAGAATGAAAGTAAGGTTATATAATTTATTAAATTTATTATATAATATTATATAATCTATTATATAATAATATAAACTGTTATATAATATTATGTAAACATTATATAATGATGTAAATTTCAATTATATATTATTATATAATTTTATATAAATTATATTATAATAATATTTTTATATAAGAATGAAAGTAAGATTATATAAATTATTAACTTCATTATATTATATTATATAAATTATTATATAATGACATGAACTTTCATTATAATATATTATGTAATTGTATCTAAACTATTATATAATGATATAAACTATTATATAATATTATGTAAACTATTATATAATGATATAAACTTCTATTATATATTATTTTATAATATTATAATATATTATATTAATGATATTTTTATATAAGAATGAATGTCAAATTTTATGGACTATTAACTTTGTTACATAATTTTATACAATATTATGTAAACTATTATATATTGATGTAAACTTTTATTATATATTATTATATAATAATATATAAATTATAGCATAATGATATTTTTATATAAGAATGAAAGTAAAATTATATAAACTTTTAAATTTTATTATATAATATTATAGTAATAATTATTTATTGACATAAACTTTCATTATATAAAAATTTTAGGTAATTATATTTATATGTATATATATATTTATTTATTTATTTACATATATATAAATATTTATATATCTAAATATATATATATTGAAATAATTATTATTTTTTATTTTACATATATAAATTTAAATATTTTAATTAGATTTAAATTCTTTTTTAGTGATTATCATTCTTTAAATTATGAATACAAATTTTAATATATTAAAAATTTTATTTTTTTTTAAATTTTAGGGGTTATACAGGTGACAATTTTGTTTATACATAGTGGACCTATATAAATGATATTTGTGGTCTGTATAAACGTTGTCTGTATAAGTCCAAACTATACAGATATACAGACGACAAATATTGTTTATATAGGTTCACTTTATACAGACAAAAATATCATCTGTATAGGTCCATGATATATAGACGACAATTTGGCCTATACAAATGACAAAAAGAATGTTGTATAGGTTGTAACAGGCACGACTCAATACAGACGATAATATCATTTATAATACCTATACAGACGACAAATGAGTCTATACAGATAATTTTTTATCGTCTGTGTAGCCCCTGTTTTTCTGTAGCCTCTTTAATGGCTCATTTGGGAGTGAGCCATTTATGCTTAAGTCTAATAATCCTTAATCGTAAGTGTTTTTTTCTTCATTTTCATTATTATATCCTTTAACCTTTATTTTTCACGAAAAGGTTTATGTGAAGGTTTTATGTCCAAGGTATGATACTGATTCCATTAATTAGCAAGAAATAAATGTTGAAATATTTTTCAAGTGCTTTCATATTAATTTCTTGGTCTAATGATCTAAAACTTTACATAATAATTCTATGGAGATAGCATTTTTACAAGTTAAGCTTTTTAAGAATGTTAACTTTTCCTTTTATACATGATGAACTTGTTTGTGGAAGTTTAACTTTTAGAGGATTTTGATGCTAATATAAATATTACATCTTAACGTAATTGATCAACCTTGGATTCCCTGTCTATCTTCCTTTCTAGGGTGTATCTATAATAGGAAGTGCCTATTTAGAGCTATAGTAATGTAGTCTCTATCCTTTTGAATTATATATATATAGCCTATGCATTCCTCATGTCATCATTACTTCTAAACAATGTTCAAGTGACTTTAGGCTTTATGTTGATTTATTTTATTGTAAATCTTGAATATTTTAATTGAAGCTTGCTCGTGTGCCTTGGTTTTAGTGGTTGTTCAAAATGTGGTTCAGTACGAGGAAAAAAGATGTCTTGTCATCATACAAGTCAACGAACAACAATCTCTAACATATATTTCTAAATACAAGCTAGATACCAATTCAACTTGAATAAAAAAATATATTGTATAAAATACCCTGATAAAAAGTAATAACGCCTAATAACCTTATGACGAAACTGATTATATGCAAGATAGGATGATGCACTTTTATTTTAATCCTTTTTAACCATGAATTGAAACTTTGTGTTCCTATTTTATGGGGAAACACCCTGTTAACTTAGTTTTTATTTCATTCTTATAAGAGTCTGATCATAAATATAGCTCAATTTTTAATTCTCTTCCATTCCTTTGATTGTCTTTGTTATCTGGTATATGACAATACTTAAGGAGTATTAGGAAGGCCCTAAGTTTTTCTTTTGACCCTCTCTATGTTTCTTCATCTAGTTGATAAAAATTAGTTATATAGGGGAAGAACAAATATAATATTTATATTTTTTAAAAGTAAATACATGATGATGCTTAGATGAGTAAAATTTACATTTAAGAAATTGTTGTGGCTTTCTTATCTTAATATGTAATAACATCATGAGCAAAATTACCATTTTGGTTTGAATAACATCAACCACCGCCACCACCATCAAGGTTGTCTCACTTTTTTGTTTGAATGGCATTAGAGGAAAAAACTAGAAGGATACTTAATAAAACACCAAAAGATAATAAAGGCATGAGAAAGTTCATAACATTCTTTTCAAGTACAAAGCACGACTCGACAAATGCATGATTGTTTGGATGATTTTCAACTTGTGACTCTTTTATGCATTTAAAACAAATAAAAAAAATAAAGATATCATCTTAAATGATTTCACAAAAGATACGGTCCTTTATAGAGCACGGTAGCATCAAAAAATCTAGATAGCTTACCTCATCCAATGGAGTAAATTATGTTGTTGGCAACACTCTAGAGTATCACTAAATTTTTCTATATAATAAATTAGTTTGATCAATTGTTAAATAGCTTTCCTCTATCAATCCTCTAAAGGAAGAGTGGTTCATTTCAAAACTTCACGGTTTGTACTCCTCCTTTATTTCATTAATTTGGCTATACAGTATTAGATTTTATAAGTATATATATTTATATCTCTTGGTTTACTTTCCAACCATTCCTTCTAAAAGGTCAAGAAAGTACTTATATTTTATGCATTGTATTTTTTTCATTCGCTATAACTCTCCAATATTACCTTTTGATGAATATATATGTGATGCTAGTATTTGTATCCCTAAATGGCATGATGTGGTTAAGGTCTAAAGGTTGCGCATTTTCAATTTCTTTTAATTACTATTCATTAAGCAAGCAATTAACCATTTTCTTGACAGGAAAATTTTTTAAAAAAAAAAACCCACGATGTATTATATGTTTGCTTATGGAACTTAGTTTTTCCATGTTTATAAGAATTCTATGAGTTGGATTTGTCAATTTAATTTTCTTCTTCTCCATAAAGTTATTCGTTTCTACCTACATGTGAGTTTTAGTTTTCCTTATTTATAACTAATTGGGAAAAATAATTTGTTATTTTTTTTAGTAATCTAATAACTGAATTTTCAGATATGACTAATCTTGGAAAAGACAGCTATTAGCTTGTCATTGAATCCAATTGCATGTTTATTTCACATAATGATTGATATGTCATTCTTTTTTATCAGGGGATTCTCACAGTTTATTAGACGCAATGAGTTAGAGGCCTCAAATTTTCTTAAGGACGATTGCTTGAAAATAAATTGCACCATTGGTGTTTTGGCTTCATCTATTGCTTGTTCAGAATTAGACACAGTACAGATTCCTAAGTCTGACAGTGGAGTAGATTTTAGCATATTATTAGAAATGGAGGTAGGGTCGGATGTTATTTTCTCTATTTCTAGGACAAAGTTTCATCCACACAAGCTTCTATTGGGTGCTCGATCTAGCATATTTGAGACTAAATTTCCAAACATTCAAGAAATAGTTGTTGCGGACATGGAACCTAAGGTTTTCAAGGTATTGTTTCCTTAAAAATCATCTTTCAGTCTTTTTCATATCATTTTTTTTTTTTTTTGGTTGCTGTTAAACACAACATGCATTCTAATCCATTTAGTACAACTGATTTTGCCTGGTCCTCTCTTATATCTTACACCTTACTATTGAGCAGGCTTTGCTTCGTTTTATCTATAGAGGCACTCTTATTGAAGAAGAGGAACTCCTCATGTCTTGTTCAACATCCCCATCGCCAGAATTTGTCCAAGTTGTCGGAAAATTGTTAGATGTGGCAGAAAAGTATGATCTGCCAAGACTTAAACTAATTTGCGAGTCTGTACTTTGCAAAGGCACATCTGTAGATTTAGTTGCCTATAACCTGGTCTATGCTGATTGGTGTAATGCTATAGAATTGTAGTGCACTTGCCTACAATTTTTCGCACTAAATATTACTGGTGAGTCTTCCTATATAGCATTCAAGTTCAAGGCTTTAAACTTTTAATAAGTTACTTTTGCCTGTATCTTATTTTTCTATCTTATTCTAGTTTTTAGTGTTCTTTGTGATGGATATATATATACACACATATATATAGTTAATAAATACTATATTTTTTTAATTATGATGGAAAAATCAATACACTGTACAATTATGATTGTATTTAGTGATGTGGTAGCCACCGTAATATATCATATATTCATTTTCAAGCACTTTAAATAAACAACTTTTTTTTAGGATTAGGGCAGCATACATGTTAGCTATGACATTCTCTTTCCTAAATCATTTGCTATGCCAAGCTAATAACATTGAAGAACCAAAAGTAAGGCTAGCGGCATCATAATATTATTCTTTTGAGCTTCTCATTCTTACATGTCTACTTTAGTTTTTCTATATTAAAATATTTTCATGTCAGGATTGACACTTCTAAAGATGTACAACAATTTGCAGTTATCCACGCTGCTATACGTTGACAAGCTAATGTTGCTTAGAAATGTTAGTAATTTGGTAATCAGTAGCAGCATACTTGGTCATGTTCTGAAAGCAAACTATTAACTCCCATTATAATGTGCATGACAAGCAATTTTGTTGCACAATCTTGATTAAATCAACTTTTCCTATTAATGATTGCACATAAGGAAAGGAATCAGTAGAGCCTATCACATGTGAAATTTGTTGATTCTCACATTTTTTTTGTATCGATTGCCCTTTTTGATGCAAATGTGATGCAATCTGAAGGTTTTAAATATCCGAGGGAAAATGAACCATTGCTTCAATCAGAGCTATTGAAGAGAGTGGTAGAGCAGGATTTCTATTATGATATGGAAACCATTGATCATAGGAATGCAATAGAACAAACACGGGCAAATAAAAAATGCCAAGACTTATGGTTTGATCTTCCTAATGGAGATGACAATAATGGTAACTAGACCAAAAGCTGAATAAGGTAGGCTTAAGTGCGATTCAGTCATAGGCAAAAATAGAAACAAAGCTGACAAAATTCCCAGAAACAAGCATATTAAGGTAAATAGAGGTGGGGATATGCAAAAGTAATGTAAACAAAGGAGTTTGAGAGTTAGCATGAGTTATATTTTCTCTTGTAAATGTGCCGTTGAACTCTTTGATAATTAAGTATAATGACTATGGAATTTTCTTCATGAGTAATTATTGGGTCCAAGTTTTTATTTAGGAAGAAGAAATTGTTATTTCTTCTCTTCTTTTAGGTGAGCTCTTCCATGGATGAAGAGAAAAAGTTCATCCATGGACGCATTCATCATATAAGTGGTTTGCATCTTGTTAAAAGCCTATTTTCTCTTTTTATTATAAGTGGTAACATATACATATCAAGTTTATCAGGGTTTAACTTAAGTTACCAAGACAAAAAAGAAAGGAAACCTATATAAAGATGAAGAGAGTCATAATTAGAAAGTTATCAAGTTAAGAAGAGATTAAATAAATGTAGAAATATCAAGGATCTTCGCAAAATACAGACCAAATAGATTGAATTTCACAATCTTGAAAAGCCAATCTAGTGAAAACTCACTCAGTGATATATTTAAATGTCAAAATTATTAAAAAAAGCAAGTCAATGCACTACAACAGTTGATTGCTTATGCCCTCAAATTTTTTTCCTCTAAACTTTGTATAATAATTCAAGCATTCAATTGTAATATCAACATGGGTTAGAGTTTTCCAAGAAATTTGTGCTTTCAATTTTTTTTTAACATTTTCTCCTTGTTTTGTCTTTGAAAGTTCATAAACAACAGTTCGAATATTTATGTTACTTTTGTTGCTTGTTCTTTGAACGATACAATGGAATAGAGCATTTAAAATGGATCCACAGGGTTGTCGCCTGCACTTGCTATTAAAGGTTTAGACGGAGAGACAAGAAGAAGTCCTTTCTGCGTAATATGTATAGTTTGAACGTTTTACTTTTGTTTTTTGGAAATATGCACCTTTTTAAACTTTTGGAAATTTTTTGCACATAAAATATAATAAAAGAGGTTATATGCTCTTTAGCATTTATTTAATACAATTTAATATTTAGTCTAATGAAAATAGTATTTTAAATATGTCATCATAAATTTTATCATCTAATTAAATAAAGTTTCAACACCATTTAATAAAATTTATAATATATACTTTTTTGTAAAGTTAACGAAACAATTATTTGGTAATTGAAATAAACAGTAGAGTCCGACCTATAATTGATTATCCCCCCTTTTTTGTAATAGATTATTGCCTTTTTAATCATTTGATTTGAAAGCTTGCGATATTCAATTTTAGGTAATAGAGGGTGTTTGGTAAAGAGTTTTTTAGTGAGCTTTTAGTCGATTTGATAACGTTTAGCTATTTAATTAAGTCAATAAATTAATTTAACTATTTGGTAAATAACTTATTCAATTAGTTGATTGACCTTCAATCAGCTAATTTGAAAAAACTAATAAGCCCAGTATTTTCAATTAACTTATTGATAATGGACTTATAAAAATATAAAATTATCCTTAAATAATATGCATATTTTCACTTATATCTTCACTAAAAAAATTAAAAAATTTATTAAATAATAATTATTAATTTCTATAAAGCATTTATGAAATATAATAATTTATTTTTAAGAAATATAATAATTTATTTTTAAAAAAATATAATAACTTAAGAAATATAATAAATCTTTAATTATATTTTAGATTTATCATATTTTTAAGGAAGTATAACTTAAAAAATTATTTAAAAATAAATTATCATTTTTCTTAAAAATAAATTATTATATTTCTTAAACATAAATCATATAATAAATCTAAAATATTATTAAAGTAAAAAATATTTAAATAAATCATACAATATATATATATATCCTTATATGTCATTTTGTATATAAATAGCTAATAGGAAATAGTTAATTTTACCAAATATTTTTACTTAAATAGTTAATATTATCAGCTGATCAAATCAGCCAATACAATTAGCTATTAGTTAATAAGCTAATTGAATCAGCTAACAGTTAATTGAATCTGCTAATTGTCAAACAAGGCCATAATCTTAGTTTAAATAAATTATTCAAAGTAGCTTATTTTTAATTGAAATTATAGAAATAGAACTTTAATATTTATGCCTATTTTAATCTTTTTTTTATTCTTTTATCTTTGTTACCTTTTTCATAAAATGATAAAAAATAATGTAGCAACTCTATCTTTTTTTCATTTTTGTCATTTTTAATAATATAAACTTAAGGAGTGATTATTATATACATGATCCAAAAAAGAATATATTATTTATGTTATAAATTGATGTTACCAAATATAAAATGCGTGATGTATAATCTACTATTTTAATAATAAGTTATTTCTATCATTATACAAGATAAGACTCATATTTAAAACAAAAAATGTAATTTATTTATCTTTTTAAAATAGTTATTAAAATAATTTAATAAGTTGAAATATTAAAATCATAAATTATTATTTATTTTTTAGCATTATAGTATTTTAGTTGAGAGAAAGAAGGGGATTTTTTTTTTTTACTTTGTTTCTTTACTAGAAACTAGTTATATATTGTCTATCTCTCTTTTATGTGAGTGGCTCAAAGTGCCTGACAAGTTTATGATTCCTAGGTCATGTCAGCCAATCCACAAGCTTTGTATGACTGGACAACAATTTTTATGAGCTTAAGCAAACTTGGTCTAATGGATCCCAAGTGTTATAACCTAAACTAGGACTTGTAACCAGTGCATGACCCTAAAGAATTCTTATATGAGATAAACATTGAAAGCCTTCTATAACGCTTGAAAACCAATAACTTGGTACTTGTTTCTTATATATATACATATATGCTTGGTAGTCCTAACATGTATATTACACTTTTCATAATCAAAACTATATTCACTTCATTAGTATATTCCATAGTCCTTTGTGAACTTTCATCATCCAATCATCATTAAGTACTTCATAGTAAATCATATTTACATAAATAAAGTTTTTTGCATAATTAAGTAGATTATGACACAACAGAAGTTAAATCCTAGCTACGGATTTGGAGCATATCTAAGAGTTCAATTCATCTACTTAACACCAAATGGCAAACTTAAATTTTTTGCCCACATGAACAATGTGTGCAACTCACCCCTGTACGACACTCCTCTATATACAATGTCGAAACTTTATTTTCTATTTAAAAAGAAAAAAAAAACACCTAGGTGAATCATTGATTCAATGAGTAAATAATATGCACCCTAACTAAAATGGGACATGCTAAGGACTTGATCTTTTCATGAAAACTTAAACTCAAAATAAATAAAGTGACAATAAGTTATACTAGAAATATCAAGATTTTCAACATATGACAAGAGAGAAAAATATGAAAAATAAATACAAGTTGTCAATTTTATAGTAGAATAAATGGACAAGAAATTCAAAACATAACATAAAATGAAGTCATAGCAATTAAAATTTTAAAGTAAACAATAGTTAAGTGGCAGGTTCTCAATTTGTTGAGTGCACAGCTCATAGGGTAACTAATTATCTCATCACATTTGAGCATATCATATCCGATCCTTAGTGTAATATCTACCATCCTCTAACATCTTTGTGTATCATAGCCCATCCCCTATGTGAGATCATCTATCCTCACCTTTGAGCATATCACAGCCCATCCTTAGGGTGATATCAATCATTGTCACTTCTGTAATTTGTTAACTGTGCATGTGCTTATGCATTAACTGATTGTGTTGATATAATGATATTGATTTTTGCTCTGACAACCATCTCATATCTGACGTTTTAGTACAAACCTTGTCATAGTATAGTATTTCTAGAATGAGTAATCAACTTTGAATTATTCATTATTGGAGTTATAGACCATCCATCTTGAAGAGATTTAGGTTTTCCATGTTTCTTTGATGCTTGGCTGGTTGTAGAAGGGCTTTTGAACATGTCCTGCATTCTTATAATAAGTAACGATTTAAATTATAAATTTCTAATTGTTGGAAGCTAGTTGGGCATGTCAAGGGTGTTTTAAGCCAAACTTTGACTGCAGGAGGGATCATTTTGTTATATCAGTGTCACCTTCCAATGTATCTCTGCATACGTGGTATGTGTTGTTCCTGACACTTGAGATTTCTTAATTTCAAATTTTTTCCTATTTTCTGCATCTATATATATGTCCATAATTTGTATCTGGATGTATCTGCATATATATGTCCATAATTTGTATCTGGATGTATCTGCATATGTATCAATTCTGGGTCCTTTTAAACTAACAAAGGCTTGCAGCGTTGATGAAACAAGCATGAATGTACTGTTTAATGCATCTAATTCTAATCTGTTTGGGTTTATGCAAGGTTTCAGTATTTCCAAAGGCTAAACATCCTTATTCTTAATAGTAGTTTTCACTTAATTGTTTTGTTAGTCTTTTGTTAATTAGAATAATGAATGTCAATCGTATTATATTCAACTTTCTTGATACTGACTTCTGTTCGCATTTTGTATACATTCCCAAAATTTTAGTATTGCATTGAGGAAAAAAAGGGATGATGCTTGTTGCTGCTTGTTTTACCACTCAGTAATGTCATTCATTACAAGCCATCTGCATGCATGTTATGTTATGTTATGTTATGTTATGCAGTGCAGAGTGTTTTTTTTTTAAAAAAAATAAATAAATAAACTTTCCTGTTTTTGGTTTTTTTGTTCTTTTTAACTTTGACAAAAGTAAAACATATGCTTCTTTATCATGCTTTGCCCTCAGGATGTTATTGTCAGATACTATTGCATGAAAGGAAGGCCTACACTGTGGCTTCCTGGAACTGATCATGCTAGAATTGCATCTCGGGTTTCTCACTAAACCTTCAGTGCAAAATTTCTTGGTCATAGGATGTATTACTAATGACTTCTTCTAGGTATGGAGCCATTCTTTGGCGTCCATGTTTGATGAGTAATACTAGAAATTCAGTGGCAGTTATTGTACTGTAGCATTGTCCGTTGGTTAGGATTATCTATATGGCTTCCTTTCACAGCTTTTCGTTGCAGTCTTCTTAAGGGTTTTCTTTAGGGAATGTAGAATGGAATTAGTGTGTTTCAGTTTATGCACATTTGCCCCTTAGATTTGTTCATGTGTCTATCATAGGTTTTATACTTGATAGAATTGTCTAATGAAGTACGATGTAAATACCGTCATTCTTTTTCCTGCTTCATGCTCATAGATGGCAAACTGGTCTCCTACTCTACAGACTGCTGTTTCTGATTCAGTAAGTGCCTTGCCATGTGTTTGGTTCCATCTAGATTTTTTAATCCCTTTTTTGTTAAGGAAGTGGAATATTCAGAGTGGTCTGGATTTCTTTGTTACATCAAATACCGTGTTGCTGGAAGGTACAAGCTCGACATTCTCTCATGTTAATATGTTCTTGTGATGACATTCTCACATGAAACGCAGCTTTGTGCAGCTCAGATTTGGAGAAAGTTAACAATTGTGTTCATGCTGACACTTCTCGTGTCCTTAATGTAGCCAGTGCTTCTTTTTACCAGCATAAAAGGGCGGCCTGTATTGAAAATTTTTAAATCTTCAAACTTCATATCTTAATATAAGAGTGGTTACTGAAAACTGATATACTATTTTTTCCATTTAAATTTAAAATTTGACTAGACCTGCTCGTATTATCACACTCTCAGGTGAATTTTATCTCCTCCTGTATGTGGTGCACTCTCTAATATGTCTATTGTGGTGAACATCGATGATTTGATGTGTTGATAATTATTCATTTTCTAGGAGTGACTTTTTGGAAGTAGCCACAGCATGGCCAGAGACTTTATTTGTTGATGTAACTCTAGCAATGAATCCGAAGGTAGAGTGGCTTTTTTCTGGGTCTATCAGTTTTAAACTAAGAGTCAAATGATTCAGCCCTATGTTTTCTCGAATGGCTACAGATTGGGTTTTGGTCAGGCTAGATAATGCACTTTTCCTGATGGGGAAATATGTGTGCATATGTGAAAATATATTATAGCCTAGTTTGATTCAGCTGTCAGTGTCATCATGTCAATGTGTTACAAGGGTCCAGAAAAGTTATGAGGAAACAATGCTTGACTTCTTAGATTATATACCAAATTGCAGCATGGTCGATATTTCTAGATTATTCGTCAGATGGCAATTGTGCCTTTCACGTTCGGTTCTCATGTTCCTATCCTTTGAGTGTTTTCCTTAATTTTTAATCAGGTGATAGAGCCACTCGTCAGTGAACAGTGGTTTGCTAGCATGGAACCATTTGCTGAGAAGGTGTGTCATAACGTCGTTTTCATGCAGACAGTTAGTTGGTCATAATTGCCTTTTCGCATATGAATGTGGCCACGTTTGATCATTTTGTGCCTTGCCAGTTCGAAGATATTACGAATTTTCCTCTTGTACGTTCAGTTTATGGCTTTGTTTCCAGATGAAGCTACAAATTGTTGGAGTAGATTTTAACATTGCCCACTTCATTTGATTACTTATGCAGTTACTTTGGTCCTCAGTCTGGATCTAACTTTTAAATTATGAAGAGGATGAATACAGATCTATTTATGTGCTGCTTCATACGGACAATAGATCACGAACAGGCCATGGTTATAGTTAACATCTTGATAGAGAATAGAATTTCATGGTGTTTGATGATTAGAATCATCAATTTTATTTCTTATAGGGTTTAAAATTAATCATGGTTATGGGTTTAATTTTAAGAACTAACTGAGACTGATTACGGTTTTCCTTTTAAAATGAGGACTTATTGGGTTACTTGACTCATTTCATTTTCAATTTAAGGTTTTCTATGTCTGAATCAGGAGAACTAGTAATACCTGGTTTTACCTACATGAGGACTATTGAGTACTCTACTTTTTAGCCTTTTGGTTGAATTATTAATTATAAAGTTCATTATTTGTCCCACTTTTCTTCTGTCTGTTCCTTTTCCTTCCCTATTCCCGTCAGTCCTTCTCAACTTTTCTCACTCCCACATATCCCTTTTTTTCATGTTATCGGCACTAAATCACACCGCTAACATTGTCATTTGATATTTTTCAAGATTTCAAAAGTAATTGCAGGCTATGAATGTGTGTCAAGCTTGTCTCACCATCCGTCATGGCCCAGATTTCTTTCTGATCTCCCTCCCTTCCCTTGTCCACTCTATAGACTTCTCTGTTCTTTTTCTACTGGTCCCTACATATCATGGTTATTGTTGAGGTTAATATGTTGAAAATATCCATTATTTTTAAAGCAAATTGCAAATTATGAAAGTGCCATCCTTACTATAGCCACTACATCCAATAATGCTACTGCTTCTGCAACCCTAGTAGCAAAACATGAATGAGCTCAAGCTAGAAACAAGAATCAATCTCTCACTCAATTCATGGATTTGTTTATATAAGTTTATCTGGTTGGCAACTTATTTGGCAATAAGTGTTTGGGATCATCAAGGTTCTTTCACATTTTCCTTTTGCGGTTCCCATGTAAGAAGTAATTTGGTTTTTGGCCATATTACACCAAAATTTGGCCTTTTAGCTCTGGGCTATTCAATGATGGAATCAAGCCCTTCAGAAATTTGGGGGTTTAGTCCAAAGATAGTTATGTGTATCTACGCTTTTCTATGTAATATATAGTACATATTTACCAATACTAGCAGATTGAACTTTCCAGCCTGCTTGAGGTTATATTCGATCCATCTTCCTTCTTAATATTTTGTCATTAGGTTCATTTTGCCTAGTGTTTTATGTTGACAACAGATTTACAACCATTAGCTTTATTCAACATTAAGGATCGGTGCATAAGCAGACAACTATGATGGGAACACCGCATAGCTGCTTGGTACATTGTATGAAAGGACCAGGAAGAGGAATACATAGTTGCTTGAAATATATCAGGACCCTGATGTTTTTTATGCTTGGTTTTCAATTTTTTTTTTTTAACTAAACATCGATCTGTTTTTCAATTCAAATGCACTCATTATGGACATCATAATGGGGACCCAGGACGCTATTATCATGTGATTGTACACACTAATTTTGCAAAATTTTCTCCTATTGGGGTTTGGCAATTTACTAACTGCAGAAGTATGACTCTAGGCAGGTTTTGACCATGAAATAATAGATTATTCCTAGGGCAGACTGACAGTCATTTTCTCCTTTATTTCTGCCATTTTTCATTTCTGTAGCTCTTTGTTTTTTGGGTTTTGATCTGAAAGTACAGATCACATATTAAATTTGCCAATGAACAGATACTTTATTGTCTTGAAGCCTTTCTTTCTGGTTTCTTGTTTGCTTGCTTTCGATGTATAAAGTATGGCATAAGCTATGTGGGCTCTTTACTACCTCTTGCTAAGGGTGTGTATGGATCTCTGCATCAAAAGAATAAAATTGGGTTAATCTTCTTTAAGAAATGTTTATATAGCAAGGCATGCCATTTGAGAAGCGCAGGGTATCTTTGATATGTCAAATTATTATACTGGGATACTTCAATTAACATTTTCATACCTATTTCTTCAGTGCATTCTGGGATGGCCGGATCTGTCAGCAGAGATTTGAACAAGTTCTACCCCACTACCATGTTTGAAACAGAGTATGTGGTTTACATGCCAGCTTCTTCTCCTTGATGACAACTTTATTTTGGGAAAAAAAGGTACAATAATCCTTGAGGTTTAGTTCAGTGACAAATACTCCCTTAAATTTTAAAAACCTACGAATTGCACCCTTAAGCTTTAAATAAGTTACAAATTACCCATTAATTTAAAGAGAATTATGAAAACGTTATATGACTATTAGTTTTAATGCCAAACAACAAAATGTGTTGCGTACACATTGTCGAGGTTTTATTTCTTCCTCTAGAAGGCACGGTTCCAATTGTTGTCCAAACTTGGATTATAGAACTCATACTCTAATAATAAAATAAAATATTTAATTTGAGTTTTGTGACTAATAGAAACTAAGAAACAAGTCTCTCAATAAAATGGTGATTGCTATGGTGTTTTAAGAATTTCATAATGTCAGATAAGGTGACAATTCCAAAAATTATTAGATTGAAATTATATAATCTCATTGGTTAAAAATTAGATAGTTGTGATTGAATAATTTCAATTGAACTTTTTCAATATTTGCTATGTCACCCAAGATTTTGAAATCTTAAAAATATCATAGCAAACACCCAATAAAGTATATGCAACATATGCACTAGTTTTTAGTCAAAATTATTAGCTGATTCACATTTTTATAATCTTCTTAAGCTTTAAGGGGTAATTTGTAGTTTTTTAAAGTTTAAAAGTGCAATGTATATACTTTTATAGTTTTAGGAGGTAATTTGTTATTCAATAAAACTTTAAGGGTGTGAAGTATATTTTTCCATATTTTATTCTATTTATAGAACACTATGTACCTATCATTAAGAGTATTAAACAAGCAAAGCTCACAAGCCAAATAAACTAGTCTACAAACTTTTATAAGATCAAACTAGTAATTTAGTAGCCCGTTCAAAAGGAGGCCTAGATGAGTTAGGCCTTTGGACCATACCTTTCTATGTTAGATATATTTTCTTATGTAGCATTTTATTTACAGAATCAAACATTTCCTAAAATTTTATTAGTCTTAGAAATATAACATTTTCATGTTTAATTTAATTAGAAATATTTTTAGGAATATTATAATATTATATTTTAATTATTTTAAATATCCTTATTAAAAAATTAGTAGTTACCATTAGTGTATTATGGCCAATAGTGATCATCGATAGTAAATGATAATAACAATAATAGTTAGTAGTGGTCACAAATGGTGGGTAGTAGGTGATAGCTAATGGTTGTCATCTAAAATGAATAGTAATTAGTGGTGGCTAATAGGTAATGGTAGATGGTAATCACCAATGATGGTCACCAATGATAAATAATAGTCGATGGTAATCATTAACAATAAATAGTGATTGATGACAATTACTGACAATAGATGGTGGCTAGTTATGGTCACTGATAATAAGAAATAATAGATAGTGGTAACTAATGGTTGGTATCAGTGAATGACAATTATTGGTGTTAGCCAATAATAGTTATCTACAATTAGTAATGGTCAATAGTAATCACCGATAATGGATAACAGTGGATAGTGGTCATTAGTAATGAGTGATAATAAACAATAATAACTGATGATGGGTAATGATCAACGATAGTAATAAAAAATATATAGTAGTTAGTGGTAGTTATTGGTGATAGAGGATGATAGGCGATGGTTATTAACAATACATGGTGGTGGACAATAGTCGATCATGATAAGTGGTAGGATAAGCAAAATAATTTTTCTTATATCAATTAAAAAATCTTATGTTATAAAAATGTAAGATGCCTACCTTACCTCAGAAATATTTTGAAGAAATATTAAGTTAAAAACATTCTTGAGAATGTAAATATTCTTGAAAATATTTTTTTTTTAAATTTAAACTAAATATAAGAATTTCATATTCTCTCAATATTTTTGAGAATGTGGGAAATATTTTACGAATTACATGCCACCATAAAAGAAAAAAGGATAAAGCCAACTTTGTTTAAACCTAAATGACACATTTTTTTAAAAGATAAATAAAGTCCACTCCACTTAGACATGTAAAACAATTGGGGTGGGATGAGTTCGTACGATCTTGGGTTTATAAAGGTTTGCTTGCATAATTTCATGTTTTAAATGGATAAAAATGGTTGAGCTTGTAGGTGATTGTAGGTAGTTCACATTATTTTTTTTATTAGTAGGGGTGATTAAATCATTAAATATGTATATGTAAAACTTGGAGATTAAATTTTAGATGTAAAGAAAGGTATTGTCAATGAACATTAAACTAGGTTAAATTAAAAAAAATCTATTTTTTATAAATCATAATTGGTCAAGTAGATTTTTTTAAAATCAAGTAAAATTAAAAAAATTATATTAAGCCATTAAACATTAAATTAGGAATTAGGTTGATTAAATGCCTGAAGAATTATTTTAAAAAACTAATTGGGCCCATGGGCAAGCCAGTACAAGTTTGGATCTATGTCCTTGCTCTTTCTTTTTTTTTCTTAAAAAAAAAGAGTGTGCAAACATAGATGCCACTTTTATTGGTCTTTTCATTAACTTGAAGAATCAAGCTACGTAAATCAAAAATAAAAGAAAATTAATTGTAATAATGGTGCTTTTTTGTTTATAAATGGAAACATCTTTCACAAATTTGAAAATTGGCTGGGTTTTATTTAGTCTTAAATGTAATGCTGGTTTTGTTTGGCTTTAAACATAATGCCAAAAGGAAAAAAATTAGTGTAGCTTACACCACCAAATAATAGTTTTCTTGGTTTCAAGAAGGTCTGGCATACTCTATTCTATAACCATTGGCATAGCGTCATCGTGCAAGGTAGCCTTAGCCACCTAAAACGAAAAAAAATTTCTAGTTGATGAATGTAGGACACCTATAATGGGGCCCACATGAAAGGTTATCATCCTTGACCTTTCAGGTTGCATTATTTTAAGAAGAAATATAACCTTTCAATATTTCAGGTTGTATTATTTCAAGAAGAAATATAACTTTTCAGTATGAAAGGACATGATCTGATAGAAGACTTCTATAAATAGAATAAAGTCTCATATCAGAAGGTGATTGAAATTTTTGTCAGATAACTCACATAATACAATTAATTCTCTAAGTGTGTGTGGTGATGCATCTATTGTGGAAACACAATACGGAGTTCCAACTGATGATTCTTGATTTTCAAGTGGGTACGTGAATCAGTGTTCATAAGTACATGTTCGTGCAGTACAGAAAATATCTAAGTGATATACAACATTAAATTGATCAAGGAAACTAAGTATGTATCCGCTGCGTGTTAATATTGTATAAATTTCTTCATTGGTATCAGAGCAAGGTTATTCTGAATGTCTGTATGATTCTTGATGTTTGCAAAATATGACTAATACTGGATGAGAAACACTAATTCAATACATGTATGCATGAGAAACTTGTAATGTACGTATGTTGTGCATTTATTTTTTGGAAGACCTATGAATGTACATTATGAACTTTTCATATAAACTAAACAACATGTTTTAACATTGGACAACATGCTTAATTTCTCATTTATTTTTTATGACACTGAATATATGCATGACCAAAATTTTTTTTTTAATTCCAGTATTGTAATTTTCTTTTCCTTACTATATATATATATATTTGGGTTCTGTAACAAATGCATATGGATATAAAATGAGTTTTATTGTAAGAATTACATGGAATTATACATAGAACATTTAGCATATTTTTTGGACCATAAGACTATCCTACATATGCATAAAATACTAATAGGGAAGAAAACAGTACCAAAAAGACTTCATAAAACTCATTTTTATTTTTTCTTAGGCCATTTAAAAAATTAAATTTTTAGGCCCTAAAATTACCCTAGAATTGTAAAGCATAAAATTCTGAAAATTTTGGTTTTTGAATCATCCAAAACAGACTTCTAGATCAAAAGTTATGGCCAAAATATGAAAACGGGTCAATTGGATCACGAACCGGGTCGGGTCAACCCACTACGACCCGGTTGGAGGTTGAAGACGACCAAAATGACGTGTCATTTTGGTCAGTCCGTAAACGACAAGTCATTTTAGCCAAGAACTGGCAAATGACAGTGGCCAAAATGACGTGTCGTTTTAGCCAACCATAAACGACAAGTCGTTTTAGCCTAGAACTGCCAAACGACAGTGCCAAAATGACATCTCATTTTTACCAGGTAGAATTTTTCAAAAAAAAAAAATTTCTCAATCTCTGAGGGAGGCGCGTGAGGCCCATCCCCACATCCTATAACCATATGTCATGCACTAATGAACTGGGGAGGATGAGTTCTCCGTCAGCAGCGGTGATCGGTGGCTGGAATCACCGCACAAGATGGTGCGTGGAGTTCACGCGCCGTCATGGCACGTGGGGGAGGTCATTTTCAAAAAAAAATTTAAACAGAAACTTCTGGCAGTGCATGGGGGCATGTGTAAGGGTATTTTTGACCCATTTTTGTTTCAAAATTTCCCTAAATTCATGATTTTCACATTGGTATGCAATTTGTGCATTTTGGGGAAAAAAATTTAGTTTTTCTATGCAAAAAAAAATTAGCTTAAATTTAACTGTTATTTCCTCTATTTTTGGCATACAGCCATGGAACAGTGGTTCTTGGAAGAGGATGACCCCTACGATTTTTTAGAAAGATTGGGGGACTACTATGGCAGAGAGTCAGATTGGGTGGAAACCACAAAAGACCTAAAAGATATAGTACATTCCCTATTTGAAATATGCAAAAAGACCAACCTACCCATGACATCATTTTTTAACAATATTAAAACACTAAAATCGGATTTCAACCGAAGGGGGAAGATGTTTCCCAATACAGATTGGGTCAATACACTATTGAATGAAGTACCAAATGATAATTTTTGGAAAGCAATTAAAAAGAAACTGTAGAAATGCGAAGACTATAACCTAAAGATCGTCAAAAGAATGGAACTTGAAAAGTGTATGGAAATCCTAAGATTACAAGAGGTCCGTCAATTTAAAACAAATTGGAGACGATCCATCCTATTATCTTAATTCCTAAACATGAGGAATGCAAGATGCTTCGGACATAGCATCATGGAAAAGGGATCCCACTTGAAGGGTCCGATGAGAGCGATGAACAAATTTGAACATGAACTTGCTCATCACAAGAACCCACCAAAATAACTATTTAGTACCTTTGATGAAATGGAGATGTTAGATACGAATTAGGGAACAATTGTGTATTTTTTCTTTATTTTTTTTCATGGATTGTTTATTGAACTGGTTATTTGTTTTAGTTATTAATGTATGCTTACATTTATGCACTATTACATATCTATCTTATTAAATGTTATATTTAAGTGGGAGCTCTTAAATTGCATCCATCTAAAAGTAACAACATTTGCATTAGGGATATCTTGATAGGAAATAATGATAGTATTTAGAAAAATCATGCGATAGGGGTAAACAAACGTAAACTCCTAACCATGAACTAAGTAGTGTCATTGTTGTTCTATGTAAGAACTATGCAAATAAAATGACATTGTATAATCATTAAGAAATGTTCAAATCCAACAGAATGGCTAGCAAAGCCATTATTGCCAACTTAAACAAAGGTGACAAGTTAAACGAGAACAATTAGGACATATGGCATCAGAAAATATCATACATACTAGAAGAACAAGATGCTTTATAAGCCTTAAATCATGTGATGATAGAACCGGAACTCGAAAATTTTACTCAGCACAGAAGAGATGCTGAAGCATTTAATGTCTGGAAAAAGAAAAACAGCATCGCACGTATTACACTTCTGAGTGCGATGGCAGATGACCTCGTGTGCGAATATGAAGGTTACCTGACTATTCAGGGCATGTGGATTGCCTTGAAAGAGAAATTTAGTGGTATTGCAGCTACCAAATTAAGGAGACTCACAATTAAATTTGACACATATAAACTTCGGCCGAACACGCCGATGAAACAATATTTAAGAGAAATGTCAAATATGATACGTGAGCTCAAGTCTGCGCGCCACGCACTTTCTGATGAGCAGCAAGTGCAAGCAGTAATTAGATCACTACCCACCAGTTGGGAACACATGAAGGTGAACTTAACCCATAATGAAAGCATTGTCACATTTGATGATGTGATGAGACATTTGGAATTGGAAGATGAACGTTTGGAGGCTTATAGATCCTCTAGACAAGCAAATATAGCAGAGAGAGCTGGTCCCTCTCACTCCAAGCCCAAATCAAAGAAGGGTAGGAAGTTCCAGAAAAATAAGTTCGGACTAAATGTCAATAGCAAAAGAACCTTTAAGAAAAAGAAGGGAAAATGTGGTGGGAAGAATATTGATCTCAAGAAGATCAAATGCTTTGCGTGTCAAAAGAAAGGTCATTTTGCTTGAGATTACACTCAGCAAAATGATCAAAATAAGGTATCTCTGGACACTAAAATTGAAAAATTTTCATTTGTTTCCAGTACTGTTTTTCTAACAGAATCTCATCCTTTGTGGATTTTGGATTCAGGTGCCATAGACCACGTGAGTAAGGATCGAGGATCCTATATCGAGTATCGTCGAATGCCAAGTCAAAGAAGATGGCTTTATGTTGGCAACAACGCAAGGATTGAAGTTAAAGGAATTGGAACATGCAAATTGGATTTACGTGAAAGATGAACCTTAATCCTATATGATGTACTTTTTGTACCTGATATTCGGCAAAACTTAGTTTCTATTTGTTCCCTTCTAAAGTTTGGTTTTTCTGTTAATTTTCATGACAATATTTTTGACATTTTTATGGATAATATATTTTATGGTTTTGATTTTATTTCCAATGGCCTTGTCATTTTAGACATTGTTGATAGTATTACTTACAATTGCTTTACCGCTTCTATTTCAAATTTAAATGTTGATATGAATATTTGGCATGCTAGACTAGGACATATAAATCAAAATAGGATGATTGACCTAGCAAAAGATGGATTGCTAAGTATAAATTCAAAGTTAGAAATGTCTTTATGTGAACATTGTCTAACTAGTAAAGCAACTAGAAAACCATTTGGAATAAGGGCTAGGGTTGAAACTCCATTACAACTAATTCACTCCGACATATGTGGTCCTTTAAGTGTGCGGGTAAGACATAGAGCTTGGTATTTCATCACTTTCATTGATGATTACTCACGTTATGGTTATATTTATTTGATTTCATATAAGTCAGAAGCATTAGAATGTTTTAGACGACACTTAAATGAAGTAGAAAATCAAATGGATAGAAAAGTAAAAGTACTTAGAACTGACCATGGATGTGAATATTTATCTGAACAATTCAAAGAGTTCTGTGAAGAGAAGGGGATAATGAGACAATTGACAATTCCTTACACTCCACAACAAAATGGAGTAGCTGAAAGAAGGAACCGAACACTTTTAGATATGGTTAGGTCAATGATGGCACAGGCAAATCTACCTTTTTCATATTGGGGAGATGCTTTATTAACGGCCACTTTCATTCTTAACCATGTACCCTCAAAATCAGTTACATCTACACCCTATGAACTATGGACAAAACGTAAACCTAATTTAAGTATTCTCATACCATGGGGGTCTACTGCGTAAATCCATTATACTTCTCATAAATATGAAAAATTAGATCCACAAGGGAAGAAATGTATCTTTATCAGATACTAAGAACAGTCTAAGGGTTACGTCTTCATTGGTGAAAATGAGGATGGTATTGTAACAGAACTTGAATCGAAGGATACCACATTTTTGGAGAATGAATTTCCTAGTAGAGGAAAGATTGATCGCACTATATCATTTTATGAGACACAAGACCAAGTGGATAATAATGAGAATTATCCATCTTATTCGAGTGGGAGCTTTCAAGAAATGCCTACTGATCCAAGTGAAAGTTCGAAAAGGATGAATGAGAACCCTATATTGAAATATGATGCGATACAAAATGCCCCACTACGAAAAAGTAAAAGAGGAAATATACCTAAAAAATGCTTTTCTATTGAGGGATCAGCTCTTATGATTACTCCTCAAGACGACGAAGAGCCAAGAACTGTTCAAGAGGCTCTAACTTGTCCTGCTAAGGAACATTGGAAGAAAGCAATGGAGGAAGAGATGGACTCAATAAAAACTAACCAAGTTTGGAAACTAGTTAATCTACCATTTGGCCGAAAGGCAATAGGGAACAAGTGGGTTCTCAAAATCAAAAGGAAATCAAAGGGTTCAATAGAAAAATACAAAGCTCAATTAGTTGCAAAGGGGTACACACAACAAGAAGGAATAGATTATAAGAATACATTCTCTCTTGTTGTACATTTTAATTCAATTAGATTGCTTTTAGCCATAGTAGCAAACCTAAATTTAGAATTACATCAAATGGATGTAAAAATTGCCTTTTTGAATGGAAAACTGGATGAAGAAATCTATATGGAATAACCAGTAGGTTTCATCCAAAAGGGAGATGAAAAGAAAGGTTGTAAACTTCAACGGTCTATTTATAGACTAAAACAATCATCCAGACAATGGTATTTGAGGTTTCACCAAGCAATAACTTCATTCGACTTCAAAATAATTGAGGAAAACCATTATGTTTACATTAAGCGATATAAAGGTAATTTAGTGATATTATCCCTTTACGTGGATGATATACTATTGGCTGGGAATAACTTGAAATCGATCATGGCTATTAAGGAATGGCTATCCACGAATTTCGAGATGAAGGATATGGGTGAAGCAAATTACATTCTTAGAGTTAAAATCTTTAAGGATCGCTCCAAGAAACTTGTTTCACTTTCTTAAGAAAATACATACGTAATTATCTTGAAAAGTTCAATATGAAAGATTGCAAACCCATAGATACCCCTATTAACAAGAGCGAACCATTGAGTTAGGAAATATGCCCTCAAAGTGATTTTGAACGAAAGTCAATAGAAAGAGTTCCTTATTCCAGTGCAGTTAGTAGTCTTATGCATGCAATGATGTGTACTCAACCGAATATTTGTCATACGGTTGGACTCGTAAGTAGATACCAATCAAACCCCGGATAGAAATATTGGAAAGCTATCAAAGGAATACTAAGATATCTAAAAGGAACGGCTGATTACGCACTTTGTTATTAAGGAGACAACCTGTGCTTAGTTGGATATTCTAATGCGGATTAGGCAGGAGACTTTGATGAGCGAAAATCTACATTAGGATACTTATTCTTGCTAAACAATGGCGCCATATCGTGGTGTAGCAAGAAGCAGACATGTATTGCTTTATCAACAATGGAAGCTGAGTTTATAGCATGTTCTGCAGCAGTACAAGAAGCTATATAGCTAAAAAGATTCATGGAGCATCTGGAAATTTGTGGCAAAAGCTTAAACCCCATCCTGATACATTGTGACAGTCAGGCAGCCATCGCTTATACAAAGGATCCGAAGTACTATAGCAAAACTAAGCATATAGATATCAAGTACCATTTTGTTAGAAATTCCATAGTAGAGAAAAATGTCACCATACAATATATTTCTACGCATAAAATGATAGCAAATCTTTTTACTAAGCCTATACCTAGGGATGTGTATGTTGAACATGTAAAATCTCTTGGTATGCGTAGAATATAATTGAATATTTTTATGAATAAAATTTATTCTATTCTATTATTTGTTATAATATGTGTTTGAGTATATAGATGTGTAGTATGTATGTCGTACAGGTTATTTAGATTAATTTTCTCACACGAACAACCGCCTCCGACACTCAGGAGGAGTGGGCAAAGATGAGACATGTGTTCACCAATACGATAAATTATTTTTTGGTTAAGAAGTAACAAAAATAAAATAAAATATGTCACCTCGACAAAAAGAAACAAAGGAAAAGTCGAGATGAGATCTAAAATACAATATGGATCGACTTGTGGATTATCCCACCTTCCACAATACCTGTAACCAGACAATGAATTCTTCAAAATTGACGTCAAAAGAAGTCGAACAGTGTGAAAGAATTCAAGTTAGATACTATATATACTTCAACTAAAATCTATACGGTGTTAATAATAAAATCGACATACACTCTTGT
The DNA here is from genome assembly GCA_020226215.1 of Sindora glabra. Classification (NCBI taxonomy): domain Eukaryota; kingdom Viridiplantae; phylum Streptophyta; class Magnoliopsida; order Fabales; family Fabaceae; genus Sindora; species Sindora glabra. Next base: position 50,997,068 of record CM035233.1, read on the forward strand.
GTTACAAGAGAAACAATATAACATGTGATTCATACCACATGTGCAATATAACCGCAAACGAGAAGCAAGTGAAAAATCCTTGGTTTATTGCTGTGTAAGTCTAAAAAAAGAATAATTTTTTTCCTGAATACCCTTTGACTTTGACGATATCATGAAGAAATGATATAGTGCTCGCTATCTTAGTATGCATCTAATAATCGTAACAAATATGGTCTAAAAGATGAATGCTAGAAAAGCAACTGTTTCAAATTGAAGTGATATATGGGTGAAAGAAAAACTTTCCAACATATACATAATTATGCTAGTGTCGAGACATGTCCATTATGAAGTTAATTATGGTAACATCATAAGTGTGGACACTACGCATATATGAGTGACAATCTGAACTTGAAATAAAAGCTCCAGAGGGATTAGGTTCGAAATATGAAAAATGTATATGGGTAAATCTAGGGCATTTGAGGCATGTTACAAATAAATAAAAAATGAGGTTGTTTTATGCTGGTCCTATAAGGATTCCTAGTACAAGAACATTCAAGATGACGTCTCGCCCACGCAGTCACAATGATGCACCAAGTATGAAAATGCGAAGAGAGATAAAAAATTAGATGATGTGGCTGATCCCATTATATGTGAGTGGGAGATGATGAATGTGCGACACCTATAATGAGGCTCATATGAAAGGTTATCATCCTTGACCTTTCAGGTTGCATTATTTCAAGAAGAAATATAACTTTTTAGTGTTTTAGGTTGTATTATTTCAAGAAGAAATATAACCTTTCAGTATGAAAGGACATGATTTGATAGAAGATTTCTATAAATAGAATAAAGTCTCATATTAGAAGGTGGCTGAAATTTTTATCAGATAACTCACATAATACAATTAATTCTCTAAGTATGTGTGGTGGTGCATCTGTTGTGGAAACGCAATCCGGAATTTCAATTAGTGATTCTTGATTTTCGTGTGGGTATGTGAATCAGTGTTCGTGAATACGTGTTCGTGCAGTACAAAAAACATCCAAGTGATATACAAAATCAGATTAGTCAAGGAAATCAAGTATGTATCCGCTGCGTGTTAATTCTGTATAAATTCCTTCACTAGTTTTACCTTAGAATTGGAGGATTTTTTTTAATAAAAATCATACATACCCTCTAATTTAAAATCTTTTCATTAAACTTTTGATAAATTATATTTCAACCTTTTCAAATTTTATATTTTAGCTTGCTTCTTGTTTATGACAAATAAAACAGAGGAAATTATGTGATACTTCCTAGAAGAAGAGATCATTGCGGATCACATGTAGAGCATGTGACTAATTTTCATCCGATATAACTTGAACATAACTGTTTCGCATTTTGCAATAGTTCAAGTTAAAATCTCTGGTTAAAGTTATAATTTGTTTTAGATACAAGTTTAAGGAGTAAAATGTAATTGTACTTTTAACAAATGGTGGAACTTCTCTACATTTGTGAATGGTGAATACTTTCCCACGATGATCAAGAAAATTAAAAAGTAAAATAAAATGTATGCTTGAGAAAAGGCATGTGTGAGGTAGAGTATGCCAGCAAGCATATGACATACTTTTTGGAAATTTTTTTATCAATAGAAGTGATAATTCAAAATATATATATATATATATATATATATATATATATATATATATATATATATATATATGTAAAATTTTGAATAAAATAAAATTTTAAAATAATATTAAATATCACTATATTATTAAAAATGACGCTAATAGATCTCTCTTTAAGTAATAACAGAAGTACATAGAAAATTCCAATATCTATTAAGTACCCCCTCACAATTCAAATTTCTCAAATTTGGAATATTCCAAAGTTTACAGTGAGAATGCAATCCTCAATTTTAATACGATGATGATTATTGCAGGAATAATTTAATTAGTTAAATTTTATTTATCTAAATAAAATTTAACGTTAAAATTCAATAATATATCAGTATCATAATTTTTTTCTTTTAATATTTATTGTCAAATTAAGTTGTAATATGGCATCTAGAAAGCCATACAATATAAGTCGAACTAAATTACCGCCTAAATGAAATTCTCTGGAGCTTTGTATGTAGAAAGGGCGTCGCTGCAGCCAAACTTGTACCATAGCAAAGCCTGCTTCGATTTCATATGTTTTGAAATGCATTATTTAACCACAGTTTGGAATCTGGGTAAATTCTCATGAGCTTTTTTTTTTTTTTTTTGGGAAAAAGAAGACATGAAGCCAAATTTGTCTTCGCTGCACTATTGCGTTGGTTCTGCAGTCCTCAGTCAGCTGAGATTTTGAGAGAGAGAAAAGAGTGTTGACCAACGTTTAAAAACTTAAGGGAAAATATTGTGTAAATGTATTGTGAGCTCACTTTTTTTTTTTTTCATAATATTACCATTTTAAATTAATAATAAAAAAATTATTCTTATTCTATCAATTCATATGATGTGATTCCAAAAAAAGATGATAATTTTATTCCGTATTAATTGGATAAAATAACTTAATGGCGAAATTAAATTATTCTATCTAATAAATGCGCCAAATATTTGTTAAAAATGGATAGTATTTATATATGCTATTGACCTTCTTTTATACTAGATTCCAAACGAGCTCTCAATCTCGAAGGCTTTTCGATTAAAATGTCCCCTTAAATGAACTAATTCTCATTCTATTCCTTTACAAAACTCATTAGTTGAATGGTTTTCCTTTTTCCCTTTTTTTTTCTCCTGCTGTCAAATTACCATTTGGGCGAACATGTACCTATAGATGAAAGAATTACTGGATTGACCTGTTACTACAAACAGTGAGATTGCTTTAAAATAATAAATTTTAAATATAAATCAAGAATTATTATTAAATATAAGATAGTAATGTAAAATTATAAATCTTAATCTAACGAATTTAAAAGTTAATTTAAGTTTTATCTTTAATATTTATAATATTTTCTAATAATAATTTTGATTGGTTATAAAATTACCCGCCCTTATATTGACCCCTCCATCTGTGAGGATGTGATCACTTTATCACAAATATATTACTTTTTAATATTGAATTAAAAAAAAGAGGTATTTCGCTAATAAAATTGAAATAGCCAAAAAAAAATCCACTAAGAATAGTTCGTTCAAAAATATCTCATATGTACAAAAATGTAACAATTCATAGGCTATTTTCTTTTGGACCACAAGATACACCCCTTCGATCTCTTATTATTTATTGTATTTAACCAATGTTATAAAGATAAAAAAATAATTTAATTTATGTATTTTTAATAAATTTTTTAAACTATTATTTAATTTAAAATTAATATTTATTTCATTCTTATTTCTCTCTTTACTTAGAATTTGTTATAAATCTTAAATGCAAACGTAAGTCTCTCTCTTTGCATGCGAAAATTCTAATATGGTTGAAAATAAAAAGAAAAAGATAGAATAAATTTATTAAAACATTTTAAGATGAAAATGTAGAATAATAAATTATTTATTAATGAAAAATTAAAATTAAAAAATATTTAATACTTCACTAGATTTTTAAAACTACAAATACAAAGAGAGAATTTTTTTTAAAAAAAAATGCAATAGATAATAATGGTATGTTTAGTTAGAAGGAATTAAAGGAAAATAATAATGGAATGAAATGATCATTTTATAATTATATTTGATATGATAAGGAATGGAATGGGTATTCCATTCCATTTTTATATTTGGTATAACAAAATAATATAGGAATGAAATGAAAAAAATATAATTAAAAACAATGATATCTTTATTATAAAAATAATAAATATCTTATTAAATAATTTATTATTATTGGAATATATGAAATAATTAATAATAAAAATTATCACAATTTAAATATTATCATCAAAATTATAATTAGCAAAAAATTTTCTAAAAACAAAAGCATTAAAATTCTAATTTTCTAAATTTTTATGTTAAATATTTTCATAAAGAATGCAAAAATATCATATTTTAAATTTTATTATTAAAAATATAATTATTAAAATATTTTAATAAAAATATTTAAGAATTAATATTTTTATCATATATTAATAAAAAAATAACGTCGAAATATATGAAAAATATAAGAGATATATATGTAAAAATTTATAAATGATGAAATAATTCATTCCATAACTTTTATTATAAAATGAATATTTTTATTTTATAATATATACTAAACAAATTTTTTTGGTTATTTCCTTTCTCGTTTTCATTTTTATTTCCTTTTAATCTATTTTATTTAACTAAACATATTTTAAAGGTTTTTTTCAAATTATAATTTTTTTCTTTTATTTGATGAAAAATAAAATTTATTATTATAATTTTTAATCAATTAATTTTTTTTTTATTTTTCTCAATTTAAATTGAAAAACTTTTTTCTCTTCCTCTTCTATCCTCTCTCTCCTCCCCCAAGAAAATTAAGAAAAAAGGGCCAGGGACGGGGGAGTATCATTTTATGGGCAAAAGACAAAATTACAAAACGCAGCGAATCTTCGGCGGTTCCCGTGATACGTGAGCTGAGTCAATCATTGAGCAAGCCGAAAGAATGGCGTGCACTCAATTGGAAAAGCCCAACACGGGGGCCAACCATTCATTCCCACCACGCATAAAAAATCCCCCAATTGAAAAATTAGGGTTAGCTGGATATAAACGTGGCGTTTTAGAACATTGACATGCAGTTAAAATAAAAATGTAAGTTTTCCAATCAGCAAGGGCTGATATCCAATTTAGCGGAAAGTTGCCCTCTCTATCATTCTTTATTTACCATATCATTAGTCGTTATATATTGGATCCACGTAGCTAGCAACTTCCATTTCACGTGTTTGATGTGCACAACGTGATGCTAATTAATCTGTCTGAGCCACTGATTCCAGCTTTTCCCAAATTACCTTTCACATTTTTGAGACTAATGTAATTATATTTATTTTAAAAAACATAAACTGATTTCTTTTTTTATACACATGAACTTTTATTCCTTTTATTTTATATATACACATACATTCAAAAACAATAAAAAAAATGAGTGTATAATATTAAAAAAAAATAAATTAAATTTAAAAATAACTTTAATCATTCCTTCTTTTAATAATAATAATTAAATCATATTCTAGTTCTAGTTTTTTATAATTCTTGAACCATGTTTAAAATGGATACGATATTTCTGTTCTTTTTTTTAATGAGAGGCATGAACTTTATTGTGAATATTAATTATTTGCAGGTAGAATGATAAATAAAGAGCGATCATGACTAATTGTTTTAATCAATGTAATTATAGTTCAACAATTCTCTTAACCACAAGGTTTGTACGCAACATCTAAGGATTTTATGAGGTAGGTTCGAGGGTATTCCAATTAAATTTCATAAATTTAATCAATAAAAATCTGATGGATTTGGCTCATCCACTAAAAAGAATAATGATATTGACAAATGAGACACTATTATTCTCACGTGCATTCACATCTTAGGGCAACTTGTCATCGGTGTCAGTCTAGCATTAATAGCGTTAGAAAATGCCAGCACGCATGATACGCAACATCAAATTATTGTGCCTGCAATCGCATTCTTACATGGTGGGGTTTGCGGTGTAATTGATAAAATATCATGCATACATGACAATTTTTTATTGGTCCACATGTGTAATGTGTGAGGTTGAAAACTAATTGATTTGATCCAAAATTTTGTTAAAATTACAAAGCTTTACCATAAATATTAATGCTCTGCCACATTGGATTGAGGAGTTGGAGTTGGAATTGAAATTCCAACTCATATCCTCATGGACACCAAGCAAAATACTTAGTTGGGGCCCACCTCTTCATAGAAGCTTGTTTTGGAAGCTTGTCATTGGAAGCAATCACGCTAGTCGGAGAAGCAAAAGAACAGAACTAAAGATGGATGAAGATATAGCAGCAGGGACATGGTTGATGGAAATTTCGATACCGGAAAGAGTGTGCTGTACAGATGCAGTGATACGAGTAATAGCACCACTCTCCGTCGGCGTGATTCCGGTGTTATTGTTGCGTTGCTCGGCGGCCACCACCGCTTCCAGTCGGCGTGATTCTGGTGTTACTCCACCACAGCTCCATGACCATCTGCAGTCCGTGCAGCAGTAATAGGCTACTGTGCCACCAGCGAAATGCCAGCAAGGCTGCACCCCCGCCTCTCTTCGTCTTACGTGGATCCTTAGCTGATGACTAGATTCGTCAACTTGAAAAATCAGATAACAAATTTTAAAATTATTAAATTAAAATTATTGGATTACAATTTGTTATTTTTAATGTAATATTTTTTGAAATCAGCACATTGTTTTGAATTATTAAAATTCTTGAAATATTGTAAAATATTCATCTTTAAGTTACACATGCTCTGGCTCCGTAGTAAGAAGTACAACTGATATGCGAACTTTCTCAACATAAAAAAATTACAATCTTGAATAAAATTTAAAACTTTTTTTTGCAATTGTAACTAATGGATTTGTCAATTTATATAAAAAATTGTAACTTTATAAAAGAGTTACAACTTAACACTCTAAATACTTACAAATTTTATGAACAATTTGTGCAACCCTTTTATAAAAATACACAATTTTTTTAAAAATTGTATCAAGGCAAAATCCAATTATATATCTATATTACTTCAATCCAAAAAAAAACAAAAAACAAAAGAATTAAAAATTAAAATTTCAAAATATTTAGATAGGGAGCTCCCCTGTATCTTCTATTCCATATTCGTATCGACGTCTCTCCTTGAGAAGTAAAAGCCGTTTATTACTCACGTAGCCACCAGAAAACTTCTAGTTCTAGCTGTGGTTGCCGGCTGCAACAACACGGGTACAGCCCTTGCTTCACGTTTTCAACTATTCGAAGCAAATGGCTTCCTTCCGACCAACGTCAGCTACATCTCATCTCATGGGTTTCTTTATGAAAAAACATTGATAAATAGGAGATGGTTATATGACATCGTGTATGGGTTGCGTGGACCCCACCTGAATCCCACCTTGTTTTGGTCTCTTCACAGATTCCCCCATTTTCCAATTGGCTAGTAGTTTCAAAGATTCTGGCGCGCTGTCAATGATCACGCTCTATCCCAACGAAGACCACAAAGGTTCGGTGGATCCTCACGCATTCCAATAATTATTATAAAATGAAGAAAAGCAAAGCCCCGGGAATTTAAGCAGCAAAAGTGGCTGTAATTCCCTTGCCTTTCTGCATAGCTAGGCCAAGTAGACTTGCTTGCTCCTTCTCTTCTCTCTGCATGTGCCCGCTTCCCATTCTGATTCCAGAAAATTGATATAAGACTGAAGCTGCATTTGCTTTGGGATCGCGGGAAGATTTGGTTGAGAGCTTTGGATCAAAAGAACAAGCTTTTGTGGCTTAAATTTCAGAATTAGGATAGAAACTGTGAAAACCCACCAATTATTATATTGTTACTTAGACGAAGTTTGCTCTTTTCCTCTGATGGGAGTTTTGGTTGATTTACATAAGGGAAGTAAAAATGGAGGACAGGGTTCGTGGAGTTCCTTGCGGTTTTTGATTAGGAGGAAGCAGGTTGATTCTGCAGATAAGAATTCTGAGGGTCAACTCGCCAAGGAGTTATCTGTTCCTCATCTGATTGCCATTGGTAATTCTCTTCGAAACTTTTTATTTTTGACTGAATTTCGTGGATTTAGTTAGTCATCCATGTTTTTGGTGTTATCGGGTTCGAATGTTATGTTCACTCACCTGGAGATGTTTTGACCTATTTTCATCCGGGGGATTTCCGGGTTTTGGTGTCCTGTCAATTAGGATCTTGGGATCTTTTCAAGTTTGGATACTGTTTTTGTCATTGAATTTGCGATTTCTGTATTTAATTGGACGATACTGTGGGACTTGATCTTTTCGTAAAATTTTCTGGGTCATCGATTCTGTTAGTTGATTACATTTATGATGCAGAACTTGCTTCCCCGCTCTGCCCGAGGCGGCCTTTCCTCTTGAAGATATCCTTCTTCATATGATCTCAGCAATTGATTTATACTTAATTATTTGTGTATTTTTTTCGTTTTCTCCTCTGTTCCGTTCCTTCTATTTGGTGCTACTGAATCCATTTCATAGAAATCATAACCCATATAAGTTGGCACTGCATTTTGTGTTCCCGATTTAGAGTATGTTGAGTTGTAAACAGAGGCCTTCTGTTGTATCATATGTTGCGTCGCTAATCGGCTTCATATTGTTTTGGTTAGGTGTGGGTGCAACAATTGGAGCTGGAGTCTATGTTCTTGTTGGAACAGTTGCTCGAGAGCATTCTGGACCGGCCTTGGCAATCTCTTTTCTAATAGCTGGAATAGCTGCTGCTCTCTCAGCTTTTTGCTATGCTGAGCTTGCCAGTCGTTGCCCTTCCGCCGGCAGTGCATATCACTATTCATATATATGTGTTGGGGAAGGGTACTTCCTCTGTTTTCATCCTTGTTTCCCCCCTTTTACACATGCATGTTGATTTTCCTTATACAATATTGGAGTGCTAGTGTAGAGCTTAGAACTTGGTGCTCCACTTGGTAGTACCTTTTCTGCTCATAGTCATAATATAGTGATATATTGGGGATTTGGGACGGTATCTCTCTCTCTCTTTTACCAACTTACGAATCTCTGTGAGCTTGTTAGTATCCCTCTCCCTATTTAAACTTCCTGGCAACTTGAGGTCATTGTTACTTCCAATATGTCATCTTATTTCTTAGCATTTTCAATTCAGGATTTTTAACAACTAGTAATATAACCCCCACCCCCCCTTTTTTTTTTGCAGCGTTGCTTGGTTGATTGGATGGGCCTTGATACTAGAATATACAATAAGTGGATCTGCAGTTGCCCGTGGCATATCTCCCAATATGGTCTGGTTTCTTCCAAACTCTTTCTAGTTTTTGTTTGCATTAAGAGTGTGATTGGTTATATCATCTAGTTTTAAGCATGTGAATAATTACTTTAATATCTAGTAGGCTGAGACTTTGTTTTTCATTGGTCTTAAGCACAACATACTGTTTAAATATTTGTTGTTTGAGTGATGTTGCTGGTTATGTCCCATTCCATTGATGTTGCTGTTTTTGATTATTCCAAGCACGACCTACTGTCTGAGTGTAGAAAACTTTGTTTTTTATCAATAATTTTTTGGGGTGCATGTTAGAACTTCTACTGGATGGATTACATTTATTTATGTCATAGTTATAACAAAGTTTCTATGTCTTGAATGGCAAGTAAGATTTCTCTCCTCTGACATCAAGTTCATATCTCTATGATTAGGCTGCACTTTTTGGAGGTGCTGACAGTTTGCCCAACTTTTTAGCCCGTCAGCACATTCCTTGGCTTGATATTGTTGTTGATCCATGTGCAGCAGCTATGGTACTTATTGTTACTGGACTCCTCTGCGTTGGAATCAAGGAGGTAGGTTTCTATTATAATTCTGTTTTTAATTAAAAATTTTTGCTTAGTTTAGAATTCAGGATTGCACAATTTAGAGTTTAAATTTGTCTTTTACTTTTGGGCTCTGTAAGTTATGATATACAATCATTGTGCATTGTGGCCCCTTGCAACCTCTAAGTGAATTGAAAAATTAGTTGCTCAATCATGATGTCATTTATTCTGATTTCCCTGAGAATATCCAATTATATATTTCTCTGAGAGTCCTTTGATCTTTTTTTTTTTCTTTTTATGCTTAATATTTACAGAGTACATTGGCACAAAGCATAGTCACATCAGTAAACATGTGCGCTTTGCTTTTTGTCATAGTAGTCGGTGGTTATTTGGGATTCAAGGATGGATGGATTGGATATGAGCTTCCTGCAGGGTACTTCTCTCTCTCTCTCTCACCCTCCCTCCCCCCCCCCTTCTCCTTTTTGGGTACTCTCTTATGTCTGTTTTGTCGCTACTAATTACTGAATACTTGTCTGTTATGCTAACAGTTTTTTCCCTTATGGGGTGGATGGGATGCTTGCTGGATCTGCAACAGTCTTCTTTGCATATATAGGTTTTGATTCAGTTGCTGGTGCTGCTGAAGAGGTCTGTATGACAGTGTCTTGTAATTTATTGTTTTTGGATTGTAAATGAAGGTTCCTCCGTAGGGTATATGAATAAGGATGCCTCAACTTCCTAATATTTTCTTGCTTATTTAATAGGTGAAAAATCCTCAACGAGATTTGCCACTAGGCATTGGTGCTTCTATGTTTATTTGCTGTGGATTGTATATGATGGTCTCCCTAGTTGTTGTTGGTTTAGTTCCTTATTATGCAATCAATCCTGATACCCCCATATCCTCTGCATTCGCAAACCATGGACTGCCGTGGGCTGTGTAAGTGTCTAATTTTGCAACTCTGGCACATCTGATTTTTTGTAAAACTTTGGGAGCAGAAAAGATATTGTTGTTTGCAAAGTCACTTTTCCTGCTTGTGATTGCAGTTACATAATAAATGCTGGAGCTTTTACGGCTCTTTGCTCATCACTGATGGGTGGCTTACTCCCCCAGGTAAATTAATGGAAAGTTGAAAGCCATTGTGTTGTTTACACATACATAAGAATAAGAATGACAACGACGACAACAACAACCAAGCTTTTTTAGTCCAATTTCTTCTCCAAAGGAACTGGAATTTATTTTGTGATACAATTTTTTTATTATGTTAGACAAGTTGAAAATAATTTAACTATAATTTGAACGTGAAAGGTGCATGTGGATTATTCAATCAATTTTCGTTGTTTTTCTCTGCTCTATATATGCTAGTGCTTGATAGCCTGTAATACTTGGTGATGGTCTCCACTTACCAGTCTGATGGCACTGTGTCCTCCACACATTGAGAACGCATTGCTTGTGTCTCTTCTACTGTTGATGATAGTCAAGTTTATTAATTTATTCTTGTTTACCATGCTCTGTACTCTGTACTAGTTGGGTAGGAATGTAGTTTATATTTAAGTGGTAAAAGGAAACTTGAAGTGACTGCTCTGAGGTACTTGTGGTTTGTGATTTGTAACTTTGAGCATTTTTTATTTGCCTGATAGTTAGAAATTCATCCATGTTTGAAATTTAATTGACCAAAAGAGCTAGCAGACAGTCTACACTATTTTATTGACAAACATTAGAATCCAAGTATATCTGCTGCAATCCTTTATGCTGGTTTATATTCTTATCTCTTCTATCAGTTATTGCAATTTTTTCCTTTTTCCAGTGCATTCTTCTATTTGCCTGGTGAGAAAAAAATATAAACATGTTTCTTTTGTATGTTTTCCAGCCACGAATATTAATGGCAATGGCGAGGGATGGTTTGCTACCACCATTCTTTTCTGATATAAACAGGCATACCCAGGTTCCTCTTAAGGGCACATTAGCTACTGGCCTTGTTGCTGCATTTTTGGCATTTTTTATGGATGTCTCTGAACTGGCAGGGATGGTAAGTCTACCTTCTCTAACACCATGAATTTCTGATATTGTTTTAGGATCATGATCTTGAATATATTCATGTAAGGTTCAGCGATAACTGATTTCAGATTGAGGAACTGCATTGATCATGTGAAGATCTAGAAACCTAATTTCTGAAAGTGCGAGTATATAACTAATGTTTCACTAACTTGGGAACAAATACCGTTAGTATTTCTGAATTCAATATCTCCCTTAGTGGATGAGTTCCAACTTCCAATATTATTTGTTGTATACACTTTAGCTGAAATAATAAAATCCATCTTGAGAGGTAATTGACTATTCAAATGGAAATCTGTGCAATTTTTCTTTCTTCGGGTTTCCTCTTTTGCTGAAGTTGATAAAGCATTTAGAATTGGTGAAAATGCAATTTAATAAATAGTAGGTTCATCATTTTCTAAGGTGGTTCTGACTTCTGACGGCATGCATTGGGTTCAATCATAGGTTTCATTCTTTAATAACCAAGTGTGAAAGGAAGCTACTGTCCTTTATGTATATAATAATTTATTTAGCTTGTCTCCTGCAGGTTAGCGTGGGTACACTACTTGCATTCACCATGGTAGCAATATCTGTATTGATACTGAGATATATCCCTCCAGATGAGGTTCCACTGCCTCCTTCTCTCCAGAAAAAAATGGATTCAGCATCATTGAGTTATGGTTGGAGCAGAGAGGAGACAAATGAAAATGATACAGAGGCAACTGGTGGTGCTTCTGGGAACCATAAAACTAAAGTTGTGAAAGAGGATGCATTGATTGAATATCCTCTTATTGCCAAACATGTAGCTAAAGGCAACTGTGAGTTCTGCCTTTCCTTCTCACTTTAGGCCTGTGTGGATTTTAAATAAATATCCAACTTCTATCTTATAATATTGCTCCAAAGAAATCAGAGAGGAAAATCTGCATCTGTTTGTCAATATATATCTTCATTGCTTAAGTAATTGTTGAAATCTCTTGTTCTTTCTTTTTTATTTTTGGGGGGGATTTGTTCAGGATATCTACAATGTTGCTGTTTGAGACACTGTTAAAATTGTCTTATTTTCGGTCATCATTTGGCATCTAAACATTCTCCTAACTGCTATTTGTTGGTGGTTGCAGACATAAATCAAAGTAATAGGCGAAGAATTGTTGGATGGATCATTGCTTTAACATGCTTGGGAGTCTTTGTTCTCACGTATGCAGCTTCAGATTTAAGTCTTCTCAGGTCGGTTTAGTAGCAATTTGTTGCATTTTTAAACTGCACAAGTAATACACAACTAGCTAAATAGTGTAGGTGCTGATTTGAAATGCAAAGAAACTTCGTAATTTAGGCATTACCCTCGTAGAAGGGGACGGGGTTCAAGTCAACAGTGGATAATGTTGTTGAAGTCAAACCTGGTTTCTGTTCGGATCGATTAACTGCATTCCCTTTTTTTCTTGGGTTTTATAGTATTGTTGGTTTCTTTGCCAGATCTGTTCGTTTCACATTGTGCGGAGTTGGTGGCACCCTTCTTCTCTCTGGTCTAGTCTTTCTAACATGTACTGATCAAGATGATGCAAGGCACAACTTTGGTCACTCTGGAGGTATGGTTAAGCATTATATCCCAAGTTTATATGGGTAATGCGTATATGATTATTCTATTGCAACAGTTTACATGTTCTTACTAGAAAAAATGAAGTTGTATGAACTGTTAGGCCTGTGGCGGCTTTAACTACAGAAGTTACGTTCTGATCTAAATCATACTCACTTTAAATAAATCTCTTCAGTTATAAGTCTACTCTTTCTCTTTTATTGGCTCGGTCGGGTTTTTATTGACTCGACTTATGTCTATGTAAGATTGGAATCTCCTTATTTTGAAAGAAAAGTGGTCCAAGTACAAGAAATGACTCCCCAAGTGTTGATATATTTCAGGTTTCATGTGCCCATTTGTTCCACTGCTTCCTATAACTTGCATTCTTATCAATTCCTACTTGCTTGTTAATCTCGGGTAAGTACTAATAGTAATCGGTTTTTCTACATGAATATTTGTACGCATAATTTTTAAGCTCTCTAGCGACTTGATTTGTGGATTCATTACCATAACCTGTCCCCATTTTTTTTTTTTTGCTGATTCAACAATCCTTATGTTTTACCTATGATTCTTGAAGTAGGATCTGCAGGGCTTATCTAATGTGTTATCTATCTTTCTTTCTTCCAGGGCATCTACATGGGAACGTGTTTCTATATGGTTAGTGATAGGACTGCTTGTATATTTATTCTATGGTCGAACCCACAGTTCTCTGAAAGATGCAGTTTATGTGCCGGCAACTTATGCTGGCGAAATCCACCAGACCTCCCCGACCTTCGTAGCCTAGCCGCTGCGCAAGATGTTCAGGCCGGATGCGGTGTTGTGTACTGTAGTATGGTGGCAGCTCAGGTTCAAGAAAATATTGCAGCCCCACAAAATGTATATGTTGATCTCTGTACAGAAAATGTGCTTCTAGCTTCAAAGCTAGATTGATGTTCTTCTTGTGGAGAAGAATGTCAATGTTGTAAACCCCAGATCATGTCTTATTTATTTCCATTGTTTATTATCTTACTCATGCTTGGTAATGAGTGGGAAATCATTTGGGCTGGAATAAATATGTAAATATAATTCAAAAGTTCAAATTGGCTTCCTGTTCCTCTTCGTTGAGAACATGTTGGCCATTTGTATCTTGGAGGTTTTTTTATGTCATTCATTGTTACTGTACTATGTGAAAAACCTTAGTCAGGTTAAGTTTTCCAATGAAGATATTTCAGTACGGACCCCACACTCTTTTAAGTTCTATGCTACTTTCCGATGATGCTTTTCAAAATTTTGTATGATAGGATTGATATTTATGGGGGTGTTTGGCAAACAGCTTTTTTATTAGCTTTTAGCTGGTTTGACCAGCTGGTTGACTTGCCAATAAGCTGATTTTGGTATTTGGTAATTAGCTTATTGAATCAACTGGTTGGTCTCAAAAAGCTAAAAACGAAAAAGATAAGAAAAGGAACTTTTTCAATTAGCTTATCTGAAAAATAACCAAATTACCCTAAATAAATTTTCATAGTTTTCATTTTATCCTTTCTAAAAATTCTTAAAAAATTTAATAATTATAAAAAGTAGATTAATTTAATTTTAAAAAATATTTAATATATAATAATATATTATTTATAATATATCTAATAAATTATAATAATTTTAAAATTTATTTAATAGAATAAATATATAATATTACTTATAAAAATTATTTAATTTTAAAAATATCCAATAATTTAATAATAAATTATAATAATTTTGAAAATTATTTAATAGAATAAATATATAATAAATATATTGACTAATATATAAAATTTAAAAATATTAAAATAAAAAATACTCAAATAATTCATAAAATATACTCATACCCTTATATGTCATTTTACATACAAACAGCTAATATAAACAGCTAATTTTACCAAACACTCTTATTCAAACAGCTAATATAATCAGCTAGTCAAAACAGCTAATACAATCAGTTATAAGCTAACAGCTAATCAAACCAGCTAACAGCTCCAACTATCAGCTGTTTCCCAAACAAGGACTATGTCTTTTATAGTGAATAAATAAGCGGATTACAATTTAATATATAACACTTCAAATTATTATTTTTCAATAAATTGGGAAAATGTTTTTATTTTGTTTTTGAGAAAGTTGAGAATTTGCATCACACAAGTTTTTTGCACGAAAGAAACCTGATATGAGCATAAGATGTTTTACATAAGTTTAGTTTAAAATTAATTGAGTTGACCTAATATGAACATAAGATATTTTATACGAGTTTTGGTTTAAAATTAATTGAGTTGATTTGCTAATTCATTTAAAAATTTATATTATAATCTTAAAATATTATTTAAGAAATAATTAATAATTAAATTATAAATAGTGATATACAATAAAAATAAAATTTATCTCTTAATAATATGATAATAAATATTTAATAAAGTATTTATTTGATAATTAAAAATATTTTTAATAAAAATAATATATAATTAAATTTGATAAATATTGATATATAATATAAATTTTGTTAAACAAAACTATTAAAAATGTTAAATAGAATCAGGGTATGAACACATTTAATTTCATAAGAACAAAAATGAATTGCCTCACTTTAAAATTTCATTTCACACAAATAACTAATAAATTAACTAATAGTTAATAAGTTAGTTGATAATTGATAAGTTAATCGATAACTGATAACTAATAGTTTATAATTGATAACTGATAGTTTATAACTAATAACTGATAACTTATAAATTGTAAGTTATTCTAGGTAACTTATTAAATCAGAACTTATTTTTTTTTAATAAGCTAGTGTGAGAAACACATATAAATATTAGCTTATAACTTATTGATCAGGTTAATAAGTTACAAGTTAACTTATTTATTGTACGAGACAAAGCTTAAGATAATTAATATTAGAGAAACTCATTGAGTAGCAAATGATATTGGCATTCAAGCAATAAAGATTTCATTAATAATGGTTGTATAAGTAGGTTAATAAATTATAAGTTAATTTATTTAATGTGCAAAATGGAGCCCAAGATTATTAATATTAAAAAAACTCATTAAGTAGCAAATGATATTGGCATTCAAGCAATAAAGATTTAATTCATAGTGGCTGCATAAGTAAATTAAACATTATTAAGTATTTATTTGTTAAAAAAATTAAAGAGACATCTTTTTATTTGTAAGTTATAATTTCTTCTTTTAGAAAATTACATGTTTAGTAATTGTAAAATTCATATTTTAAGTAAGCAATTAAGCACTTTCTAATATTATAGTCTTTTCCATAATAGTAATATTATTATTGCGCTTCAATTAAATATTGAAGGAAAAAAATAATATTTAGTTAACCATTGATAACTATTGGAAAATATAAAAGGATATGAATCAGATTTATACATATCAAAATATCAGAAGTTCGCAGCTGAAGATTTAAGATCCAACGTTTATTTTTACTAATCGTATTAACATCACTCAAAAAAGCACTCTTGTTCATAGTCTAAATCTCTTTTTGTGTGCAAAAAGAAAATAAAAGGAGTTTCTTAAATATTCTTATGAAGGTTTTTGTTAACCAACCTTCTAAAATTCTTTCTTCTGCCTATTTATAGGCATTTCTTATATTGGGATATAGATCAAGTTATGGACCCATTTTGGAAGATTTGGATCCATGATCCAATATCTCCCACTCGCACATAATGAAATCCATACTTTTTTAGTATTTTATAAAAGAACATCATCTATTATTTTCTATAATAAATCATATAAAAAAATAGGCCGTGTGATCAGCATAATTCGATAACTCTTTATTATACATCTATTAGGAATATATAACTTCTAAATAAATAATAAATTTTAAGTAAACATTAAGTATGCAGTACCCTAAATCATTTTATCATATTTGAATTTCTCAAAATGATCTCATTCATATGCATTATATACATTAGATGTTATATTCATAATTATAGACACACTATAACTGGTATATCGGTGTATACAAACACAATATGATATATTTAATGATCTTCCTCTTTTTTTAGATCTCTCGATTTTAATTTGATTAGTTTTTCTAGTAATGTCTTGCTAGATTGAATCTTTCATAATCCTTTAGTAACATTCTAAAATAACAATCATTAAATTTAAATCTCAAGAAATAAAATAAAGTCATAAGGGTACAAATATGAGGTCTTTATTCCCTTAAAGGTCTCACACATCAAAGTTGAGATCTAGACTTTAATCACCTTTATTAGTCATAATTTGCATATGTGGTATGAAATGCATTTTACGGTATTCTTTCTTTTTCCATGGAGTATATGTCTTTATATAATCTATTAATAATGTACAGATAATGGTTCAGACATACTTAATATTTAAACTGCGTTTACCAATCTATTCTTTTTTGTTTTCACCAGAACTCATATCCGGTAATTTAGACAGATGAAGTAAATTTCTTATTAATTCATTTATGGTTTTACATATGACCTCATCTTATTTGTTAATAAGGCGACATTCATATTTTAAGCTTAGTTCTTAATTATTACTTAGATAAAAAGTTTAAAAATTATCTCATCTCTTATTAATTATAAAAATTAACGAGAGATGATTACTTATGTGAGTAAGCTAATATTTTATCTGTCTGCATACTTTTTAATAACTCAAGAATGTTCTAAGAAATATTTTTTTATCTATATATGCAGGCTTATAATAAACACAATTACTATTCAGACATTAATATTCTATGAACATTGTTAAAATTACAATAATTGTATCCACATCTATATAGTCATTGGGATTTCACATGTTTTATAAATACATCCCAAGAAATAGGCTTAGTCATGGGATATGCTACCGTCTCGCACATAAAAATGTATTTCATATTTACTTCTTTACACGTAACCATATCTCTCATAAAGTTGTACTTTGTGTTTATGAGCTTGGTTTTACAATGACATTTGGGGTCTTTTGTGATTATTACTTAGTTATAACGATTTACTAAAACTAGGTCAATAATATTAGCATTTATACCTAAATGATCCAAGAACTTTTTAAGCCACATTGCTTCTTGTACTACTACTAAAAATATTATAAATTTAGCTTCTATTATAAATAAGGTTATGCATGATTATTTCTTACTACTCTAGATATGATGCCATTATTTAGTAAGAAGTTGTACCCAAAGGTAGACTTCCTTTTATCTAAGTCTTCTCCCTAATCAACATCACTATAACCTTTCAATTGTAGATCATTTTCTTCATAACATAATGAATAGTCGGCAGTACCTTTACTTTTTAGATACTTTAGTATCTTTTTAACTGCTTTCCAATGTCTTAGGCCTGGGTTAGACTAATATCGGCTTACTATACTAATAGCAAAATAAATATCCAGTCTTGTACACATCATTGCATACATCAGATATCCAACTGCACTTACATAGGGAACTTTTCTCATATATGTTTCTTCTTATGGAGTCTTAGGACACATCCTTCAACTTAGACCTTTACCTTTAGTAATAAGAGTGTCTATAGGTTTACAATGCTACATTTGGAAACATTCAATAATTTTATTGATATAATGCTTTTGTGACAGAGATAATAATTTCTTTGAATGATTTCTTGTAATCTTAACTTCAAGAATATATTCAAGTTCACCCATATCTTTTATTTCAAAATTAGATGAAAACTATCTTTTAATTTTGTTGACATATTCCTTGCTATTTCTAGCTATAAGTATATCATCAATATATAATGATGAAATTGTAAACTTATCCTTGGACCTTTTTGTATATACACAATGGTTTTCATCAATCATGATAAAATTATTTAACACTATCATATTGTAAAAGTGAATATACTATTGTCTTAAAGACTGCTTTAAGCCATATATAGACTTCAAAAGCCTACAAACTTTATTTTTTTGGCCTTCTTTGATAAGCCAACAATTTATTGCATGTAGATTTTCTTGTCCAAATCTCTATTGAGAAATGCAATCTTTACATCTATTTGATGTAATTCAAGGTCCATGCTAGCAACTATAACTAGTATCAAATAGATTGAAGTGAATTTGACAACAAGTGAAAAGGTTTCCTTATAATCTATTCCTTCATATTGTGTGTAGCATTTTGTCACTAGTCTAACCTTATATTTTTCAACAATGCCATTAGCCTTGTACTTGATTTTGAGAACTCATTTGTTCCCAATGGCCTTACATGTGTTTGAAAGATCAACAAGTTCCCAAACTTAATTTGATCTCATAAATTCCATCTCTTCTTCCATTACTTTTGTCCAATTTTCCTTATTAGGGCCAAAGAAAGCTTTTGTGATATTTCTTGACTCATCTTCATCTTGTGTAATGGCCATAAAGGTTTCACCACTTTCAATGTCGAAATGATGACTAAGAATGCCCTTTTTACCACTACGTTGCAATTGAGAGTCTAAAGAAACATATTACTTAAGAATCCTTAAATTGCTTCTACTCATACTAGAATCATTATTCATTTTACTATTCCCATTTGGATTACTTGTATACTGATTAAAATTACTATCATTCACACTCGAAATTGAAAATATATTCCTTAAAATTCTCCCACTCAAAGGAAGTGAGTTTTGAGTGCTTGTATCTATGGTCTCATATAAGGATAAGTCCTTATTTATACTAACTTATTTAGGAAAATTATTCTTTAAGAATGTGATATCTCGTAATTCAAATTTTGCAAGACTCTTACTATTATGTTCATCAATGAACATATAGCCTTTCGAATGTTCTAAATATCTAATAAAGATACACTTCTTTCCTTGAGCACTTAATTTGCCATGTAGGTGTGAGGTATCTAGAACATAGACTACACATCCCTAAGGTCGTAAAATACTTCGGTATTTTTTGCTTCGTCCATAACTCATATGACATAGTGGGAGTTGATTTACTAAGCACACAATTAAGAATAAATATGACAGTTAAGAGTGCATCACCCTAGTAAGTGATAAGTAAATTTGCTTATGCCACCATAGACCTAACCATTTCTAAGAGCGTTTGATTTCGTCTCTTTGCAATATCATTTTATTGAAGAGTGCATAGATTCATTAATTGATGTTAAATCCCTTTTCATCATATAGTTGTTTGAATTAATAAGATAAATACTTATAATCACGATCAATTTGTAATGATTTTATTTTTCTATCTAATTAATTTTTGACTAAGCTCATATAACTTTGGAAGCAACTCAATGCTTTAGATTTGTGTATTATCAAATAGATAAATCATGTAAAATCATCTATACATGTGATGAAATAGAAAACTTCAAGCCTGGTTTCATATTCATTGGACCACATATGTCAAAATGGATTAATTACAAAGGGAAGTCAGCTCTAATTCCTTTTTCAAATGATTTTCTGGTACTTTTGTCAGCTAAGCAATACTCATAAATAGATAGATCTACTTTGTTATAATTAGACAATAACCCTTCTTTAGCTAGCCTATTCATATGATGTTGAATAATATGGCCAAGTCAAGCATGCCATATATTCACATCAATTTCAAAATTCTACGATGATGTAAACATGGAATAACTAAGATTACATTCATAATAATCAGTATCCAAGATAATAAAATCATTTATTATATAGTCATATCCATAATCAGTTATTCCTAAAGATAATTCGATATTGTTATTAGTAAGATCAAATTAAAATTGAGTTTTAACAAAATCAACACAGAGATTAACTTTCAACAACACAGAGATTAAATTTCGGTAAATCAAAGGTATATATAAAATATCATGCAAGAGTAGAGTTCGACTACCCAGTAAGACTAACTTGTATGTGCCTATTCCTTGAACTACAATTTGTGCATTATTTCTCACATAGATCTATTTTGCTCCATATAGTTTTCGCTAAAATTGCATGAAAGTGTCTTAATCTTTCATTACATAGTCTATTACTCCTGAGTCTATAATCCATAAATGATGAGAATTTATTAGAGAAATAGAACTAGCTATACAAAGTTCATTAACTTGAGTATAACTTAATACCTTCTTAGGTTTAGGGCAGTCACAAGCAAAATGCCTTTTCTTATTATAATTGAAGCACTTGACATTGGTCGGGTTTTTTTTCTTGAAAAGACACTTTCCTTTTCTATGTTAGTTATTTGTTGATTTCTAACTAAAATGAGCCATCTTTTTTCTTGCATCCTAGGACCTATTTTTATGTTTACTCTTTCCCCTAGAAGCTCTTTTTAATCTAAATGAAGTCATATACAAATTTGTATCAAGCTTAGTAGCCTTAAGCTTTTCTTCTTTTAGCTTAAGGTGATGCACAATATCATCCATTGTCAGATGTTTTCATTATGGGTTAAATATATTTTTATATGCTCCCAAGAATGAGGAATGGGTGAATTACAGCTTAGATTTATTGTTCATTAGTTGACACATAACCTGTATCCTTTAATTTACATATCATATTTGACATTTCTCATAAAAGTTTTTTCATTGAATGTTCAGGTTTCTTTTTGTAAGTGTTAAATTTGATTGTGAGAGATCTTAATTTGGTCATAAATCAAACTTGTTTTTTAGAGCAGACCACATATCCTTAGCCAAGTTATTCCTGAATTTTCGCATGATATCATTCTTCATGTTGCTTAACAATATAATATAAGTGAGAGAATTCTTTCTTTTCTAGACTTCATAAGCCTTTTAGTCCCACCTATGTTAAGCCGTGTTTCCTACCTTAGACTCTTCTAAGATAATATTAAGTGCTTCTAGAGCCTCTTGCTCTTTCAACATATATTGAATTTTCATACTCCAAATTTCATAGTTATCACTATTTAGTTTCTCACTCTTATTAAGTTCAACGACAATGTTTTTAAAAGCAGTAGCCATTATATTTATAGAAACATAAAGTTCTATATATAGAAAAAATGACACGTAATTAATGTCTAGTTATACATATATATCTACTTTGACTCTAATTAATTATGTTAGGACTAGTTCACATATAGGGTTTAAAGTAAAAAAGTCATTACATTTTTAATCATCATCTAAATTCCTAATGTGAGGCTAATATTAAAATAATTAATTAGAAAAAATATACTAAATAAAAGAACTTATAGTTATAGATATGTAATTTTGATTAAAAAAATACACAAATTAAAACATATTTCAATAATATAATACAAAAAAAATACATAAAATATCATATATCAAACATTTATTTGAAGTTAACAATATTTTCAAAGGTTTGATTTTATATGGAAAAGAGTTAACAAACTTATCATATAATTCCTTGGGAAACTCAATTTTGATACTAGATTTCCTGTCTACCCAATAGGACTTGTAAATATTCAGGTCACGACTATAATTTTTTTTACTTTAAATAGTCTAATATAAATCTATGGACAATACTATTATATTGTTTGTGTCCACCTATTCTTTTGATAAATAGGAGGTAAAGCTTTTCATAAGGCCTTTAATTTCTTTGAATTTTGATTCATTTTTAAAACACCAGCCTATATTAAGTTTTGAAATTTTCTATAAAACTTGATAATATGATTTATAAGATGTATAAAATTATCTTTATAAACTTTTGAGTTAGCTTAAGTTCAATAGCCAACCTATTAATTTCTTATCTTTGTGCTAGAATTTGTATGAGTCTTGGTGTATGTATGAGTCTTACCATTTTTTTATGTAACATATACAGAAAAAAAACTCAATTACAATAATTTGCATAAAAAATTATGCTTAAAAAAAAGTCCATCATTAAAAAAAAATTATACATCATGTAAATAATGTGTAAAAAAAATTCTCAAAATTATTATGTAAAAAAATAATTTAGAGTGTAAGAAAAAAATTCTACTATGTGTTGGTATAGTATATCAAGATGACTAGGTGACTTATAACATGTTAGAAAGGATGGCTAAGTGATCTAAGGTGCCAAACTCAAGTTTTGAGTTGTGGGTTCAAATTCTTCTATTGACAATTTTTTTATATATATAACATTTTTTATAATTATTGTGACATTTTTTTTAATAATCATTTTTTTAGCGATAGTTTCTTCTTTTTTTTTTTTAACATTTTTTAGCCTAATCCATAAAACTAGATGTTCATAATTCTATATGCTCCCAAACATAGTTTGTTGGTAGCTAACTATATATGATCCCACGCATTGCAAAACCAATCTGCAACTACCCTAAAGGATTCGAAAAAGTAAAAAACATTTTACTTTAGGGGATTTCTTGGGTTTTGATTTTCATATCTACGTCAAAAGCAACGAAGAATGGCCAAGTTATCCCTAAGAGATCTTCCTGAAGACTTAATGGTCAAAATCCTTACCCGACTGCCTCTCGACTATATGATCCAGTGCATGTCTATTTGTAGGTTTTGGTACTCTCTTATATGCAAATCTAAATTCCATTTCCATTTTATCAGTCTTCGATCACCCATTAAACAGAATCAGCCATGCACCTTCTTTCGTAATCCATATAATGATTACTTGACGTTGGATCATGATTTAATTTGATAACTTAGAAAGAAAATAGAAAAGCCACAATGAACATTATTCATTGTCTGTTTCCAAAATTCTATTGAATTTATACATTAAATTATTTGTCCACATTTTATGCTTTCCAATTCTCTTATACTTTTACTAAAGGTTACATTAAATAATTCCAATGAATATTTTTGGAAATTGATGGATTACCATTTTTTTTCAAAAAGAAGAATCCCTAATTGGAACTTTAAATGTGGACATATATTATCATAATTTATAATAAAAAAGAAAAATTTGGAATATTTTGAATTCAACCATCATATTTCTATTTCCTCTTCGATTAACATAAAATTAACAGTAATCATGCAAAAATATATATTTTGGGAAAGACCAGAAAAATAAATGATCTGACTTTGATACCAATGTTGAAAAATATAAAAGGATATGAATCAGATTCATATATATTAGAATATCAGAAGTTCGTAGTGAAAGATTTAGATCCAATATCAGAAGTTCGTAGTGGAAGATTTAGATCCAATATTTATTTTTACTGATTGTATTGACAATCACTTATAAAAACAATCTTGTTCATGGTTTAAATCTCCTTTTGTATGCACAGAGAAAAGAAAGAGAGTTTATTAAGGATTCTTATGAAGGCTTTTGTTAACTAACCCTATAAAGTTATTTCTTCTATTTACTTATAGGAATTTCTTGTATTGGGATATGAATCAGGTTATAGATTTATTTTAGGTGATCCGAATCATGATCCGACAATAACAATTATCTTCTGGTTGAATATTATATTAGATTTATATAAATTCTACAATATTTTATACTAACAATAGTAATAACTAAAATAAATAATATATCATGGACATGTCAAAATTATTAATCATAGCTATCACTCAAATATTAAATCATAAATTTTATATGTTATACTTACTTTGTGTTATATATATAAATTTAATTTAATTTATTATTAGTATAAATCAATTTTATATTATTATCTATTTTGATATTGTCATATCATTTAAAAATTGTTAAAATTTTTTTATTATCAATAAAAATTTTTAATTACTATTATATTTTAATAACTTGTTATTTTTATATTCATTTATTAATTTAAAATTTATTATTATTATTAGCTATAATTTCTTGATCTATTATACATCCATAATTTTTCTATTATTTATTTTGATCATTTTATTTTATTTTTTATGTTTAAATTTTTCTCAAAGTCATCTGAGTTCTGATGGCCTTTTAACTTTCCTGTTCAACAGAGATAAACCGAACTTAGCATTTTCCCTCGTCATACTCCTGCCACTAGAACGCCACCTTCTTTCTCCCATGGCTGAGGCCTGAAGTCTCCTTTCAGTGCATCTTCTAAATTCATAGAAGCAATACTCAATGATACTTCAAGCGACTCTGTCTACTTCTACTCTCTTCTTTCCCTTCTCTGCTTGCAATAGACTCAATCCTTTTCTCTTCAGTAAAGCTCGTCGTCGCATTCGGCTCTCTTATTGCTCTTTCAGCCTGCTCAACCCGCGCCTATTTTCAGGTACTTCTATTCTCTGACTTCCTCCTGACTTCCTCTCTTGGCTTGCAGCTGATATGGAGCATTGGTTCTGTAATTTGAACCAAGTGGGTGGCATCGCTTATCAGCTAAAGGGTTCAAATTTCGGCTTATACTTGTTGAATTTTAACTGAAATTGGTAAAGAGGCATTGGCACTGGCTAAACTTCTGTTTTATATTAATTTTGCTTGGGAGGGGGGTGTTTGATTTGATAATGAAGTTTTTGGGTCTCGGGTTTAGCAAAGGATATATGTCAACGGACATATTTTGTGAAAATTTAATACTTTGTTTGTTCCTAATTACCACTATTCATTTTTATATATCAGTTGCTGCATCTGCATCAGCACCAGCATCAGACAATGGTATCTTTACTTCTCCTGAGATAGCAAAATCTTTCGACTTTACCAATGAAGAGCGTATATATAACTGGTACATTTGTTTAGATAAATCCTTCTTTAATGTAAAATTTTCACTGTGCATGTGCTAATGGATTGACTGATTGTGCTAATATAATGATATTGTTATTTGTGCTCTGGCAACTTGCTGATATCTGACTTTTGAGTACAAGCCTTGCCATAGCTCAATATAATATTTTTAGATTAAGTTATTTGACTCTGCATTATTCATTATTGGAGTTAAAGATCATCTGCCTTGAAGAGATGTGGGTTTGCCCATGTTTCTTTGGTCTGTGGCTGGATGTAGAAGGGCTTTTGAAAGTGATGTAATAAGTAATTTCTAATTGTTCGATGCTAGGTGGGAATCTCAAGGGTATTTTAGGCCAAACCTTGACCACAGGAGTGATCCCTTTGTTATATCAATGCCGCCTCCCAATGTTACTGGTTCTCTGCATATGGGGCATGCAATGTTCGTGACACTAGAGGTTTTTTAATTTCTAATTTGTTCTATTTTTTGCATTTATGTATATTCACATAGTTTGTATCTGGTTGTGTCTTCACATGTATCAATTCTGGGGCCCTTTTGAACTAACAAAGGTTAGAGCATTGATAAAGGAAGCATAAATGTACTGTTTGATGCATCTAATATGTTTGGCTTTGTACAAGATTTCAGTATTTCCGAAGGCTAAACATCCTTATTTCTAAGTAATAGTTTTCACTTAATTTTTTTGTTATTTTTTAATCGTTTAGAATAATGAATTATCCAATGTATTTTATTCAACTCTCTTTATACTAACATCTTTCTATCCTCAACTCTTTAACATATTTTGCTTGTCATATATGTTTGCCAAATGTTTAATATTGCATTGAGGAGAAAAAGATGATGCTTGTTGCTGCTAGTTTGACCTCGTAATAATGCCATTCATTAAAGCTATCTGCATGCATGTCATGTTATGTGGAGTTGTTTATTGTTTTTCTTAAATTTTCTTGTTTTTAGTTCTTTCTTTTTTTTTTTTAACAAAAACTTTGTCAGCTGTAAAACATGTACTTCCCTTATTGTGCTTTGCCCTGCAGGATATTATGGTT
This sequence comes from Sindora glabra, assembly GCA_020226215.1. Taxonomy (NCBI): domain Eukaryota; kingdom Viridiplantae; phylum Streptophyta; class Magnoliopsida; order Fabales; family Fabaceae; genus Sindora; species Sindora glabra. Next base: position 51,023,554 of record CM035233.1, read on the forward strand.
AGATACCATCGTATGAAGGGAAGGCCTACACTGTGGCTACCTGGAACTGATCATGCTGGCATTGCAACTCAGGTTTGTCATTACATCTTGAGGCTGTCTATAGTTTTATTGCAGTCATTTCAATTTTGTCTTTCATTTTATATTTTTGTACCCTATTTTATGAGTGCAAAATTTCCAAGTCTTTTCCTGGTGTGTAGAAGTGCCACTAAGATGTATAATTGAAGACTTCTTGTAGGTATGAAAACATACTTTGGTGTCCATATTTGAAGAGTAATACTAGAAATATTCAGTGGTAGTTTTATAATGTAGCATTGTCTGTTGGATAGGATTGTCTATATTGCCTACCTTGACAGCTCTGTGTTGCAGTGTTTGAGTGGGTTTTCTTTAGGGAATGTATAATGAAATTAGTGTGTTTTGGTTTATTTGCATTTCCCCCCCTTTCCCTTAGAGATACTTTTCTTAAACTATTTTTTATTAGTATTGATTTTATTTTATGCTTCTTATTCTTATTTCCAGTTAAATATAATTATGTTTTTTCCACTCTGAATTTTTTTCTGTTCCATGCAGTTGGTTGTTGAAAGAATGCTTGCATCTGAAGGAATAAAAAGGGCTGAAATGAGTAGAGATGAGTTCATAAAACGAGTTTGGGAGTGGAAAGAGAAGTAAGTCTTGTAGCACCTACTTGTTTATCATTGCTGCCATATGCATTCATCAATCATTCCCAGCCATGGAACAACCAGAAGAAGCTAAAAAAAGGAAAAATGTCATATATGTAATTATTGCTTTGCCCTTTTTTGATTGATTTTCAAATAAAATATTGAAAGCTTCTTTCAGCAATATTTTGAGGGATAATCTGAAAAACAATAACTTGTACCATAATTGATGCCGTAACTTTGTCATTTGCAAATATCAATGCATGATGTTTTGTGAGAAAATGATATGGTATTCAAAGAAAACTAGAAATACAATTGATGCAGTTGCTTCATCATTTATAGATATCTGTGCCTATTGAGTATTCCATGCATAACTAAGTTGGGCACCATTGTCTTATGGCACTCATGTAACAGCTTTGTTTTGATGGGCAAATAAAATAAAATTGATAAAAATAAAACATTAATTATGGATTCATGGAGTGGAATAAAACTTAAAGGTATATGATTCTCAACGTGGAACTGAATGTGTTTTTGGGATTGCTCATCCTCATTTATTTATCTCACTCAAGGTTTCTTCCATATGCTATCAATGAAAATGAGGGTGCAAAAGACAACGAAAAGTTTTCCTTCATTTACATTACTTGAGAGAATGAAAGGAAAGAAAAGTGTTTCTATGGTTCTCTTTCTTCTTGTTGGGTAAAAAAGTTGAAAGATTTTTCAAAATTTCTCCGCAAACCTCTCCCATCTTGTCTTTCTTCCCCCTTCCATGGGAACTAGAAAATCTGCTTGAAATTGGCTCACTGTGGGATGCACTGTTTTCTTTGCTTTCCCTCTTTCTTAATTATGATGGATCCAGCCAACAGATCATCAGGTTACTTCCAATTTCATTTTGTTCTATTCAATCAGTAAAATAAACTTTAAGAAATGAGATCAAATGTGGTTAAATTTCATTGCAGCAAAGGATTAGGAACACAGGAATAAGTATTGCAAACATGGTGATCTATATCATTTCATAGGGCTTGAGATTTCAGAGTCTTTCCTTCTCAGTCTGATGGGTGTACATATGATACAGGAGGACCACACTGAGAAACTTGTGTAATGTAGCTAACTTCAAATTAAAACAATATTCCTAGTTTGATAAGTTTTTCTCTCATGATTCAGAACTTTATGTTGCCTATGATTGGAGTTACTATTGATAGAGCTGAAAGTTTTTTTCAGTTTCATTGTAGCATTTCTATAGTAATATATTATTGAACTCTACCCTCTTCATAAGATTTGTTTATTTTTCTTTTGATCAGGTATGGTGGAACCATCATTAATCAGATCAAGAGACTTGGTGCTTCTTGTGATTGGACTAGAGAGCACTTCACCCTTGATGAACAGCTAAGTAGTAAGACAGTTTTCTACTACATAGAACTGTAGCCAACCCCAAAATTGTGTGGAATTGTTTTTAAAAAAATTATGGTTAAGCTGATATAGGTGATCTGCATAAGATAGTATATTGTTGCAAATGCAATCTTGCGATCTTTTTATTTTTATGTTTTATTCTCATTAATTTCATTGTCAAATGAAAGTATCTAAATCTGTCTCAGTGATGTAATTGGATGCTTGTGTGCTAGCTTTTTGTTTAATTGGGTTTGGATATTTACTGATAGTGTACTGTGTCTTGCAATCTCTGCAGAAGCTGTAATTGAGGCATTTGTTAGACTTCATGAGAAAGGTTTGATTTATCAAGGTATACACCCAAATTACAACGTTCACATGGTTTAAATTTATGCCACGTCTTATATCATACTGCTAATCATGAAATTTAGAAAGTATTTTATAAATGTTTTAAAAAACAAATTGAATTTGGTTATTATAGTTTTAAGCTGTGGGCAGCTGACAGCTCAATTCTATTTAATGTATAAAGGTCTTCTCAATATATCATACTTCTTTGGACTTGGTGAAGAGAAAGTTGTAAAATCCCATTAACCCAACTGCAAGGCCAGCATTTTGCTGTCCTTTCTCCAACGCTGAACTTTTTACTTTGTTCTCCTTCTTTTTATGTGTTTTGAAGATATTGGATAGCAACAATTTCTGCACTCATCCTGCTTGATTTAAATTTTTTTCTTTTTCCCTTGTTTTTGTTCACTTTCATTTTGGGAGTGCGGTGACTGTAGTTGCTGTTGTTAAGTTTTTGATCTGTTCATATGTCTATCTTTGTACTTGATAGGATTATCTTGTGAAGTACGATGTAAAAACAGTCATTCTTTTCCCTGCTTCAGGGTCATACATGGTAAATTGGTCTCCTACTCTACAGACTGCTGTTTCTGATTTGGTAAGTGCCTTTAGATAATGTTGCTCTCTCTACCGTGTACTTGGTTCCATCTTAATTTTGAGTTCCTTTCTTGTTTAGGAAGTGGAATATTCAGAGGAGTCTGGATTTCTATATTACATCAAATATCGTGTAGCTGGAAGGTACAAGCTGGATGTTTTCTCATGTTGATATGTTTTGGGAATGCATTCTTGCATGAATCACAGCTTTGTTTGTTCCTACTGCCACTTATGTGCTTATTGTTGCTTATACTTCTGTTTACCAGTGCACAAGGGAGGCATGTATTGGCAGTCTTAGTCTTAAAATATCTTAATATAAGAGAAGATTGGTTACTGAAAACTGATATACTGCTCTTTTAATTTGAATTTAATATTTGATTCAACCTGCCAGTATTCACGCTCACTGAAATGAACTTTATTTACTGTATTGGGTGCACTTTTTATGATGTCCATTGTGGTGAACATCAATGTCTTGATAATTATTCATTTGTCAGGAGAGACTTTTTGACAGTAGCCACAACACGGCCAGAGACTCTATTTGGTGATGTAGCTCTAGCAGTGAATCCTAAGGTAGAGTAGCTTTTCTGGGTTTATCAGTTTCAAACTTAGATTCAAATGATTCTGCCCTATATTTTCATGATTGATTTCAGATTGGGTTTTGGGCTGGCTAGATACGTGTGCATATGTGAAAATAAAATATCCATGTATACTAGTTTGATGCAGCTGTCAATGTCATCATGTCATTGTGTTAGTAGAGTGCAGAAAGGTTATGGGGAAACAGGGCCTGACTTGAATTATACACCAAACTGCAGGATGATCGATATTCCGAGTTTATTGGTCAGATGGCAATTGTGCCTTTGACATTTGGTCGTCATGTTCCTATCCTCTCTGACAAGGTATGAAAGTCCTGGATTTTTCAACAGGTTTCTCTTAATTTTATTATTATTTTCATGCTGGTAGAATACATATTATGTTATTTACCCTTTTTTAAGCATTTGTTTCCTGGGCTTGCTTTCTTGATCAGCCCATATGTATTTCCTATGGATTTCATTGTTTGGTATGCAAAGGGACTAAAGGTCTTGATATGCACTTTATTAAGCTTCAAATTAATTGTTAATTCTTACCATATTGATTCCACAATGCTTATATACCATTGTTGAAGATGACATTTCCACAAGTGAATTGTTTTTCTATTTGGTAAAAAGGGGAAATCATATTATTGAGAGAGAAAATAGTACTGTGAGAGAGGATAATATATACTCCTTACAAAAAGATAAATAAGTAAATCAATAGATAAGTTGAAGCACAAAGAACTTGGTCAGGTGCCTGTGCTTCACTTTAATGGTGGGCATGACATAGTAGACAGGGAGATGTTAATGTTCAATATAATTGTGAAAAAATTGATTTGAGCATTTGAAATATTTACCTAGTTAAAAATTAATGCTCCTCAGAGCCTTTTATGTTTTCTTGCTCTATTCTCTTGATTTGGATCCTACAAGCACTTAATTTCTCAAATGTTGTTACAATGTAGTGGTTTCCTTTCCTTGCAAACAATCGTCGTGTGTAATCCATATAAGAGATTTCGACAAAGTTTTTACGTTGGTTGTCGAGGCCTAACACAACCCCTTGGGAGATAAATGCCCCCACTTGGATTACAGGCTGGCGCTACCCAACTCGGCCAAAATAAATTTTTAATAAATTTTTTCAGAGACAGTTCTTATATATTTTCGATGCCAATACTTGATATTGATTGTTGTTTAATGTCACAGCATGTTGATAAAGAGTTTGGAACTGGAGTATTGAAGATCAGTCCAGGACATGATCATAATGATTATTTCATTGCTCGAAAGCTTGGTCTTCCCATACTCAATGTGATGAACAAGGATGGAACGCTCAATGAGGTTGGCGGCATGTACACGTATGTCTTAGGATATGTTGTTGGCTTGCTCAACATTTCTTTTATAGTTTTGTGGCTAATATGTGGAAAGTTTAATTTTTAATACTAGTGGCCTTGATCGGTTTGAGGCTCGAAAGAAAATGTGGGCAGAGCTTGAGGAAACAGGATTAGCTGTGAAAAAGGAACCACACACATTACGAGTTCCCAGATCCCAACGTGGTGGAGAAGTGAGATTGTATTTTCTAATATTTATTATTAAAATCATCAGTTGTCAACTGATTCTTCTGTGCTAAGGAATTTTACTCTTTTACATTTTCTCTCCTCTGAGTGTTTTCCTTAATTTTTAATCAGGTGATAGAACCACTCGTCAGTAAACAGTGGTTTGTCAGTATGGAACCCCTTGCTGAGAAAGCTCTTCAAGTAGTTCAAAAAGGAGACCTGACTATAATTCCAGAACGATTTGAGAAGGTGTGTCATAATGTCAATTTCACTGACATACATAAATGCTTGGTCATTGTGTGCCTTGGCCCTTGCTAGTTAGAAGATGTTATGAATTTTCTTCTTGCAGGTTCTGTTTATGGCTTTGTTTCCAAATGAAGATATAATATGTAGGAATGAATTTTAACATTGCCCACTTCATTTGATTACTTATACAGTTACTATTGTCCTCAGTCTGGATCTAACATTTAAATTATAAAAAGGATGAGTTCAGATCTATTTATGTGCTGCTTATACAGACAATAGGGCATGAACAGGCAATGGTTATAGTTACATGTTGATAGAGAATAGTATTCATTGTATGTATTGATTAGAATCATCAATTTTATTTCTTATATGGTTTAAAGTTTATCATGATTATGGGTTTAAGTTTAACAATTAATTTAGTCTGATTACGTTTTCCTTTAAAAATGAGGATCTATTGGTCACTTCATTGCCAAATAATCTGTCTTAGGAGAATTTATAGTACCTGGTCTAACCTCCATGAGGACTATTGACTTATCTACTTTTTAGCTCTTTGGTTGAATAATTAAACTATGAAGTTCCTATCTTCCCTACTTTCCTTCTGCCCTAGTCTCTTGGTCTTTCTTGACTTTATTCATTCCCAACTTTCCTTTTTCTACAGGTACTACATCACCCAGTTAATATTGTCATTTGATATTTTTCTAGATTTCAAAAGGAATTGCAGGTTATGAATGTGAGTCAAGCGTTGTCTCACCATCCCTAGTGACCCAGATTTCTTTCTGATCTCTCTCCCATTGTCCACTCTATAGACTTCTCTGTTTTCCTCTTTCCTTTTTCTACTAGCCCTACATATCAAAGTTATGATTGACATTAGTATGTTGAAAATGTCCAGGATTTTTAAAGCAAATTGCAGATTATGAAAGATTTGCACTTATTATTGCCACTTCAATCACTAATGCTACTGCTTCTGCAACCCTACTAGCACATCATGAATGAGCTCAAGCTCGAAATGAGAGTCAATCTTACTCATAGTTTACATAGAATTGTTTATATGGTCTAATTTGGTTGGCAACTTAGTTGATAATAAGCATTCTGAATCATCAATATTTGTTCACATTTTTCTTTTGTGGTCCCTGTGAAATAAGTAATTTGGCTTTGGCCATATTACACCAAAATTTGGCCTTTTAGCTCTGGGTTATTCAATGATGGAATCAAGCCCTTCAAAAGGTTTTTTTTTTTTTTTTTTTGGGGGGGGGGGGTTTCGTCCAAAGACAGTTACACCTTTCTATTTTGTATGTTGTACATATTTACCAATACTAGTTGAATGAACTTTTCAGCCTGTTAGAGGTTATATTCTATCCATCTTTCTTCTTTATATTCTGTCTGCAGTTCACTTGTTGCTTACATAGTGTCTTATGTTGACGACAGATTTACAACCATTGGCTTTCCAACATTAAGGATTGGTGTATAAGCAGACAACTGTGGTGGGGACACCGCATACCTGTTTGGTACATTGTAGGAAAGGACCAGGAAGAGGAATATATAGTTGCTAGAAATGCTGATGAAGCACATGCAAAAGCTTGCCAGAGATATGGAAATAATGTAGAAATATATCAGGACCCTGATGTTCTTGACACTTGGTTTTCAAGGTATTTTATTAACTAAGCAGTGATCTCTTTTTTTAATTTCAGATGCACTCATTATCAACATCTTGTTGTGGACACTGGACACTATTTCAATGTAGTAGTAGTTGTTGTGGACAATCCATTTGATCGTGCCTGCTAATTTTCCAAAATGTTCTCCTATTGGAAGTTGGCCATTTACTAATTGCATTAGAAATGGCCATATCATTGATGCTCTTAGCAAAATCTTAACCATGAGATATAAGATTATGCCTGGGCAGACAAACTCTTCTTATCTCTTCTATTTCTGCCATTTTTCATTTCTGTAGGTCTTTGTTTTTTGGGTTAAAATCTGAAAGTATAGGTCACAAATTAAAATTTCCAATGAACAGATACTTTGTTGTCTTCTAGTTAAGTTGAAGCCATCCTTTTTGGGTTCTTGTTTGTTTGCTTTCGATATGTAAAATATGGCATTAGTTACTCTTTACTACTTCTAGCTAAGATTGTTATGGATCTCTGCATCAAAGAAAAAAAAATGGTCTAAGTAATGCATCTATTTTTGAAGCCCAGGGTATCTTTGATATATCAATATCGATTATATTGGTATACTTCAATTAACATTTTCATACCAATTTCTTCAGTGCACTCTGGCCTTTTAGTACACTGGGATGGCCAGATTTGTCAGCAGAGGATTTCAAGAAGTTTTATCCAACTACAATGCTTGAAACAGGGTATGTGCCTTACATGCTAGCTTCTTCTCCTTGATGACAACTTTATTTATTCCTTGTACAGCAACACTATGACCTTGTCATCACCAAAGTTGGTCAATGAATTAGAACAATTAGTATCAGATCTACTGGAAAGTAGATTGTGTTCCAGCATCATTCCTGCTGGAGATTAACTTTTCTTGGTGTTCTTGCCTCCTTTCTAAAACCCCCACCTACATCCATAAGGGTGCACTCCCATCAGGATTGCACTTTTTTTTTGGGGGGGGTCTTGTTGATGATATAAGAGGGGTATTTGGTGTTATCTGTAGCCTATAGGTGAAGGGTAAACAGAGGGACTTATTAATCATAGTTTTATAACTGGTGTAGAGTTATCATTCTTATATATACATGGCAAGTGGAATATCAAATGAAAGTCATTCAATACAAGAGTGGTTCACTGATATTTTTATACAAGGAAACACCTATGCTGTTGAATCTGAATGAATGGCATTGACTCTTGCGCTTACATCAAATGCAAACCTGTATTTTAATATTTCAATTCATTTTACTTTCATGTTGCAATCCCTTATCCACTGTGAATTTTCGTGAATAGAAATACAAAAATTGTGATGTTGCTTCCTTATTTTGACAGACATGACATATTGTTCTTTTGGGTGGCAAGGATGGTCATGATGGGGCTTGAGTTTACAGGAACTGTTCCATTTTCTTATGTTTATTTGCATGGACTTATCAGAGATTCACAGGTGATTTCATTGTTTCTATATTTTGCAAGTTAGTATGGATTAGCAAAATTGCCATCCTCTTGGTTAACTTTGTGAATTTTATTGTGTTATTCAGTTTACATATATTAACTCTCTTATCTGCTAAACTTTTGATTGAACCAATAAGTAATTGAAATCCTTTTATCAGCAAATTTTTCTTAATTTTTCATTAGTTATATTCTTATAGAAAGGTATTACTGGCACATTTTTACTGTCAAGATTTCCTTTTGTCTTGGTGGCCTTGTTCGTGTGCACGCTGGGGGGGGGGGGGAGGGGGCAGATTGTGTTTTAGAAAGCAGATGGTGTGGTGAAGAGAGTGGGTTGGCTCATTGGTTTGTTGGCTTAAATGGTTAGACCTCAGTTGAACTGGATATTAAAGAAGTATTTTAAAAAATTATTTATAAAATATTTTACAATGAAACCTTTTTTGTGATCTGGGGTTCAGGCATTATTATTTTTGGCTTGTATATGCCATATACTCTGGTTTCTAAATCCTGTTATATTCTTAGACTGATAGTGTGAAGTTTATCCTTTACAGGGGAGAAAAATGTCAAAAACATTGGGAAATGTAATAGATCCTATTGACACAATTAAAGAGTTTGGGACTGATGCTTTACGATTCTCAATTTCATTAGGGACAGCTGGCCAGGTTTGTTTTACTTTGAGCTACTAGTGACCTGTTTTGATAATAATCCAGTCTGCAGGGAGGTCCCCTAACTTACGAGGGTGACAGTGACATTGTCCTTCTGAATGATGGGACACCTTTTCTTCCCAGGACCTTAATTTGTCCACTGAGAGGTTGACCGCCAATAAGGCCTTCACAAACAAATTATGGAATGCTGGCAAATTTATATTACAGAATTTACCTGATCAGAATGATACACCTGCATGGGAAAATATATTGGCTTATAAGGTGAGGATTGAGCCCAGCATTTACTCTTTAAAAACACCAATACTTTGCTTCATTCTGATTCAGCTGATAGTCATAGTAGTTTTAACTTTTATATTTGTGAGAATTGAGCCCCAAATATCTCTTCACTAAGACTGTAATTTTTCCCCCCTTTTCAGTTTGACAGAGAAGACACTATACTTAATTTGCCTTTACCAGAGTGTTGGGTGGTAAGGCTTTGTCATCTTGATGTTTTTAACTTTGCCAAATTTTGCACTGCTGTGTGAAAATTTTCTTTATCTTCAGGTATCAAAACTTCATTGCCTAGTTGATTCTGTCACTGCTAGCTATGACAAATTTTACTTTGGAGAAGTTGGAAGGGAAACATATGATTTCTTCTGGGCTGATTTTGCCGATTGGTATATTATTGTTTATGCTTGCTGCAAAACATGCATACTATGCAGATAATCACATTAAAGAAGAAAAGATGCTAGCACTCTTCTTCAACATGTTCCAGTGGTTTCTGTGTATCTTAGTACTCCTTTATCCTTTGATTTTCAGTTCTGACCTTTTCCCCTCATTGCCATCTGAAGGTACATTGAGGCTAGCAAAGCTCGACTCTATTCTGGAGGAAAATTAATTGCTGCAGTTGCACAGGCTGTTCTTTTATATACATTTGAGAACATCCTGAAACTGCTGCATCCTTTCATGCCATTTGTAACTGAGGAGCTATGGCAGGTAAATAATGAAAGAGCTTCATGAATAGTAGCAAATGTCTAAAGGTGCTGTTGCAAGGCTGGGAAGGGGTACAGATATACAGCCACTTTAGTTTTGATGAGTTTTAGGGCAAATATGAAGGAAAATGGTTTGGATGTTTGCTGTTGAGTTAATCTGAAAGTGTCTGCCAAATACACAGATCCTAAGTTTTGGATCAATGTTAAACGAGTTTAGATAATATTTCAGCAGGGAGGGAAAAGAAGACATGGACTTTACACCCAAGATTCTTACTTCGGCATCACACCAAAGAGATATTATCACACTTCTTTGGCTAAAGTTTATTTGAAATAAAATCATTAATTCTTCAACATCTTGATACACAACTTTAACATGATAATAGTCAAATTTTGAGAACCAGGTTCTTTTAAAGGGGGGAAAAATGAAAAATGGAAAAAAATAAGGTGCCTTACGGCATAAGTTGATAACTGGTCAGTGGTAAACATAGCTAGAGGCTTGGCTAAATGAAACAAACCCAAAAAAAGCTCACGTAACAAAATCCTATGCACGGACATGACTAAAGCCCCCAACCTTAAAACCATTTAGAAAACTACCAATATACCCCAGTGATAAATACATCAAAAACTAAAAGCATCCGGTTAGGCAAGCTTAGCTTTCTCATCTTGCCAATATATGACATTAGCCCTTGAATTGGTTTCCCTTCTGACATAATGTTTCCTAGACCACTTTGGCATGTAGCTTGTTTTAAATATTCTCTATTTTTGCTCTGAGATAAGTAGCTAGATGAATGTACTTCCAGATGTCGGAACAATACTCCTATTGAAATTTCAGCCTTGGAAATTCTTGGGTGCTCATTGCCATGGTCTACAACAAAACTTACTACTCTTAGTAACCACATAAATTAAATATTTATTGTTCATTGTTAGGATCTACAGAAGTTTGCATAATATTCTCGGGTTTCTGCTATCACTTGATGGCTATGAACATGTAATCATGTATTACCTTTTCATGCTGTCATGGTCCAGCTTTTCCTTTCTTTCCGAAACATTGTCTTAGGCTCACTCATGCAATCTCTACTATTCTTTCTGCTTCCACAATCTTCACTTACAAAAATTAATATCTGTTGTGACCTGGCAATATAGTTTTGTAATAAATCATACAATCATGAAGGTGATGATGCATTCTGTGATATAGCTTCTAGTTAATTCTTTTGATCATTTTTGCAACTATTTGAATCGTGTGTCTATGAAGAAGTTTAAGTACTCCATTGCATCGGTTTTAAACAGGCTCTCCCTTATCGGAAGCAAGCTCTTATTGTGTCCTCGTGGCCAAAGACTCATCTTCCTAGGATCACAAACTCAATAAAGAAGTTTGAAAATTTGCAAGCTTTGGTGGGTATATATCTCCTCATCTATCATTGTATTTCATGCTGTTGAGTAATTGAGTATAATTTGATATTATGCGACTACAAGTGACTTTAAATGTTGTTTCTGAATGATTCTTAGGTTAAAGCTGTCCGAAATACACGGGCAGAATATTCTGTTGAGCCAGCAAAGCGAATATCAGCATCTGTGGTTGCAAGCGATGAAGTGATCGAGTATATAGCTGTAAGTGTGGTTCAATTCTCACAATCCCTATCTTGAAGAAAATAGATAATTTTTTTCCTTGCTTTAAATTAACATCTTCATTGAAGGCCAAAAGAGAAAAATAACATCTGCATTCTCTCTTATTAGTGGAATGTAGTGTTATTTCACCTTTATAAATCATATTAGCTATCTCTAGCGTGACCTGATCTAGTTGCTGGAGGAAAGCTTCAGTTGGTCTTTCTCATGTGGGAACTTTGATCCTTGATGTAATTCTTTCTTTCATTATTAGCATAAATTAACTATCTGGAAACATTATGTTATGCCCTTTTGTCTTCTGCAGAAAGAAAGAGAGGTTTTGGCCCTTCTCTCTCGGCTGGATTTACAAAATCTACATTTCACAGATTCTCCCCCAGGCACAATTTTTTAACTGCATTTTTCCTTATGTACATGTCACTTATTAGTACCACAAAACAATTATTGCTTGCCTTTTTTTTTTTTTTTCCTGGATTACTGATTATTGATTTTACCTCTTTGGTGCGTGTGATGAATTGTGATGCTTTAGGAGATGCAGATCAGTCGGTTCACCTTGTGGCAGGTGAAGGACTAGAGGCATATCTCCCTCTAGCTGATATGGTTGATATCTCTACTGAAGTTGAGCGGCTCTCTAAACGTCTGTCCAAGATGCAGAAGGAGTATAATGGATTCATAGCTCAACTAAATTCTTCCAAAGTATGAATTGCTGGGTTTCTAACCTTCCCAACTATACGAGTGTCAGCTAATTCTTAATTGTTCATCATCCAATTATACCCTTATAGTATCGAAATCAGCTTACAAAGCCTTTGGAATTCAATTGCATGGCATGAGTTAATATTTTGCACAGAGAAAATTCCACTCCGGTTTTTGTTCCTTTTTCTATTCCTTATAGCCTTTTCTATTTGGCCGAGCATTACTTCTCATTGATAAATGAATAGTAAATATCTAGCACACTTTGTCCCTCGTGATGTCTGCAATTGTGAACTGTTATGATATGGCATTATATGCTAATTCAATCTCCATACAATTCTGATGGCGTGCATCCCAATTTTCTGTTGTTGCTTCCTGCAGTTTGTACAGAGAGCTCCAGAAGATGTGGTCCGTGGGGTGCGAGAAAAAGCCGCAGCAGCAGAGGAGAAGATCTCTTTAACCAAAAAACGTCTTGAATTTCTGAAATCTAATGTTCTAGTCTCAAAGTAGGATTCACAAGGGATGCTACTTCATTTCTTGGTCCTGCACAAGGCCAATTCATATTCTTGTCCATTTCCAGCCATTTTCAATGTCGGTCTTCTCCAATTTCTTGGCTAGGCTTATGATTAATCAGTCTTGGTACCTGCTTACCGCCGCAGTTCCGTACATGAGTCAGAAGCATGGTTTTCAGAAACTGGCAACAGAGCGATTTCATGATCTTGGTATAAGTCCTGTGTTGAATTACACGAGGAATTTTATCCTGCTGGAGATTTTGCTTTTATAGTCTTTAGATGAACCAATAAAACTCCAAATGAGATTAGCATTATCAGTGTAGGGATGATGATTTCAAATAGGAAAATATATTTTCTGATAATGTAAGTCAAAGTGAGCACGAAAAAGTTGTGAATGCATTTTCTGCTATTTATATGATAAGCACTCCGCTACCAGTTAGCAATTTTGAATTGAATATGTTGTGCACACACTGCAGCCTCATAATAAACACAATAAAAAGATCCCTTGGTCTCTCATCCAGAATTCACATGCCTTTTTAATTGTAATGAATATGCACACAGTGTGTCTATACTATACACGGCATTACTAGATTTAACCTGATGAAGTACCAGTATCTTAAATTTGTACATCAAATGCCAATATCAATATCAAAATTCTAGCATTGTCATTCGCTTCAAAGCTAGTTGAGAGTCGAAGAAGCAAGTAACGAGATGATGCCTTGACAGTCCTGTACAAATTTCTATCATATCAAAGCAAAGAACAAGTATTTTTCAGCTCGGGTTTTTTAAGCTGAAGATTTACGGCCAAAGAATGACTTAATTTTACTCATAATGTTTCAAGAATCAGTCGAATATTTGCTTGACATATACAATCAATGCAGGAAGATTCTCAAGAAACAAAGTGAAAATTGCACCAAGTACAAAAATTAGAACGAAAGCTAACACCATTTTAAGCATGTATCGAAAGCTCACTATTGGTTTGGACACCCTCCTTTCAGGACGCGAGCCACCTACACCCTTAGAGAAAAAAACAGGAGGAACATAAAAAAGCTTAGTACTTGGAAATCATACAAACTACATTACAATCTCAAACAGTATATATAATCTGTTAAATCTAACTCTTGCTATGAACAAAAGCAGTCAATCTTGTCTAACACTAAATGTTCCAACATGGTGTACATACTGATTAGTCCTTAAATTACCAAAAATTTTGATAATAAAATAATAAATAACTCGTCATTGTTTGCTTAACACCCACAGAACATGAGAGCCAAACTTAAAGAAATTCTTACACTACAATAGATATATAGAAACATCACAAGAGCCAAACTTTTATGTGTCTTAAGCTTTTTCGCCCAGAGCATTGCTAGAGACACATCAGCCAAACATCCTTCATGTTACCTTCAATTTGTTACTACATAGATTTAGCAAAGTTATTACATCAGTTTTTACCAACAACTTGCATAAAGCGTGTGTCTTCAGCATTTTTTTGGCACCTCCGAAATCCATTACCCCAAATTTGCTTCATAACTTCAACTCTTCTTGGAATTACCAACGCAAAATGTTTGCTGAATTAAATATATCAAATTTCCTCCATAGCAAGAAATCCATATCCAAATATTATTTACATACAAAGTAAAATTTCCCTTGTCCATTTAAATAAACGTACCGGTGTTCGCATTGGCATTGTCCGAACATCTTTTCCATTATTGGCACCTTCTCACATCCATAGCAAACAACAATATAAGAAAATTATAAAAACTACAAAAAAAAAAAATGCTTTTCTAAAATGAACTTGGTCAACATAAACGAAAGCTCAGAATTTTACCTGAAATCAGATCTGTTTCGGTGAAAGTCTGAAGCTTCCAGCCATCAGCATAATCGACAAGAACCGAATTAGGACCAAACGCGATAGGTTCTTCGCCATCTTTAGCAGCTTCTATATGCAAAGCAAGTGGATTCCCTACATCCAACTTCCTGTTTATCACACTTAAAGCAAATCCCGCGTTTGTACCCGCCGCAAACCGCCGCGTCTTGCCTGAACTCTTGCAATTTACCTCCAGATACTGTCACATCAATCGAATTCCAAATTCAAATAAATTCAATAAAGTTTTCAAATAAAACTAATAGTTGAACAAATACACGCCAGCATAGACCCTACAGCTGGCGGCGGCGGTGGAAGATGAGGTTCCGGTGGTGGTATTGCAGTTTCCTCGGCCATCAACGGAGGAAACGGTGTGATAGCATTGACTAAGCGTTTGTGACAACGGTTCGTTTCCGGTTTTTCTGGATAATAAGTCCAAAGCTACTTGGGAGCCTTCCGCATTTTTTAGAAACGGACCTTCTACCTTTTACTTGGTAACGGGTTTGTGAAATCAGATTGGACCAGCCCAACCGTCAACCAGAGTTGCACCTCAAAATTATTTCGACGGTCGTAAAATCGATCACAATCCGGTTAATGAAATTCATTTTACTTCAAACAAGCCTTGTTTTTTCGGGGCTTATTTCACTTTTTTAATGTCATTGGATTAGACCAACTAATCAAATGAAAAAGAAAATCCATCAATAACATTAGGAAAGAATTAAAAGGAAACATACTGAACCTCACATTCTTATTTAGTATCTATTAAATCTGTTATATTATCTAATTAAATTTTAAATTATGAGGTCAAGTATTTAATTTTCTGATAAAATTTTCTATAATATATATAACTTTTTAATTATGACATTATTTGATTTAATCATTGGTCCAACTGATCGAACTAATTAAATTATAAAGTAGGAGCCTTTTTTATTTGATTTTTAAAATGGTGTGGAAGGGAAATTTTTTTACTTTTATTGTAGTACTAAAATTTTAATATTATTTTCTATTATATTTTGATAAATTAACAATTTTTTAATAATAATAACAATAATAATCCACTTAATACACATATGCAGTATCCTAAATTTGAAGATATGATAAGGTATAAAACCTTAAGACAACATCACCTACCATTGTACCACTAAAATGATAACAAAAAATTAACAATTTTAATATTACAATTAAATGATTTTTAAAATTAAAAATATTTTTCTAATTCGTAAAAAAAATAGAAAATAATACTGAGGATATCAATACCACCGAAAGACTAAAAGTTTTTCCATCTGGGGAAGGATTTATTTATTTTTTACGGACCAAAAATAGATTTATGATTTATCAAAATCCTTTTGACTAAAAAGGGTATTATTTTTTATAGTGTATTTGAGCATGCTGTAAGCATTTGGAAAAATACGTTGGTAACACATTAATCCCAACTTATACAAACGGGGTGTGAGAAACAATACATATCCAAATTATTCTAGCTGTTCTTGTTTCTCCATCATCATTGTAAGGATTACAAATTGTTATGATTTTATTTTGTATTAAAGTGCAAAAGTGATGTTTGAGTTGTATAATCTTTTTCACATTTTTGAAAATGTTTTAAGGGAATTTATGATTTTCATATTTGATTTAACTTTTAAAAAAATATTCCTATGAATACTCACATTCCTGCAAATGTTCTTAATTTAATATTCTGTCAAAGTATTCCTATGAGGGAAGTGATTATTCTATATTTTCATGATATAGAAATATTTTGGTAATGTAAATAGATTATTTTGTTCGCCTTCATGTTTATACTTTATTACTATTAACAGCTTATTTCACTTATTATTACAATTGATCACCATCGACTATTACTCATCATTAATGATTATTGCCCTTTGTCATCTATCATTAGTTAACACTTATCACCATTGAACACTGTCTTTCATCATCTATTGTTAACCACCATGCATCATAAGTGATTGTCATCACAAACACTCATCTCTAGTAGCCACTATTAACCATTATTTTTCACTGATGATATTAATGGCAACACATTGTCACCCACCATAGATGATCATCACCACTACTGCTTATTATTAGTGACTTCCATTGACTATCACCTAATAAAACTTATAAGTCAAGAGAGGTTAATTGGATTTAAAAACTTTATGTAAAATATTAAAAAAATAAAAAATTTATTTTGTTCCATGAAAAACTGTGGAAATGCAAGAGAAAATTCTTAAAATTTTAGTAAATATATCATTTCAAAAAAAAATTTCAAATGCCTTAAGTGTATTTCTTTTAAATCACAAAAGAATTTATTCAAGAATCTAAATGAAAAACCATATATATTTTTCATCAAAATTTGGATAAACAAAATCTTTGAAACAACAAGATTGAAAATATAAAAGAATAAGGAAGAAAAATAATATTAAAATTTTTTATAATGGTTCAATGGCTCAAAAGGAACACTTTTTGGATTTATTTCTTTCTCTTTAAGCTATTAAGTATCACTTAAAACATCTACTAATTTTGATCAAATTATAATACCTAACTTTACAAAATTTATTTAATATTTATCAAGAATTTAACCACCGCTTAACTTTATAAAATCCTTTCAGTCACAACTAGGATTTCACAAATATAAGAAGGAATTTATCTCACAATGTCATTAGGAGATTTTATAAATATCCACTTAAAAATACTCAAAAAGCAGATATGAAAGTTTTAGCTCAAGAGAAAATGAGAGCTTCAACTTTGGAAGAATAAGAACTAGAGAGTATTTACAAATTTTAGTCCAATGGCTTAGTGTGTTTTCTTCTAATGAAATCAAGCTTATTTATAAAGAAAAACTTATGAAGGCTACTTGGTTTCCAAGTTGTCTTTTTTTATTTACGTGCTAGAACTACAAGTTTAAATCAAGTAGGATCAAATTTTACCACTTGGTAACATAAAAATTGCATTTCATCTGAGATATGAACCTACTTGCTATCTTTTTGGAAATTCAAATTTGGTTTTAGTCTTCAATTAAAAACTTGTGAATAATGTATTGTAATCTTTGACTAGCTAACTACACTTTTAGACAATAAATTAATTTTTAATTTTTTTTTGCAATTGAGTATAAGTTAGAAATAATTTTAAATTTAAACTTCCCTTTCTTCATTTAAATTTCCTTTTCTTGTTTAATCTAATGAATGAAAGTAATTTTATATTTGAAATTGGCCATAGATTTGATTCAAGATATTTGAATTTTTAAATTAAAAAAGATAGCCAATAAAATTATTTCTTGAAGAGAATTTCGTGTGGTGAAATGTAATTTGGCAAAGCATTTTAGATTTCATTTTATGAACAATGAAGGCCCAAATTTCCCTTAGACAAACGATAAGCTTTAAAATAATAATCCATAATGTATATACCTAAGTAAGTTGAATTGTAAATGATTACATTAGATCCAACAAGTTCAACTTATAAAACAATATGATAAATTAGCCTAAAAAAATTATTATTCCTTTTGATTCCTCATTCTCTTCTTTTTCGATAATCACAAATTTTGCTAAAATTGTAAATTTAAATAAGGTAAGGAGAGGTATTAGATCATTGAAATCATAATTAAGATAATAAGTGCAAGTAAATTAGAGCAAATGGAGGATTTTAAAACATAAGTTATAAAATCTATATGATGGTTTGACTCCTTTAAAATATGAATATTCTTTTAGAAGATCCCCAAGATTATGCATAAAAGTTTGCAAATTTTCAAAATTTCCTTTACTTCTTTTTCATAAAAATCTCTTGTAAACTTCTTTCCACTCCTTCTTTGGTCATTAGCAAATCAAAGAGAAGATAACAAGCTATCAAAGGAAGTAAGAAGCAAACTAACAAAAGTATCAAAGAAAAGTAAAAGAAATAGAACAACAAGCAATTAGGGAATTAACAGTAAAGGGCAAACATGTAAGCATGCAGTGAAAATAGGTATAAAAGGAAAAACTTGGATAAACATGTAGATAAGCACATAGAGAAGCAGTTAAGCAAATAGAGAAGCATACAAATAAGCATGCAAATTAAGTAGGCAAATAGACAGGCAAATAGATCAAAATAATTAAGAAACCAAACTAGATGAATAAGGAAGCTTAAGTAAGGCAACTTAGTAACCAATCAATAATGAAAACATTGTATCAGAGCATAAAAGATAAAATGACCAAGCAAATATGTAGCAAAGAGCAAATATGCAAAGAACAAACATACAATAGAGGCAAATAGAAAACAAAACTTATGAAGCAAAATATACTCTCTCTATTCTTAAGATTAGAGAATTCTTTTCTTAACTAAAGAAAATATTCATATATTCTTTTTGTTATCCATTTGTAACAGTTTGCATTGTCTTTTAACGGTCTACAACCTCACCTTAATTTTATCATCTCCCTTATAGCTCTTTTCTAGAATCCATCATGCTTCTTTAGCTGATAAATCATCGGATATCTTCTCAAATATGGAGACATCGACAATTTGGTGGATAAAAAACAACTCTTTGAAATCTTTCTACTTATTCTCCTTGTGCTCCTTTTTTCTATGTGCCCTAGCATTAGGTGAAAGATCTTGAACCTTATTTATAACATTTTTCATAACATCTTGGTAGTTAAGTAACACCTTCATTTGCACACACTACCTATCATAGTTCTTGCCATTAAGAATAGGAAATGTAAAGGGAAAAATATTATTGGGGCTAATCATAACCTAACTCTAAATACTAGTTGTTGAAGTCAATTATTGCTTCCATTGGAAAGAATAAATTCAATATAATAGCTACTATAGGAATCTCGGAATCAATTCAATATAAAAGACTAAATTGATTCAATATGCACTAAGCAACAAAGAAAATGAAGAAAGAAAACATTTTACAAAATTTTATTTTTAATCTCATTTACTTTGAATATACACACTTCACTTCTATTTTTGTAGTTTTCCCTTCGCTAGCTCTCTCTTTAATTAACTTTGAAAACAGTGACCTTTACAACTAATCTCACTAACTTCAAATTAATCATTTTTATTTATAAAAAATCTAAATTATATTACAACACAAATCACACTTTGTGATACTTTTACCACTTTTTTTTGTTTTGGTAATTACTTCTACCACTTTATGTAATTGATATGCTGTGTTGCAAGCATCAATTGGAACCCTTATAAACCAGAAAGCTTCACAAGTGAAAAAATGATCCTATCATTTTGATGTGGACAAATTATAATCAATCCACTCCTTTTGGTTTAAATGCGGAAGAATAGGCCATTTGCAATATTAATATCTATCAAATACTATGTGGGCTATTTTTTTAAAAAAAAATTATTTCAATAATTCTTTCATCAATAAAAGAAACATGTGCACTAAAAATTTATTAATGAAGCAACAACACCAAAGCTATTAGGAAATTTCCTCCATAATGAACATTTTGGATTGTCCCCCCAAAAAAAAATTTGGATGATTGCGTTTAACATTCAACTTTCACACTAACACATTTGTTTTTGATTTTTTTTAATTCGTAACCACAATTTAAGGTATTAATTAGATTTAATTACATTTTTTGACCTTCTAATTTATCCGTTGTACCCATTTTGTCTCCTTATAATTTTTAAACAATTTTATCGCCCTTATATTTTAATGCAATCAAAGTTGGTCCATTTCGTCAATTTTTGAACAAAGTTGCTTGTGGGGCTAATGGATTTCGACCTTTAACCTCTTTCTTGCGGCTCTTCCACACCAATGGTCCGGTCAACCCCTTCCCCTTTTTTCCTTCACCTGCATCATGCCTTCATCCTTCCCAAAACCATCCTTCAATTGAAGAGCACTTTAATTAAATTGCAGGAAAAAAAGTACAATTATCACTAAAAATTTGTAGCTTAATTGGGATAAAATACTCAAATACGGTTTTTTTAGAAACATTTTACCGGTTTGCTGCTTCTTCGAAATTAAATACCAAAATACGCACAGGAGCCTTGAGGGCGCCACATGAGATGGCGTTTCTGGGAGGGGAAATCTGGCTGAAGGCGCCATGTTGAATGGTGCCTTCGTGATTCAATTCAACATGGCGCCTCCATGTTCAAATTTTTTCAAATTTTTTAGGGAGGCGCCATTTGATCTGGCGCCTCCCTCCCTATATATTTCCTCCTCTTCCCTTCCGCCGCAGCAGCAACAAAGAAACCTAGAGCCGAGCTTCGAAGCCTCTCTGTAGTAACCAATCTTTCCTTCTTTCTTCGCAGCCATTGTTAGCTTTTTTTCATATTTTCATTCATAAATTTTCATCCTTTGTTGCATCTGTACATCTCATTCGGCAATATTTGCTTTTTTAGAGCAGATCTGATCTTCTTTCCTTATTCTTCATTGGTTAATATTTTTATAATTTTTATATTTATATAGTGGTAGAAAAATTTATATTTTATGTTGATTATTATGATTTGTGATATGAAAAAATGATATGAAATTTAGGAATAGTTGTAAAAATTTATATGATCTGTGATAGTTTGTGATTTGTATTGATTAACTTTTTTATAATTTCTATATGTATATTATAATTTTTATTAGTTATTATGAGAATATATTTTATAGTAGGAGAAGATTTTTTATTTTATGTTAATTATTATAATTTAGAATTTAGATTGACTATGTGCAAATTTATATGTTCTGTAATAGTTTGTGATTTTTACTGGTTAATTTTTTTATAATTTGTGTATTTATATTATAATTTTTTTAGTTATTATAAAAATATATTTTACATTGGGGAAAAAATTGTTATTGTACTGTTGATTATTATGATTAATGCTGTGAAGTTATGATATAGGATTTAAGAACAAAATTGAAGAAATTTATATTATATGTGATAGTTTGTAATTTTAAAAGAAGAACAAAGGGGATAAAAAAAATGTTTCAGAATAAAATTTACATTCTAGGTAAAAATTATTTTTAGATATATTTAAAATATAAAAACTTTAAGGATATAAAATATGATAAAAATAAGATTATTTTTATTATATGTTCATTATTACGAGATATTTTATCCTATTAATCAATATTTTTATATTAATTTTAGAGTAATATATGTCAGAATAAGTAAATATCAATTGAGGGTATTTTATAAAGACTTGATATTTTATGCATTATTTCTATTTGTTTTATTTTTTATTGTACATTTTTGTTATTCTTTTTTGTTAACTCATAGGTATTTAAACCACATACACCAATATTTTTTAACAGTAAGATATATTAATTATTTGATTATAAATGTATTATATATAAATTATATAATTTCATTTATTTAATTAATCTACTATATAGTCAATTTTTTATTATTTTATACTGTATGTATTATTTATTTCTTATTTACTCTATTGTGTTCTATTTATATCTACTTCGTAATGTCTATGGTTTAAAACACCATCATCATTAATTAACATAAATATAATAATTTATGATTTTTTTAGGTTATTATAATATTTTAAATAAATTAAAGCTCTAATATACTTTTTAATAATAAAAATAATTAATTTTATATTATATTTTTAAATAAAATACTTAGTAATTAAATTAAATTTTATTTATACAGATTTTTTGAAATTTTTGGTGATAATAATTTTTGAATGTTATGTTTTAAATTTGAAATACACCAACTAAGACTTCTCCAAGGGTGTGTAGTTCGTACATTAATTTTTCCTAATTTCATCCAGTTTGTTTAATTTTTGCCCTTTTTTTTTCAATCATTGTATTAGAAGTTCAAATGCAATATAATGAATAATATAAATATAATATAATTTATTTTTTTGATGTAAAATTATTTTTAATAATCAAATAAATTATTTAATAAAATTAATTGATTACATATTTAATTTTTAACACTTATTACTTTAACTTTCACATAGCACTTTTCCTTTTTTAATCTATTTGGCTATAATTTTTTTTATTCTGACTTATATTATTTATGATTTAAATAATAAGATAATTACATAATATTGACATAATGTAACATATTTAATTTTGGTGTAAAAATAATTTTAAAAAATTAATGTTATGGGAAGCGTTAATTGAAATAATTAATTATATATTCCAGTTCTAATAAAAGTATTTAAGAATAAAAATTAATAGACTAGGAAAAATTTATTAATATTTACTGTGATAAAAAATTTAAACACTATATTTAAAATTAAATATACGTCAATAAAATTTTATCTATGCTACTGTTTTTGTTCCTTTTATATATTGTCTTGCAAAGTATATTTAATTTAGCATGATCTTTGCATAATTTTTGTAATGATACAATAATATGTAATAATTTTTACTTAGAGATTAAAGTTATTAAAATATCTAACAAATTTTTCTTTCATGCAAAGGCCTTTTTCTATTGCTTTTTCCTAATACTTACCGGTTAGTATTTTATAAATTCTTTGCTTATATTATAATTTTTACTAGTCATCATGAAAATATCTTTTATAGTGGTAGCGAAATTTGTTTAGACTATTATGATGTAAATAATATGAGTTTTTTATTTTATATTGATTATTATGGCTTACGATGTGAAATTATGATGTGTGAAAAATTTGTAGAAATTTATATGTACTGTGATAGGTTGTGGTATTAAAAAAAGAAAAAATGAGAGAAAGAAATGTGTCCTAAAATAGGTTTTAGGCTCTAGGTGAAAGTTACATTTACTGAAATTTTTTATGTGAAATTTTAATATACCATAAGAGAGGTAATAAAAAAAATTTTAGGATATGTGAATGTAATCAGAAGTCAGTGCATGTAAAAAAGAATTCATGTTAATCTACATAAAAATATACAAATAGTAATTTGTAAATAATTTTAGTTGTTGTTTAGTAATGGGTGTGAAGGGAGTAAGTTATCGTGAAAATAGAAAATATAGTGTACTGGAAATATTTCTCTATTTAATTAGTATAAGTTGTGCTGAATAAACAAAAAAAAATGACAAATTATGAATGAGTGTAGAAGTAGCTTAAAAATCTGCAGGAAAAAATGTTGGCCTATAAAGGTCGGAATGTATTTGAATTGCGCGGGCAAATTACTATGAACTATTTACCAAATACATTATAAAATAATAAAATATTCTGTTCATTTTTACTTGTAATATTAAATACTGGTAGATTCATTTGTAAGAACAAAAATTGTATATGATAATCTGTGTCAGTTGTGAGGGTGTAGTGAATATTTTACAGCTAGAAGTAACGAGATGAAGAAAAGTTTAATTGCTTTTATATATTCAAATGGTACAATGATTGAGGGATCGATGGGAGTAATGTACGATGGACCTCCCCCAAAGGCACTGAAGTTGAAAGGATGCAACTATGGATGTCTTGCGCGAGAGAATTCATGCCCGATTGAAGCTTCACCAAGATCAAACCGTGGGAAAAATTATTTACAAGTTTTCACAGCATCAAACAGGGGCTTAGTACATGGCATATGAATTGGACGACGATGAAGACTTGGCATGTGCGATAGCAAGTTACGAACAACATCCAACGATGACAGCCATGGAATTGTACGTGGACGTAATCACATTCGAATTGCACGCTGCCAACATTGGTTATGATGTAAGAGTTCCAAGAACTGGACCACTCGTGGATCCAACAGCTTATGTCAGCATTGGTTGTTTGATGGTACGGGAAGGCCCTCCTTACACAGGTGGATTTGAGTTCTACATTTCTGATAATCATACTCCTGCATTGGACTCATCTGTTGCAGGTGTTTTCCCAGTAAATGCACCACATACCTTGATGGGTTCATCAAGTGTCTTGCCGGTCGTACAGGAAGAATCCATCGATTCTATATTAATGGATGCCCACTTAGAGTCTGGTTTTGAAGACGATGAGGTGTCCTGCAGTAGCGGTGACGATCGTGACACTAATGACGAAGAACGTGCCACTACACATGGAGACAGCGTACCAACGTGGTGTGTGAGGAGTGGTAATGCTGCACAGACATCATGCGGTGTCTCTCAAGCTGCTATCTTCTCTTACATTGATTGGGATGCCGTAAGAAATGCTAGTGAATTTTCGGAAAATAATGAAAGCAAGCTACGATTACGGCACGGAGGACTTACAGGTTGGACAAGAGTTTAATTGCAAGAAGGCATTAATTGCTGCAATCAAGCATTACCACATCAGACGGTACCATAGTTATTACGTGGAGGAGTCGGATACCAGAAGATTGAGTGTGAAGTGTGACAATTACGGGGATGAATGCAAATTTTGCCTTAGAGCGACCAATTCCAAGAATTTTGACACTTGGGCAATAACCAGATTTTCAGGGCCTCACACATGTGTTAATGCCAGTTTGACACAGGATCACAAGTTTCTTGACTCCGAGTATATCAGTTCCTTGATATTGGAGATGGTTAAAGTGAAGCAAGATGTTCAATCTCGCTTATACAAGAGAGGGTGGAAGGCATGTACGAGTATAAGATTTCGTACAGAAAAGCATGGAAGGCAAAATAAAAGGCAATTACCAAGGTGTACGGTGATTGGGATAAATCATATGAAGTGCTCCCCAAATGGTTAGACATCTTAGGCTACTATGACCAATGTCTGTTCAAGTTGGAGTCAGGAGAGTTCGTCACAGTTGATAACCGTGTTGATCCGCAAAAACATATTTTCAACTGAGTTTTCTGGGCTTTCAAGCCGTGTATTGCCGCATTTTCGTACTGCAAGCAATTCATACAAGTTGATGGAACACATCTATATGGCAAGTACAGAGGCGTGCTGTTGATTGCTGCGACCCAGGACGGTAACAAATGTCCCGTCCCTCTTGCCTTTGCCATTGTTGATAGGGAGAACTATGAAAACTGGAGTTGGTTTCTGGCATTATTACGGATAAATGTTACGAACTAGCTAGGAATATGCCTAATATCAGACTGACACCGAGCTATAAAAGATGCAGTAGCCAACGAAGCCCTAGGATGGCAGCCTCCTCATGCATATCACTGGTACTGTATCAGACATATTGCCAGCAATGTTCGCAAGCAGTGCAGGGATGACAATGTTAAGAAAGCTATCCTTAAGATTGGTACGTCTTACAGTGCAACTTCGTTGTTGATCTTTCTTATTTTGAAAATGTATGTATCTGGCAGTTCACCTCGGTTAACCTATTTGTCTCCTTCTATTCAGCATATGAGCCCAGTTGGGAGAAGGTCATGGAGAGATTGGAGAACCTTAGCAAAGTCAACGAGGAGATCCATAGGAAGTTGACCGCTATTCCGATGGAGAAGTGGACGCTTGCTTATGATGAAGGCAAAAGATATGGTCATATGACGACTAACATAGTAGAGTGCATCAATGGACTCTTCAAAGGATTAAGGAAGCTACCAATCACAGGCCTTGTTCAATAAACATACTATAGATGTGTCAAGTACTTTGTGGAAAGGGTAAAAGAAGCACATGCTGAGCTACAGCAAGGTCACATATACGCAAGCAGATTCAGACAGGAGCTTGCAACTATCCAGTCACGTGCCTCCGGTTACCACGTTTGTGCTTATAATAGACAAGGAACTAGATTTGAAGTGGTGGAGGGCCCTGATATGTCTACGGGATCATGTGGAAAGGTCGTCCAGGTGTTATTAGAAAAAAGGCAGTGTGAATGTGGACAATTCCAAGCATATAGGTACCCTTGCGCTCATATTATTGCTACTTGTGCCTCAATCAACATATCGTGGGAACCATATGTTGACACTGTATATAGACTTGACACCATACTAAACTGTTACAAGTCTGAGTGGTGGCCGATCGAGGAGTGATCGCAATGGAATAACCTACCACCATTTCCTGTACTGGTGCCAAATTATGAAAGACTGCGTACAAGGGGACGACCGAAGTCGTCACGAATCAGAAATGAGATGGATTGGCCTCAAGAGAGTGCTGTCAAGAAAAAATGCGGTCTCTGTAAGGCAGAAGGTCATAATCGTGGGCGGTGCCCACTGCTACAACAAGAGGAGGGCCCTTCCTCACGTTGACTTTGGTTTTTACTTTTGCAGACGTATGTTACGAAGTACGTTAACCATTGTTATAAATGTCACAATTGGATGAGTGTGTTTTGTTTTGCAGTTGTAAAACTGCAAGCTACTACGTATATATATGTTACCCCATTACTAGTAATGTTAACAAAATACTTAAAAATAGCAAGTGCCAAATTTTTACTTATGTGTATCTTTGTACGTAATTTACACATGTATGTTATATTAGTGTATGTTTAGATTCCATTCTAATGCAATTCTTGTCATGGCAAATGGCATCCACATCCCGACGCATTGATCCTGGACCACGGGATCCTTCATTGTTGATGGCCCAGGCTGAACACATATCCCAGTCGATTTAGGCAGGCCATGTACGGAAATAACTAGAACTTAAGAAAGTTGGTTGAACAGTTTCTGAATTGTCAGACGCAATAACTAGTAAATTTTTTTTGTTTTGCAACTTGACCGCATGCTGAGGATTCGACGGGCTCATCACTACCATCACCAGCAGCCGCCGGAGTTGATTGTCCCATTCTTACGAGAGGCAGGTTTCTACAGAGTGGCGATGTGCGAGTTTGTGCCGATCGACCATCAGCTGATCAGTGCATTTGTAGAGAGGTGGCGGCTGGAGACACACACCTTTCACATGCCATAGGGGGAGACGACGATTACATTACAGGATGTTGCTCTCCAGCTCGGCCTACCCATTGACGGTCGTGCAGTGACGGGGCCCACTGTGTGGGGATGGGGAGCCCTGATAGAGGAGTATCTGGGACTGCAGTTACCAGCAGATGAGAATGTCATCAGAGGGGGGCGACTGAGGATGAGTTGGCTTGAGAGGCATTTCACTCATCTTCTAGATGATGCGGATGAGGTGACAGTGCAGAGATTCACCTGAGCCTACATTTTGCGTCTCATTGGTGGGACGTTATTTCCAGACCACTCCGGTACATATGTCCACCTCATGCACTTACCCTTGCTTGGACACTTACATGAGGTTGGGACGTACAGTTGGGGATTTGCTTGCCTTGCCTATCTGTACAGAGAGCTCTGCAAGGCCACTGCTCCGGATTACAGGGAGATTGGAGGGTGTTGCCTACTACTGCAGCTTTGGGCATGGGATAGATTTCCCACTATCGCCCCCACGATTACTGTTTCAGACATACTAGAGGGGGATGTAGGGATTGGCCCATAGCCCGCAGGTAAGAAAATTTTTCAATTTCCACTTATAATTAAGTTCACTTTAAAGTTGCTTAACTTAGTTATTGTACTTGGTAGGTGGCACTATCAGAAGACGTTCCAGGATAGTCTGGCACACAGCCTACCCCATTACAGATACGTGCTGGATCGTCTTCGACTCGACCAGGTATGTAGGGGATAATGGATATTTTTTTAGGCCTTTGTCCATTTCATTTTCACATTCAAATGACAACAAAAATTTATAACTTCAGATCGTTTAGATCCCGTACACCGAGGAGGTCACCGCATCACTGCCTCAGTACTGTTTTGATAGGAGTGACATGTGGACAGTAGTGGTGCCGCTCATTCACTTCCAGATTGTCGAGTGGCACCAGCCTGATAGGGTTTTGCCCTAATTTGGACTACGCCAGGCTATTCCTGAGCCACCGAAGTAGGTGGCGGACGTCCATTGCCTTCACTTGTCCGGTCCGCATGACGAGGAGTGGCACATTCGCCATCGGCCATACATTACACTCTGGGATATCCGGCGAGACTTGTGCGTTATGGCCGACCCGACCGCAACCCTAGTTCTAGGCTCACGATCCGATTACATGTTATGGTACAGACGGGTTACCAGGCGATATATTACACCCGTTGGGGGAGCGCTAGATCTTGTGGTAAAACTTCGTGCTAGTTTTCTATGTCTGATTCTCTTCTTGTGCATTAGTATTGTAACTAACTTTAATGTCAAAAATTTGCACAGGTAGATGAGGTGTCCGCACTACAGGACTTCACTACACCTGATGGGCAGTCTAGGTTCTCATTCGATGCGCTCAGATCGGCGACAGACTCCATACTTCACGCCATTCAGGCGGTCGATCATGTCATTATTGACTCACATGCGGAGCTAGCACCTCATGCCCATCATATCCCAGACCCTGTGGAGGGTGACCTTGATCAGCCTCGTGCTCGTCGACGTCGTCGCACTGCATCACGGCCTACGTCACAGCCTGATGTTCTGTCCGCTTCGACAGTGCAGCAGATTCCACCATCGACTGCTCGGGACACCATGATGATGATGCTGGACATTGCTGCCTCATCTCATATGTATCCTACTGCACCTGATGATCCTTCATCCTCCATCATGTTCCCGCCTGTACTATTTCGTTCGTCATCACCCCAGATGTACCCGTTTACTTCTGGTGTTCCATTCTCATTCCAGGCATTTCCACACATACCAGGAGTTTTATCTTCATTCCATGTCTTTCCTTCCGGTGATGCTGGTCCATCACAGTCGTATCGTCCTGCATTTGATTTTTATACTCAGGATCAGGGATCAGCACTTGTTGGCATGATGACAGACGACTCAGAGCTTGTAGATAGAGGTGGAGGTGGAGGTGGAGGTGGAGGCGGAGGCAGAGCGGGAGCCAGGGCCAGAGGCAGAGCCGGAGCCAGGGGCAGAGGAGCCACAGACACCAGAGATGTGACTCTCGAGCCTGCGCAGAGGGTTAGTAGATATGGCCGCCATATTACGGATGCTAGATGTGGGACTGGACATCACTTACGTAGACATTAGCTTTTTTTTCATGTTTATTGTATATTTATGCACACCATCTTACTACTTTATTACCAAACATCAACATTTAGGATGATTTTCATTATTATGACATTTTTATTTTCTTTCGTAGGTACTAATATCCATTTTAATTACCAATTCTTATAACAAATACACAATCAATTGGTTAAAATACTAAAATACGGCTATTTTATAAAATTTTTTCTGCTTTACCGCAGTTTCAAAAGTATTTACCAAAATGCATAGGGCACCACATTGTATGGTGCTATTGGGCGCCCGCTGAAGGCGCCTTTCAGCATGGCGCCTTCGAGGGAGGCGCCATTTCACTTAGCGCCTCCCTAGCCGCATTTCATAAATGGCTGGGAGGCGCCATTTCACTTGACGCCTCCCCAGCCCTATTTCATAAATTTAATTTGGGGCTGGGCAAAAGTATCGATTTGCTATGTTTTTATAAATTATTTTTTCTTTTATCATTCTTTCGAAATATTTTATCAAAATACGCACTGCAGCGGAGAGATGCCAAACCAAATGGCGTCTCTGGGAGCGGTCCAGCCCCATCTCCCAAATTTTAAGTTAATATATAAATAATAGAAAATAGGGGAGTTTAAAATAATTAGATTATTTATTTTTTTTCTAAAAGTAATGATAATGACATCTCCCAAATTTAATAACTAACATTGTTAATTTTTTTCTCACTATTGTTATAATTATCCATTCTCTTATTTATTTACCATGTTAAAATACATAACCAATATTAAAATAAATTAATAAATTTTTTCTTCATAATTTGAAATATATAATTATTTTTTAATTTTATTTTTTGTCATTATTTATTTTAATATTATTAGTGAAGAAAGGAATAAATAGTTAT
Source organism: Sindora glabra (assembly GCA_020226215.1). Classification (NCBI taxonomy): domain Eukaryota; kingdom Viridiplantae; phylum Streptophyta; class Magnoliopsida; order Fabales; family Fabaceae; genus Sindora; species Sindora glabra. The sequence continues at coordinate 51,053,915 of CM035233.1, forward strand.
AATAAATATAAAAAATTAATAATATTAATTATAATATTTGAAGGATAAATAACTATCATCCTTGTAAATGACATTAAATACTATGTTTATTTAATACGTTATGAGTTGAGTCTACCAAATATATTATTGGAATAAATACAAAAAAAAAATAAACATGTCTATTTCATTATATTTTTTTCTTATTTTTAATAATCTTCAACTTCGTATATAGAGAATATTATTGAATAATTCAATAAATTTGCTTATGTGTAATAATGTTTTAAATATTTACTTATAATAATATAATTTCGAACGGTGGAAGTTTGTAACTCCGAAAAATGATAAATATTAAGTGTTATTGGATCAAATTTTGAGAGACATTATTATAACTTACGTAATTTTTCTTTATTGATCCTATATTTTATTTTAATAATATTCAATTATTTATTAAATATTTATTACTTTTATTAAATATATTATTACATTAACTACTTTCTTATTTAATTTCTCTAATAAATTTATGTATTAAATATTAAAGTGGAGTTAACATATTTTTTTATGATATTAAAAATAATTATGAAATAAGTAATTTATTTTTTAAAAAAATTATTTACAATCACATATTATTTATTTTTAAAATTTATATTTTGAAATGACATCAAAATTAATTATTTGTAAGGAAAAATAGGAGGGTGGGGGCGCCAATTTGAAAGGCGCCCTCAAGGCACCAGAGGCGTCACCTTAGATGGCGCCTTCGCCGCCCTCCAAAGCCCGTGAACGCCATCCAATTTGGTGCCTCTCGCCTTCCGTGCGTATTTTGATAATATGTTTGCGAAGAACGGTAAAACGGAAATAAGTTTACGAAAAAACACTAATACGGTATTTTTGCTGCTTAATTGCTCTCTCTTCCAACTCTACATTCTGGTTTTCTAAAAATATTCATGAAGTTTCACTTTTAAGCTATTGACGCACTAGCATACATAAACAACGTGAGTATTATTAAACTAAATCTTCTAACTCATTATTGACGGAAAATTCCCGACTTAAACGTAATAGTTGCTCACAAAATCAAATCCACTCTTATTTCCATACTTACATGTAAATTTTATATATCTCAAAAAATAAAAAAACTTAAAGAGGATGCCATCGAAGGAAGGCAAGTCACTTTATATAGGCTAAAGGGTGACGAAAAAAACTTTGATAAATTAATTAAAAAAAGTTAAAACTTCAAAAGAAAAGAAAAAAAAGAAGATACACGGTAAATTTTTCTTTATGTGTCATCTCTCTCCCTCTGTTTCGATCTCTTCCTTCAAAAAAAAAAAAAGTTATGGTAATTAGAGATTGAATAATGGCAGAAAGAGAGAGAGAGAGAGAGAGAGAGAGAGAGATGTCAAGAATAGAAACAAGAGAGAAAACAGAAGGAAAATATATTGGTAAACTAGTTTTGCAAATTCAGAAGAGTTGGAGTATTTTTTTCTTTCAACTGGCCATGCCGTTTTTTCTTTTTTTCTTTTCCTGATGCGCGAGCTCCATCTAAACCTAAAGTCCAAAATTAGCCCAAGGTATGGATACTTTAATTTTATGTAAAAATGTAAATTATTAGATTTTGTTTAATATATAATTAATGACTTTCTTTAATTTCTTTAATTAGTAGATTAATGGTAAAGTAAATGGGTTGTTAATTTTTTAAAATTACTCTATTAATTAAGGCTCAATATTATATTGACCTTGAATCTTTTTGGAAATAGTACTTTTTTATCATATTGCAATATTTTGATTTTCCTAATACTTATTACATACATTCCTTTTAACATAAAATATTTACATAGTACTTTTTAACAATTAGATTAATGATCTAAAGAAATATTATTAAGGGGATCAAAAAATTAAATCACTTACAATAATAATGGAGGTTTTTAGCAGAATTTTTTAATTAGCGTGCATTTAATAATAGTCATGTTTTTTTTGTTTATTTAGATTTCTAGAATTTTTTTAAAATATTCTTTTTTAAATGGCAAATTTCCTACTAAACAATATGTTTTATTTAATTTTGTACTATATATCACTTTTTTGTCTTATGACAATATTTTTAATTTTTAACAATTTTATAAATTATTTACTAATCCATATGATTTTTATAATAAATTACGATAAAGACTTCCATATAATGTGTAATATCAATACATACAATTATATAATTGTTTCACATTAAAATATTGGATAAATTATGCTTTATTTGATAGTGATTTTGTCCAATTTCACTTGACCTATATTTTTAATTATTATAATTCACCCAGATGTATTTTTAATTATTAACATATTCACTTAAATTTTTTTATCCAATTTTAAATACGATAATCATGCACAAATCATGTGATCTCCTTTGTCTCAAATTACTTAATTTAAATCTAATTTGAAGGTTAATTTTAGAAACCATTTCCACATAAAGCACACCTAATTGTTTTGAATTATTTTGGCAAATATTTGATGAAAATTAAAATTCATTTTTATATCAGTTTTAGATTAGATCTTTTTTTACAAATTTTGGAACTACAAAGATCAAGTGCATTACATATACAATTTCTACATAATTAATATATATATATATATATATATTTAATTTAAAATATAATGCTTATTATTTATATAGAAAATATTGTCAAAATTCAAATAAGTAAATTTGATATTATTTATAAAATATTTTTATTAAAAAATAGAATGTATAATCAATTAATTCAATTAGTATTTCTATATTAAAGTTTTAGCTTATTTAAAATATTTTTATAATAAAAATAATATAGTATGTTATATCTATATTACTCAGTAGTATTAACATTTGAATTATAAATAATAAGAGAAGTAAAAGATGAAAAAAAGGGAAAAACATGTTATGGAGCAAATAAAAAAATAAAAAAATAAAAAATAAAAAAACAATGTTTGAGATAAAATGTAAAATAATGAGAAGCCTAGGCCGTAGACACATATAAAATAGGTGAGATTGACTTATACAAGCTTAACTTGTATGGGCTAACACACACTAAAAACTAGCAAAAAAAAATGAGAAGTTTATCTTATTCCTAATGTAAGTTGGACAAACCTATAAATAGTTCATATTGAATTTTAAATTTATTGTTATATTATTATTTTAATAAATAATGGACTTATTATTAATGAATAGTAAAAAATATTATTAGACTATGTTGAGTGAGTATATGAATTAAATTTTTTAGTCTTAAACAATGTGTTTAGTATAAAAGGATTACAAAATGTAAAATATGCCACAAGTAGTGCAAGCATAGGCTTGAGCATGCACATACTAACTTGAATAAGTTCGCACTTAAAACAAGTAAGAAATCAGAAGCTTGTTCTACCCTATATTTACAAGTAGCTAGCTTGCAAAGCTTGTAGTCTTATTACCTGTTTTACATGTTTATTGACTTCTAAATAATAAGAGTTAATATAAGAATGAAAAAACATATAATTGAACAAATAAAAAGAAAAATAGTGTATCCATTGTAAAATAATAAAAGTTAAAAATGACTAAATACTCAAGTAATAAAATTTAAAAATAGAATATGTAGTTAAATACTTAATTAAATTAAGTAATCAAATTATTTTTAAGTAAAAATAATATATTATATTATATTTATACTATTTAATATTATTAATATTTAAATTGTAAATAATAGAGATTAACATAAGAAAAAATTATACAATAAGACAAATGAAAAGAATAAAAATATTATTTGATTATTTAACAATAAATTAAAATTAGATTACTAAATAATTATTATGTAAATATTTAAATTATTTAATATAATATATGTTTGTATCTACACACAGAAACATCAACATAATTAGGCTTCCGTTGGTCCGTCCCCTAACAAATTCACCAGGCACATTTTATATTTATCCCTCTTCCCGGAGATTGAGGCGCAGTTCAAATGGAAGAAAGGAAATTTGAACTTCCAAATCCTACCTTCACTGCATGATTACTTTCCGTTTGTTCAATGGTCTAGGTTTGGATGCCTAGACTTCTCTGTTATGGTATTAAAGAACTCGTCAAAAATAAATAGTAATAAGTTAACTAAAATAAAACAGATATATGTATTAAGAGAATTAAAATTGAATAACAATTTTAAAGGAAATCAAAAGTGATCATTTTACAATTTAAAGGGGAAAATATATTTAAACTTATTAATTAAAAACTTTTTAGAGTTAAATAAATTAATAGATTATATTTTGATTTCCTCTAATATCTTAAAGTTTCTGTAAACTTTATCCTCTTATGTTCCTGAAGGGAATTCTTGTATTTATGCAATATATATGTATGCTGTTTTCATTTGGAGTGCGTGGACAATGATGGTCATGGTAATTACATGTTAGCTAATTAAGAAAAACATTTGATGTACTCTATTTTTGAAGGTGTATTATATACTTTTTTTTATAAGTAATTTTTTTTGTCGTTTAATGAGCACATAATTCATGCGTTTATTATTTCTAAAAATTTGCTACTTTATTATTGATAAAAATTTAATATAATAATTAATTTTTTAACTATCCCTCTTTATATTTATCTTAATTTTTATTAGTAGTGGATATATAAATTATGTATTCGCTTATTAATCAAGAATTTCTTCTAATAAATCATAAAATCTATAGAATTGTGAATCTCACTATCTAGGAAGAGAAAATGAACAGAGTATATATTCAAAGAAGTGAGGGTAACAGTACCCCATAATTAATATATGTTAGCCTTGGATGACAAGTTTATATGAACCATTCTGTTGAAAAACAGCAAATGGATGCTTGTTGCCACTGGCATTTTCAAAGTTGTTTTAAAACTTACGTAAACTAAATGTCTTAACCTCCTAGTTTAGTTATTTTGATTTCATTGACCTATAAATATACAAAGAAATAGACAGAATTTTGGTAATCCATGATGAGTTTTTTTAAGAAAATTGATAAATATTAATTAGATTTATTTTGATTCATTCTCACTCATTTTATATTTGCGAATATTTTACTTGAATTGATCCGAGTCATTTAATTCATCTATTCAGATTCTACTAGTTTGATATAAGTTACGTTCAATAGGACTGGGATTAGAATTCATGCTAGTTGAAATGAAAATGCATTAGGATAATAATGAATTAAAATTTTATTTATCAAATATACACTTCCTCAATTTAAGTTTGTTGGTACATGTCTGAACAGTACTTGTTACAGTAATCTGAATGACTTCTCAAAAAGACTTCTCTTTTATGCAAATAAAATTTCAAAATTAATTCATAAGATAGAATTCATTAAAATTTGCGTACGTTTAAAGAATTATTGGTGGCATAATAATTAAATAATATTTGTGGCATTATATATTATAATGAGAAAATTTTAAACCTATAATATGACCTTGACATGCATATTAGACTAACTCCGCAAATCATTAAGCTACCCTTGAGATCATCAATTTGGATTGAATATTTTTAATGTCAAAGATACATTTTACATAGTTAAATATAATATTACATTCTTTAATGAAAAAAAAAAGTGTGTAGTTACAAGTTTATAAATTATTTTTTAAAATTTATTATTCTTAATTTTTTTCATTACCCACTGTGATTTGCACCTCACCTTTTAAAATTTAATATACACTTTGAAAGGGCTCAATGCCAAGAGTCTAGTGGCATATTCTTTCATGAGAAGATGTATGCAACACTATTAGTTGGATCATGATGTATGTGGGTGTGTGTGTACATGCGAGTGAGAAAGAACTCATAAAAAAATGCATTCTATGACAAGCAGCACAATGGTGCTTGTACAAAAATTCTGAGGGCATTTGATAAGTAGTTTTTTTTTATTATCAATTTTTAACTAATTTAAACATGTTTAGTTATTTAATCAAATCAATTATTTGATATGAGTATTTGGTAAATAATTATTTAAATTAGTTTATTGATTTTCAAATAATTATTTTAAAAAAGTTAAGAATAATAATTTTTTAAAATAGTTGATTTTCATTGAATATAGAAAAAGATATTCTTGTCCATAATTATATTTTTTTACATTTTCATTATTAATAAATAATAAAATAAGAAATTTTATTTATTTATTTCTTAGAAAAATTTAATACATATGATAAACTATAATTATTTATTTTTAAATAAAATTAAATTAGTATAATAAATTATATTAAAATGTTTACATACTAATAAAAAATATATGAATTTAATTATATCTTTCCTATCAAATTACATAAAAAATAGAATATATGTTTTATTTCATAGCATAAAATAGAAAATGTATTGAGAAAGTTATTAATCTTTTATCAAATGATATACTTTGAATTAAGAAAAATAGATATTAAAAAAAAGAAGCAACAAGATGATATTATTTGTGAAGATATATTCTTATACTTAAAATGTATAATTTATCAATATTTTTGATGATAAATATATGAATTTTAAATTTAATATTAAAAAGAGTTATAAAATAAATTTTAATAGTCATCGAATTTATCAAAATATTATAAATATTTATTAACTAAAAAATTATAATTATTTATTTTTTTAAGAAAAATAAATAAATATAACAAATTATGATAATTTAATTTTTAAAAAAACTAATTTAATAAATAATATATTATAATCTAAAATATTGTTAAAGTAAAAGAATACCCAAATAAATTATAAAATATACACATATCCGTATATGTTATTTTATATTTTATATTATTTCATATACAAATAACTAATAATAAATATTTAATTTTATCAAATATCTTTATATAAATAGTTAATGTTATCAGTTAATTAAATTAGTTAATACAATTAATTATTAGTTAACAATTAATTTAATTAGCCAATTGCTAATGTAATTAACAAATTACCAAATAGAGCCTTAACCTAATTCATATATTATTTGTACAACACAAAATGATTTTATTAAAAAGTACATTTCCAATAAACTTATTGTTGGGGAAAAATATTAATCTAGTTAGGAAAAATTATTATATAAGGGTATTGATTTTTTTTTCTTGTTGTCATCTTTGATATTTATTACTAAATGATATCATTGTTTAAAGTTTCTAACATTTTATTGTGTAAAATTATCTCTGTTATTCCATAACAAATCTTATTATAAAATGCATACTAGTTTTTATTAAAAAAAAAGCACACAACCATGCCAATTATTTAATAATAACCAACGTGATTATCAGACAAAAACTTATATTTAATAAGCCATGTTAGTTATTAAATATTCGATGTTAAAAGGAATACCAAACGGCATATCAAAAAGTATGTTTAAAGCTTAAATGTTAGTTGCATATGAGAACCAACATCTAAAGGTATGTTTATAGCTAACTAATTTTTGTATTTATAATGTAATTGGAAACTATAAAGACTTAAACATTGGTTATATATAAGAACCGATGTCTAAATATTATCTATAGCTAACTAATTTTTATATTTATGATATTATTGGAGACTGTAATAATGTATCATGTTGGCTTATGTTGACAATTGATATGTAAAGTTATGTCAACATTCAGCTTATTTAAACTACACTATGATAATTATGAGGTTATGAGAAGCTGTGAATATTTATAAACATCAATTGTTTAAATAACTAAGATTTAAAAGAAGCTTATGTATTATACTTTAAACTGCCAAACTTTTAAATGTTGGTTATGGTTTTATAACCGATGTCTAATGTTCTACACTTTACCAATAAACTTTGCTCATAAATTCTATTTTAAATAGTTTTAGTGATGTCTTTATCTTCATTATTTATTTCAAGGGTTTAGGTCATATTTAGAGATAGCTTTCCTTCTATCTCATCTAACTTTGTTGATAAACTTGTCTACTTTGATATCTTAAGTTTCATGGTGTGACAAACTATAATAGTCACGTTGTGAAGTCTAAGATATTAGAGAAGGAAAAGTTTTTAACAAAAATCACAATAACTCTAAATGTGCTAAATGAGATAGAAGGGAAGTTATCCTTACATTCAATCCATACTCTCAAATTAGTAATGGATGCAAATGTATTATATAAATTCTCTCCACACCTTCACCCTAATCTTTGAGAGAAAAGTCTCCTTCAACATGTAATTATGTATAGGAAATATAAGTTAACTCTTCAATTTTTCTTACTATTACAATGGGAAGGAAAATTAAAGAAATGAGTTCTTTTATGCTTAATTGTATATGAAGAAAGGCTCCCTTCTCATAAAATGAGGAAATGAAGTTACTTACACCTTCTAATTCAAAAGCAACCTCAAGTAATATGAAAAAGATGAAAATTTAATTAATAAGAAGAATTAACACCAATGATGGAACATTGTATTTGTCAGCATTTTTGATCAAATTGTAAAATATATAATGAAAAGCCAATTATCTCTTATGCTTGTTGACATAATCATGTAATGATACGTATGTAAATAAATAAAATTGTATATTTTCATAATTATTTATTGACTATTTAGCTCTTCAATTTCTCTTATTGTTACAATGGGAAGGAAAATTAAAGAAATAAGTTCTTTTATGCTTCATTGTACAAGAAGAAAGGCTCCTTTCTCACAAAATGAGGAAATAAAGTCATTTACACTTTCTAATTCAAAAGTGGCCTCAAGCAATATGAAAAAGATGGAAATCTAATTAACAAGGAGAATTAGCACGAAAGATGGAACATTGTATTTGTTAACATTTTTTATCAAATTGTAAAATATATAATCAAAAGCCAATTATCTCTTATACTTGTTGACATAATCATGTAATGATACGTATGTAAATAAATAAATTGTATATTTCATAATTATTTATTGGCTATTTTCTCATATAATTTTGAATTTATATTCTCTAATATCTATGTTCAATTTCACATCTGGATAACTCTTTATTATTATAAATAAAACATATGCATCATTTAAAAAATAAGATAAAATTAATTTTTTATTTGTTTAAAATATTTAAAAATAACTATTTTCTAATTATCATCTTTCATTTGAAATTTCAAATATTTCGATATTCTTTAACAAGAAAAACAAAGAAACCATGCCAATTTTTTTAACATTATGTCTTTACATTATAATGTCATCTTTTTATAATAATCAACATATTAAATAAGATATTTCATATTCAAATATAGATAATGCAATGATAAAAAAAACAAAGAAATTATGTTAGTTGTTTTAGTAAACTGATGTCTATATAGTATGATGTTAGCTTTTATAATAACCAACGTAATAAACAAAATTTTTCATTTTTAGATGTAGATTCTATTTTTTGTATACAATGATGCCAGTTTGTTATAAAATTGATATCGAAATTGTATTTTTTTTAATTGAACATGTCAATTTTTATTTAAAATTAATATAAAAAGTAATTAAGATAACAATTGTTAGGTAATCAATGAGTTATATTTAACATTTAAAATTTTAAACATAATATGTCAGCTACAAAGTAACAACATTTATGTTATGCCAACCTTTTTTACATATGATGCAATAAAAGCAACGGAGGTAAAAACTTCATTTTGCTCATACATTTATCCTTAGATAAGAAGGACAAGCAAAGGTTCAGTTACTATTATCTATAGTCGATGCCATTTCATCAGCTTGGTTTTCCAACTCCTGTGCATCACTAGCTATCAATACTCATAATTTGTGCTTGTGAAAGTCTAGCCACTGTAATTCAAAGTAATGAAGTAGACAAAATAGAGAATTATCGCTCATGGTAAGCCTTCTTCCTTAGTGTTTTTTTTATTTTTTGAAATTGCATTATTACTTTGAATTTATGCTTCATTGTATTTAATGAGATTTCTTGAATTTTTATTTTTTTGGATTTGTTGAACAATGGTAATAGGGTTTAAGGTTTGAACTTTTGCAAATTGACTGTTATGTGTTCTTTATTATTTTTTCATGAAATCATGAATCCTTGTTTAATATAATAGCTATCAACACTCATAATTTGTGCTTGTGAAAGTTTGGCCACCGTAATTCAAAGTAATGAAGTAGACAAAATAGAGAATTATCGCTCATGGTAAGCCTTCTTCCTTAGTGTTTTTTTTCTTTTTTGAAATTGCATTATTACTCTGAATTTATGCTTCATTGTATTTAGTGAGATTGCTTGAATTTTTATTTTTTTGGATTTGTTGAACAATGGTAATAGGGTTTAAGGTTTGAACTTTTGCAAATTGATTGTTATGTGTTCTTTATTATTTTTTCATGAAATCATGAACCCTTGTTTAATGTAATTTCATAATATTATAATGTTATCTTTTTCAAAAAAATAAGTTTAGTATGAAAATTTTTCATATAACAGTTAGTGATGGATCAGTTTTATTTGGTTATTATTACTAGGTTTAAGGGAGATTACATCAAATGTTGCATTTTTCTAGTTTTAAAGCCATTATATAACTTTTAGTTGCTTGTTTTTCACTTTTGCTTGTGTAACTGCAATTGTATTGATGGAATGAAGTTCATAAAGCAAATAGATAAAAATCCTAATATGTAGTTTTAATTTTTTTTTACAAAGTTATGATTATGTTATAAATTTACTAATACATGCTTCTTGTTTATCTTGGTGAGACAATGTTGCTACAAACATAGTGAAATGTCTTCGAATATGGTTATTACAAATAAATCATTTTAGCATTTTATCTAGATCTCTATTGTTGTTTTGCTTTTAATTTCTTTTGGGCTTATGATATTATCATCATTTTTTTGAATTATTCTTGTGTACCTAGTATACATATGGATAATACATAATTGTTTGCTTACATTACAAGCATGAGAAAATGAGAGATGACTTTTTTTCTTTAGAACACTAAGCTTGATATTGATTAATACAATACCTTTTTTTCTTTTTTGCTGACTTGATTTCTCTAAAAGAAAATTTCCGATCCATATTGTAAAAGATAAATTGCTTATATCCAAGTTTAACTTTTGATGTAAGAACTAATATTAAATGTCTCTCTTTACTATTTTATGCTTATGGAGATGTAGGTCAAAGAAGATGAAACATATCTCTATTATCAACCTTTATATAGATTACTTTATGTACTAGCTATTAGGATTTTTGTTTGTGTTCTAATGTATTATGACTATTCTTTTTAGGGAATGCTTTTTATTGGATAGAAAATTAGATTCTATTATATCATATTCAACTTAAAGTAAGGTTAATTAGGGTTGGGATCCATGTTTAACACTTGCCTAAAATTAAACGAAATTGCTTAAATCTGACTTATTTAATTAAAGTCAAATTAGGCTAAGAATTTAGTCTAAATCGAGCTTATTTTATAGGCTTTTGGTTTCTTTTGGCCAATTTGGCTAGGCCTTTTTAATGAACCTAACTCAGTTGATGTCTAGGCTAAGAAGATAATTTCACTCAATGCATATTTTATATCCTGTTAAGTAATGCAAAGAAGTTTTTATCTCCGAGTTGTATATAATTTAAACGATTATCTATTGTGCTAAGAATGTTCAACTTGAAGGCAGGGAATAGTTGGAATGACAAGAGCTTCACATCATTACACAATTCTGGAAAGAAATGCTTCTCAAAAGGAATGAGCTATCAAATCATACTTATAAGGTTAAGAAAGTTATATATTTAATAGGTATAAAGTATAAGAAGATATGTACTTGCTTTAATAATTGTATATTATACCTAAAGGAGCATAAAATTTTAGATGAGTGTCCAAAATATAGGGCATCGCATTACAAATTAAGAAAAAATGACGGCATTAACAATAAAAAGCCCCAACTAAGATGTTGCGATATCCTACAATAACACAAAGGTTTAAATAAATGTTTATCAATACAAAGGATATTAAAAACTTCACATGGAATGCGAATCAAATGCCATTTAATGGAAAACTTTGACATCCAACTAATTCTTCTTAATTGCAGATAGTTAATGCATTACTCCTTACATTCAGTTATAAGTTAAGAAATCTTAAACTTGTAGTTTACACTAATAGAATGAACCTTTGCGATAACATAAGCTATAAATATAATACATTGCTTATACAATCTACTTCCTTGGCTATGTGCATGAAACATAAGTATATCATGTTATTTTTATTGATTTTAGGCATTTTGGGCTTTAAACATATATGAAATGATATAAATATATTATTATCATTGCTTATTAAAAACTTAAAAATTATGTAGGAAGAAAGTATCTTTATCTTTAATGCATACCATCTACCTTTTTTTTACTTTACATGTCATGCTTTTTTATATAACTAATGATTTCTTAACATATAACAAGTTGTTTGGGTATAACATCAAACAATATAAAGCATGTATATTTGTAAAAACAATACTTGTTCTTCTTAACTAAAGCATGAGAAAAAGATAGTGTAACTTAGTCATTGAAGATTTTTGTCCCGTGGCCACTAACATCACAAGATAATGAAAGCTTTTAATGGGTTACCAAAAGAAGTACTAGCTCTAATTCCCTTGATTGGGGATTATGTTTATGAATAAGTTAGAAAAGTCAATCGTAAGTAAAGAAATCTTATGAAAGAAGAGGTCAATATTCTTCGATCTTCTATATTAGAAAGAATTACTTGCAAGATATAACATTAATATTATGCACATGGATAATTTTTTTTAGGCTAAGTTTATATAATTCCTTGAACTATAGGTAAATTAGATTTTATCTTCTTGAGCTATGGAAACTTGGATTTTACTTCCTGAAATTATATAAAATTTAGATTTTACCTCTATCATTACTAAGTTAATGGAATCTATTAAAAAAATCGTTACTATTATATTTCACTTACTAGTAATTAAAAATCATCGCTATATTCCCTTGTTTTTGAAATTTTTTTTGCTTACTAGCAGTTATAAACTGCCGCTAATAATTTGACGTTGGTTTATAACCACTGCTAAGTGTTATAGCCATTAACTTGATAATAATGCAGTAAAATTCAAGTTTTAATAGTTTTAAGGGGTAAAATCCAAATTTTCATAGTTCAAAGGTGCAAAATCCAAACACTCTATAGTTAGAGTATTATAACTATTAACCTGATAACAGTGAGGTAAAATCCAAATTTTAATAGTTTTAAGAGGTAAAATCTAAGTTTTCATAATTCAAAAGGGCAAAATCCAAACACTCTATAGTTGGAGGGGATTAATTGTAATTTTTTCTTTTTTTTGATAAATTTATTGGAACACTATTAAACATATTGAGGAAAAGTAAGGATGCAATCAAAGTTGATAGGACTTATAGACTAAGAAAGAATGAATTGGTTTATATAAAAATTAACAAAGTGATAAAATTTGAGAGTAAAATTGTGTAGTACAATAAGAAAATTATTAGTATTTTGATGAATATATAGTTTTAAAAATATAAAATATCACAATAAACTTTGAAAATTATTTAAATGTATTTCTTTTAAATCAAAAGAATTCCTTCAAGAAAAAATAAAAGAGAAAACATGTGATTTCTTTCTCTTGAAAGTTAAAATACTTCAAATAAGAAAAATATAAGTAAATGATTATAGAAGAAGACTGAATACTCAGAATTTTTTAACGGTTTGATAGTTTAAAAGAAATGCTTTTTGCATCTATTCTTCTCTTATCAAGTTACTAAATATTACTTGAGATATCTATAATTTTTTTTATTAAGTTATAACACCTAACTTTATGCAATTATCCCAATTTATACAAGATTTCCACAACCACTTAACTTTACGAGATCTTCCCAATGTCTACTAGGATTTCAATCATCACTTAACTTTACAAGATCTATTAATCTCTATTAGGATTTCAATAATCACCTAACTTTATAAGATTCACCAATCTCTACTAGGATTTCAATAAAATTCAAGAAAGATTTTTCTCACAATCTCTTTAAAAGATGTTATAAGGTTTCACTTAATAACACTCTAACAATAGATATACAAGTTTTAGTTCTAGAATAAGAAAGTAGGATAGCTTTAGTTTTGACTAGATAAGTGTAAGAGAGAATTTACAAATTGTAGTATAATGCTTATTTCTTACATTTTTAAATGCATGCAACCTATTTATAAAGAAAAACTTAATAAAGATAACTTTGGTTTCAAGTCACCTTTCCTTTAGCTCTAAGTATCTTTTACTTTAGTTTCAAGTCACTATTTGGCTTTAAGTTTGAAATTTGAAAAATGGCTCCATAAAAAGGTTTGGCTTGCTTAAGAAGTTACTTCCTAAATGTCTCATGTGCTAAATATATGTTGTATGCACCAAAAAAGAAAAGAATTAACCATTTTTTCACCTAATTTTGAATTTTGCTTGACATAGCAACTAGGTTGCTACTTCATGAAAGTGGATTTTTATCTAGAATTTCAATCCAATTGGCCTTTACTATGTGTATACTATTTGAAATTATTCTTCCAACTGTAGAAAGGGTGTTTTAACTTCATATTTTTTTTTATTAATTTTAGCATATGTTAGATAATTTTTAAATTTGAAGTTCCCTTTTATTTTGAAACTTTCTCCTTTTAATAATCAAAGGCTTATGATAACTACTAAATTTAGCCATTGAATTTAGTCATCTTTATTTTAAAAAATAAATATTAAATTATAAGTAATAATATAATTTCTTGAAAAGTAAGTTTGACATTTTCAAATTAAAAATAAATAAATAATTCTAAAGTAGTTTAACATATGGAAAATGTACTTTTATAAAAGCAAATTAAGCTTCTAAAATATTGAATTGTTATAGCCTAAAATCCATTAAAACATTTGATGGATTTAAAACTCATAGTCTATAAGACTTACCTAAATAAGTTAGATATATAATAAAATTAATAAGTTCAAATTCTAACTTATATTTTATAATTAAATTACTTTATAATTTAATAAAACTAATTTATTTCCCATTTGACTCCTTAAAAGTTTGGTTAGATTTAGTTGGACAATTCATTCAAAGAGAACTAGTACTAAAAAGAAAGAGTCAATGTATATATTTTTTGCTAACTTGTTATACTTTATCTAGAAAGGAAAAGATAAATTTTTGTGAGTATCTACTTAGTGTTAAGATGCCATGGGGATACTCTTTAAACATTAAAATTATTATCTTAATGAAAGACTTGAAGCTAGTCAATTTGAAGTCTCATAATCGTCATACTTTAATGCAACAATTATTACTAATGGCTATTCAATTAATCTTACTATAACATACCAAACACGTTATCACTAGACTTTATTTCTTTTTCAGTGCAATATGTAGCAAGGTTGTTGACTTTGAAAAGTTAGATAATTTATAAAAAGTAGTTATGGTTACTTTATGTTAGTTTAAGATGTACTTCTTACATTCTTTCATTAACATCATGGTGCATTTAGTTATCTATTTAGTGAAAAAGGTAAAACTATGCGAGTTGATTTATTTAAGATAGATGTACCTTTCTGAGTAATATATAAAAATTCTAAAAAAGTATATAAGAAATTGATATTAGTTGAAAAGATGTATTATTGAAAGAGGTAAAACTATTTGTAAAAAGAAGTTATGGTTGCTCTATGTTAGTTTAAGATTTATTTCTTACATTCTTTCATTAACATCATAGTGCATCTAGTTATCCATTTAATGAAAAAGGTAAAACTATATGAGCTGATTTACTTAATGTGGATGTACGTCTTTAAGTAATATATAAAAATTCTAAAAAAGTATATAAGAAATCGATATTAGTGGAAAAAATACATTGTTGAAGGCTATATTGCTAAAGAGATAGTCGAGTTTTATAGTGACTACTAAATGAATATGGAGGCTATCAAACTTCTAAGGTCTTGTTACTATAGAAAACTTGTAAGTAATGGCATTTAAATACTTGGGTGATGAGTGTAAGTCATGAAATGTATATAAAACCTACCTTTACATTTTATATAATAGTAATAAAATTTAACCTTATGTGGATGAGCATATAACCTATGTAAAAGGATCAAATAATGAAAGGAATTATCAATAGGTCCAAGCTAAGCATAACTAATCATTTCTTAGTTGTATCTAGAGTTGAGTTCATTTTTGGATAGTGCAAAGGCCGGATATTATTTTTAAGACCATCAAATTCATTTTTGCATAGTACAAAAGTTGGATATTATTTTTAAGACCATCAAATGATTAGTGCACGAGCTACACATAAATATTATCTTTTATCATGGATATGACATTAATAAGCATTCTTTCTATACAAAAAGTTAGGATAACAAGAGTACTATGCAAAGTATTAGGGTTACTTTAGTGGCTCATGCAATACATGTGAGCAGTTCTAAAGATAGGAACTCTATCTACATTAATATATCATATTATGGGGTTATTACAGATATTTAAGAGATTGACTATGTTATATTTAAGGTGCTTATGCTTCGATGTAAATGAATTAAGATTCATATTAGCGGATCTTAATAAAGAAATGCAAGAAGGAGTAATTTATAATAGCATCGTAAGAAAACAAGTTTTTTATATCATAGGCCCATTAAATAAGAAATGGTGTGTAACTTTACTAAGGAAGAGACAAATTGTTAATAATGAGGATAAAGAAGACATAAGGGATGATATTGAAGAAACTCTTTTTCCTGTGGATGATAAAGATGATATAGAGGAGTTCTATATGTGAGATAATTATGCTGAAAGAATATAGGTTGAATATGCTTCTAAAAATGTTAAGAAAGATTAAATTAATTGGTTTCATATTTCTCATGACCATATTATATATATAATAGGTAACATTTTTGAATTCTTAGTTTATAATACTTTTTTTTATATATTCTAATATTCTAATATAATATAGGTTTTACATGCTAAGTTATAACTCTTCTAATAATGGCAATTGTCTCAACATCCAATAATGAGCATGATGTTCTGTGACTCATTAAATAACATATGATACTACTAAAGTTTAATAGCTTAAGTTATGTAATAAATTTCTCTTGAATAAAAGCATATAGTATTAATGTTGCACTTATAAAATCAACTCTAATGTGTTTTTGCCTTTCTTTTGCCATAGTGGGTTTCATAAAAAAAATTTTAATGGTCATGTCATTAAAAAATAATATAAATTTATTTTTTTTAACACTTAGAGGTATTATTTCTAATTTTTGCAGTATGTACATATTATATTTTTTAATTATTTAAACATAATTAAATGTATGAAAATTTGCCATCCAGTGTTTATTGTATTTAGGATATTATTTTTTACCATAAAAGTATTGAAATAAAGTTTGAATATTATTATTGTAATAGTACTACTTGTTTAATAATATAGTTGCTAGATTTTGTAATTATATTCAGATATTACTCTATGAGTAATAAGATTTAGGTGAATTCTACTGGATAAAAAAATCAATAAATTACATTGGTTATTTTAAAACATTATTGTCTTATATTAGACATTATATGTTAGTTATTTAATACAAATAGATGTAATATATGGAATTTATGATATGAAAAGATGTCATTTTCAATTGTAACTTACGAACCAACATCTTATATATAACCAGGTTGAATATAAAATTAAAAATTGACATTATAATCTATTTTTTACACTAATTATTGTTCTTAGCATCAATTATAAAATTAATGTCTAACTTTAACGATTTAACAATATCTAAGAACAAAATACATTGATTTTCTTGTTAAAAAATCGATGTCATTACCATTTTTCACATTGGTTTAGGAATCGATGTTGAATATATCAGATATATAAAACCACCAATATATATGCTAGTGAATAACGGACATCAAATGAATTAAATAATCAACATTGTTTAACAATTCTGCAATAGAGCTTAACTTTTAAATTGTTTAATGTCTTTACTATTAAATTATTTATATTATAATCTTAAAATAAATAAGTTAAATAAAAAATACAAAACTCAATAGCAAAATCATCTATGAGTTTTTAATCCTTCAATATTAATAAAATAAAGAGTTTATTAAAATATATAGAAAGAGTTTTGAATATCATTACATATATTAAAGAAATGGAAGGTGTTTGGTATAAATTTTCTTTAAACAAAACATAGTGAAATCTAATACTCTTACATAGAATGTTCTATGTGGATCATTGCTCATATCTTTATTATGGTACTATTCTCAACTCATAATCTTTTAATGGAATTTTAAATATTTTATAACTTTGAATTTATCTAAATATTTTTATAATTTCATTTGCCTAGATATCCAAGTAGTGCAATCCTTGTTTCAAAGGACTCTTTGTTAAGACACTTATTATCATTAATGAAAGAATAGTTAAATATGGGAAAAAGAAACTTTTAACTTGTCTTGATATTTATAACTTAAAGATATATATGTTCAAAATCTAATCATTATTTTATCATATGCTTTAATATTACAATTTTCAAATAAATAAACATTTTCAATGTCATTTAATTATAGAACTTATTGATTGTGTATTGACTTATGATTTTTTTCCATATCTTCTTTATATCTTGAGATTGAAAATTTATATGTGTGTTAAATGACTTGCATTCTTACTAACGTAAATTTTTTTTATTAAACTACACACTATTACAGAATTGTTGATAAAATGTCAATGGATATACATCAATGTTCATTGTTATTAACATCTATTTTAACATAGTAACATTTTTAAAATTATAAAAAAAATTAAGATGATTGATATGAATTATAATCGATGTCTCTTTGAATACAATCACATTAATGAAATTAGTGACAAACTTACAATGCTAACTAATGTCTAAATTTAACTCATGAAAACTTAAGATGTCAGTTTTCAATAACTGTCATGCAAAAGGCATTTGAAATGTCTCTTTGGAGGATATAAAATATCTATATATTAGTTTCAAATGACATCACTGTTTAAAGATATAACAACTACCAGGTTACCTGGAAAATGGAGATACATAAGATGCCAATTTTATATAAATAACCAACGTCTATTATTTTTCATATTGTTTATAAATTTTTCTCTCACTTTATTTTATGTTTAAGTTACACAGAAGGAGAACACACCCATTCTTACTATGCATTTAGGAATGTTTTGAATATTGTTAAAGCATGTTATCCAACCATGGATATCTTCTGAAAAAAATATTTAAGAGTAGAAGACAATTATTGTTGGATGGAATGCTTATGCTCTTATACGATTGGAAACAATTCCAAATATATAGCATGATGGGTATGTTATTCTCATATTCCATACAATACTTTAGAGCATAATCTTGTGGAGCACTTTAACTTAAGAAAAATTAATTAGCTTTTCTCAACACACAAAAATTTATAATAAGAATTTTAATTTTAAGTTTAATGTTTATTCAAATACATAATGATTATGTTGTAACTTATATTAATGATTTAGTACATTTTTTATATAAGTTATTTTATAGAATACAAATAGGTGAAATGATTTGAAAAAAAATAAAATATCAAAATAAATTTATAAAATTATATATCTCTTTTCTTATTCAATTGTATCTTTGTAGTAAATTATTCAATGATAATTAAATTTTATCATAAACTTATATATTTGGCATTTATTTACAAAATTTACTAAATAAAAGATATTATAACATAAATAATTTTTTGTATAAATTCATAATTTGATTATAGATTAAAATGTTAATTTTTAACTAAATTGATATCCAAAGGTATTCCAAAAACATAAAACATCAATTTTATAAGTAGCCAATATCTAAAATTATTTTACAAGTCAAAAGGCATTTTAAATTTTTCAAAGTTTACACATCAATTTTATACATAATTAAAGTTTAATGATATGGTAATTACCAACTTTCTTAGGACCAAGCATGATTAAGACATTACTTTTGTCAGAATAACTAATGTCTAAGATTTTTCAAATTATCTATATATTTTACTCTTCTTACCCATTTGAGATATTTTTGTGATACTTTTACCTTTATTTTCTAATTCTAAGGTTTGGATAGAAGAATGAAATGGGCTATTCTTGTAGCACATTTTAAAATGCTACTATTGTACTTCAATAATCCCATTCATTCCCTTATATCAGGGAATAGATAAGATGGTTGAAGTTGGACTAGTATCTTTTCAAAATGTGTTAAATGAATGGGTGAGCTATATTCAAATATCATATAAACTCTAGCGTTTGTAAAAGAGGTTAATGTATTGTAGATATTTTAAAAAAGTTAGCTAAATCTGATAAATGCGTAACAAAATAGAGCTTGGTACAACAAATTAGAATTTGCCTTTAGGATTCAGGTACAAATGTTTGTAAATTTAGTTTAAATCATACATTGTAAAAAAAATTGATTTTGATGTTATGGTTAAGTTATAGTGTAATTTTTGTGATCATTTTACCATCTTAGTATTTGTGTAATGAGATTCAGAAAGTAATAAAATATCAAAATATATTTGTAGAATTATTTATTCTTTCCTTATCTATTTGTACTTTCATATTAAATTATTTAATGATAATTAAATTTTACATTAAATTTGTATTATCAATATTTGGATTATAAAGTTTACTAAATATAAGACATTGAAACATAAATAACTTTTTGCTTGAAATGATTAAAAAATAACTTTCACTTTGTATTCCCAATTTTAATACAAAATATAACATCAATTTTCTCATATGACTAACATTTAAAGAGTTTATAATGTTGGTTGTTTGCATAATAGACTTCTAAAGATATTCCAAATGTCTTTGTTGAAGAAATGACAAACTTCAAGATGTTAATTTTTGGCTAAATTAACATTTAAAATGATAACATTTATGAAGTTATGAAGAAATGACGAAATTTAAGATATCAATTTTGGACTTAACTAATGTATAAATGGATGGTATTTTATGAGCTTATGAAAAAATTTAAAAACTCAAGATATCAATTTTATAAATAACCATCATCTAATGCTATTTCTATCATTGTGATAATTCATGTCAAAAGTTTACACATCGGTTTCTTAAGATATCAAAAAGCATAAGATGTCAAGTTTCTATTAATAATTTATATTTATGTTTTTGCATTTCACTTTCTCTACCAATTTATCTTATTTTAGATTTTGTGTTGAATATAAAGATAACTTACATGCCATCTCAAGTATCATA
Source organism: Sindora glabra (assembly GCA_020226215.1). Classification (NCBI taxonomy): domain Eukaryota; kingdom Viridiplantae; phylum Streptophyta; class Magnoliopsida; order Fabales; family Fabaceae; genus Sindora; species Sindora glabra. Next base: position 51,074,944 of record CM035233.1, read on the forward strand.
TTTAGAAATGATGTGATTCCTATTAAAGGACTTACCTCCTCTAATATCTTAGGTTTCACATATTATATGTATTATTGTGTCAAAAATACTTTGTAGAATGATTATGTTTATGGTTGAAGTGTTGGTCTAAGTCCCTAAAAGGAAAATTGGTAACCTATCTTTGTATTTTCACATAAACCTTTCATTGGTTTCAAAAAAATTTTAGTAGTTTGATAGTATTGAATATGATGATTTAACCTTCTAACCTAGAAATCCTCAAGCAATAAAAAAAAGAATAGCAAACAAAGGATAATTCTAAATATATTATTCTTTTTAAGTGTATATTTATTATAAATGAAAAGTTTGTTATTCATTGTAAATTATAAAATTTTCGGCACATGTGTCGATGTAATAACATGGAAATAAATAAAATTATAAAATATATTTTCATAATAAATTATATTATTTCTCATTTATTTCTACATTTATAATTAATTTGTTATTATTTGTATCTATTTAATTATATAAGAAAAATGCTATAAAAAAATAATTTTAGTGTTATTAATTTCATTTAAAGTAATTTGAATTAAAAAATGATCAATTTAAAAAATGAAGTCAATGTTTTTATGAAGTTTATATTTAATTTTTAAAATTATTGCTTTAAAGTGCATGGAAAAAGTTCTCCAAATAAAAGACATTAATTTTTTTAATTAATCGATATTAAAATATTATGACATCAATTTTTACTTAATAATCGACATTACAAATTATTTAATAGGTCTACATCATCTTTTTATGGATGACAATGTTTTTTGGACTTAATTGACTTCTAATATTCAATATGGTTCGTTTGAGCTATCTTAACATGTCAGTGTTTCTTAGTAACTAACATGAAAACTTTTATGCCTTGACATGACCTAAAAATAAAAAGGATAAATCATGGTGTAAGTTAAAAATAAAAAGAGTAAAGCATGATGCTATTTAGAAATTTTATTATGAAACTTTTTCAATCCTAAAATAATTATCCATTTAACAAGGTATGTTCATTTTCCAACTTTAAAATAATTTTATTTAATTTTATATTTATACTTATCTTCTAACCATAAATTATTTTGTAGGATTGGAGCTTTATTAGCTTGTTACTAAATATATAAGGTTTAGTACTTCTTGGAAAAAAATTTAGAATATAAATGTAAGAATTTATTTAGTTTTTGTATATGTTCTTGCAATTTAATTTCTATTTTCGTAATCACCTATATTTTGTTATCTTTTATTTTGATGCAACTTTTACATGTTTGTAGGTAAGAAATTTAATATCATTTACTTTTTTTGGCATTTGATGATATTATCTACTATTTATTGATTTGAAATGTATAATATTATGCATCAAATTTTAATGAATACTCATTATATTCATAGATATTTGGTTTAAGATTACTTTTCTAAGGAGTATGAATCTCACATATTAAGTGGTGAGTATTAAGATAGATCTAGAAAAGCACACCTATATTTGATCAGAGTATTGGATATAACCTTTCATTGTTTTTAAAATTTTGTTATTCAATTTATTCTTTAAAATTATTAAAATTGAGATTTTATTGTATCATAGGATATGTTAGTTTTTATTTCTAATTAGAATGTCCTATAAGGAGGAATACAAGGGAATTTGGGAGGATGAGAAAGGAAGGAATAAATAGAATGAGGTTGTTAGGGTTGGGATGATAAAATATGTCACATTAGTTATTTAATGAAAGTGACATGGTATTTTAGACACTTAACATCAATTGTTTACAACTAGCTGATGTTCAATATTATTTCTCATGATACTTCAAAAGAAATTATATCAATTGTTTTTTATGTAATAATTGATATTATTGTTATTGTTTGCAATGGTTATAAAGTCAATGTTAAATCCAATTTATAATGATGTTTAATTATATGTCAATACAAAATTGGCATATAATTCTTTAAACACCCAATGTATATTTGCAATTTTGTAGTATTGGCTTTTTATAACCTATTAATCTATGACAATAAATTAGAACTAAAACAAATTAGTGTGAACATATAAATAAACCAAACATACAAGCCTCGTTTTTGTATATTTTATGAATATCTTCTATTTAATAACATATTTATTTTTTAATTTATTTAATGCAAAAAATTACTTAAATATATTTAGTGCGATTAAAAGTATCTTAATATTTAAAATAACGTATAATTGTGCATATAATTATATACCCGTTGGTCTTTTCTATTATAGTGAAACAAAGATTATAGTTATGAAAACAATTAACTTAACCTAGAGAAAAGGTAATAATTCAAGCAAAGACATCATTTTATTTTATTAGAAAATATTTTTGTGAAAATATTATTCACATGTATATTAATAAAAAGGTGATATGATACTCATATATTTTATTATTAAAAAATAATACCAAAAATTATAACAGTAGTGGAAAGTAAATTTGTTTTTGAATATAAGAGCATTACTTTTTATAAAATTTTCATATTTAATATTAAATAAATAAAATATTTTTATTTTAATATTTTATAACAATAATTTCATAATAAATATTTTTTGTCGAAACATATGTATTCATAATTTAAAAGAAAAAAATTATAAAACTCATATATATGAATTACAAGTCTTCAAGTATATCATAAATTGCTAATAGTGTTATAAGAAGAATTTTGAATCATATTTCATAATACCCTTTCATTTCCTTTTAATTGTCATATTCGAAAATCAATAATGTATTTATTATTTTTTGAGAAAAATACAATTTATCCACAAGAATTTTCACTTAATGACAAAAATGATCTATAAATTTTAAAATCTTATATATTACCTCTTGAACTTAAAAAAAAAAATGAAAATGTTAGCCTTAAATTTAAGTTGTATGGACCTGTAGTCTTTTTCTTTTACCCTGAATTTGTTGATTTTGTGCTGTTTGAATTGTTTGAACAAGTAAGCAATTGAAAATTGAAAATTGAAAATTCTCCATTGAATTTGCTAAGACAATATTAAAAGTACAATCTCAGTACTCCACAAGCAAGCTGTGTGAGTCACGCCTATCATTTCCAAAGTGTTTGTTGCCTCAATGGCCACCAGAGATGAAGTTACTTTTACTAGTGTTAGCTTCACACTTACACAGAAACCTTGTTCTCAAAAGACTTAAAACGATAAAATGATTAACTTTGACGGCAATTGCTAAACCACCTGACTGCATATTGCCTTACTTCGCACTTGTGCTTCGTTTAATTCGTAAAGAGTCATGGTATAAGTGTAATATGCTCCCAAACGTCATGGCTAATAGATCTATATAAATCAATTTTAATGCCATAAGCATAAAAAGCCTTGCTCTGTAACTCAGTTTTTATATTTTATTGTTGTAGTGTTCTGCATATTTTCGCTTTCTTGATTTATTTTTTTTTGGTGAGGTCACGCTTGAGGTGCTACAAGATTGATTGTCCACACCTTTCATTACCTTGAGCTTGTTCGTTGGAGTCCTAGAATCATTTTTCAGAATTTGGGCACAAATGGTGAAGAAATGTGTCATAGAGGAATTGTGTGGTTTTTTTCATTTCATCTCTTTTAACTAACAAACTGTTGTTTTTTATTTTTTATTTTTTTAAGTTCAGCAAAGTTTAGAAAGGTAATGTGTAAGATTTTAAAATTTATATTTCATTTTTATCATTGAGTAAAAATTCATGTGTCTTCCAAACCCTTATGTAAGTCCGTCCTTGGAAATATTTTAAATATAAAATTAGGATGGAAAATAAGTTTTTTTTTTCTCTTTTCCTTTTTTATAACGTTATTTACGTCAAAATGCCAACATGGAGATCATCCAAGAATTTAGTAAAGAAGATCTTTCAAAAGTTGCTAACTTGTGACTCCATTAGCATTTCAAGAATGCCAATTTGGGATGCAAATTTGGCTTTAACATTCTATGTATATCAAGTAACAAGAAGTAAGGGTCATGCATCATACTCAACCATAAAAAAATATTGGAGATTTGAGCTTTTGTCATATTTAATTTTAATTTTATGCAAATATATATATAATTTTATTTTCTAAAGGGCTAGAGTTGGGTCAACATGATCTTTCTAGTTATCTATATGTTTGGTAATAAGTTTGTAAAATGCCAACATTTGAATTACAAAAAGGTCCAGACTTTAATATCCTACTAGTTTACCAGGGCATGAAGCCCTGCTCGCGTGGCAAGTTGGCAGTCACATATATGCTAGTGCTGACACGAACACTTGAGGTACCTGGCCAAAATTATTTTTGCAGTTTGGTCCCGTCCTTTCTACCAAGAAACTTGCACAAGGGCCTTTACAACTTGCACGCACTTGCGGTGCTCTAAAAGTGCAGAACAATTGGAGGATCTAGGAAACCCTAGCCCGAGGACACCAGCAATCGTCGATCGTCAAGCGAAGAGGGTGCTAATCTTGCCTACGTCACCTTACCATCCTTCTGAGGTTTGTACCGTTTGGTTCTCTGGATTTAGCACGATTAAGGTTATTTTTCAGTTGTCTACTCTTTAAGGTGACTTCCATGGGTATTTGTGAGATGGTAATTATGAAGCTACACACGTACACGCAAGCGCACTTAGAAAATTATTGATCGATCATAATTTCTGTTTGATATTAAACTTGAACCGTAAGAGGTCTGTAAACACGGCATTATGACCATTTAGGTTGGAATCTCATCCTTCCAGAATAGGCAACTTAGTATTCGTTGTGTTCCTCTATATCCCAACCTAAGCTATGTAACTTATTTAGCAATTATCTGCTAGAGATCGGCAACACTGAAAACTACGCATGCTCTCACCCCCAGTTTAAATAGCAAGTTTATTTTTATGCTTTAGGCGATAAACATCTCGACCATCCATTAATCCACCAATCTATTGACTATTATCACGGTTAGCGTAGATTAGCTAATATGATAGTCAGTATACACCAATTTTCTCAGTTGACCTCTTGTGCTCTGTCAACACTAAACCTACCATGACAGTATAGTATCTCGAACGCTATACTAGCTCAAGAAACTAAACTATCATACGTTGTACGATGCAACCCCAAAGCTGAATTGCATAGGCATTGGCCCTGAGCGATTTTACTACTTGGTGTGTCAACAGTAACATATACTTTGCCTCGCAGTTTCTTTGGTAATCATTCTTATTTTGCCTATTTTTGCGATCTAGACTCACCAGTGCCATGCCAAGGCGAGAAAACCTCATGTCACTATTTGGTCAAACAACAACAACTCGTCCTCGTAAACTAACTGTTTCCACTGGCATGTTATGGTCTCTGGTTTGACTTATTAATATAGTATGGTCTCTGTCAATCATGAAACTCTGAGGTTACATCACTGACATACTTTCTTGACTGACATTTTTGTTTATTAAGCAAATAGTAACGTGTTGGCTCCTTGCAGATTCATTATTAACTATACCTGATATGTTTGTACAAGCTAATTTTACACTACTGTTACTAATTCAAGACCAAGCTACAACACTCAGGACATGGAAGCAACATATTACTATTTGATTAGGAAACAGTAACGTATTGGCGTCTTGTAATTATGCTATGTACCGCACCCTGTTTGATTACAGATTGTTTGGCTATAATATTATTTTATTCGTCATGATGCTATTTTAGGTGAAAGCATTAACTTGTCATTCCGTTCTATATCTATTTTGCTAATAATGTTGATTGATTTGTTAATTTAATTTTGATTCTTAGGGACATTACTATTTCCAGAACAAATAATGGATTGTTAGACCAGGAAAACACGTCACTGTTGGTCCTGAACCAGTAACATGTTTCGTTGGTCGAGCTTTGTTATTAATGTTGCAGGATTTGTGAATCAGTGCAATTCCTATTCATACTAGACATTCTATTCACTTCTAACTATGTTGTTCTTTTTTTTTATTTTTTTAGTCACATGTATTCAAAGTCATATAATATAAGTCTGAGAATGAGCGCGGGACTAATGAAGCACTCTAACTTTGTGTAGGGACTTACTTGAGGTATTGAGTTACTCTGTAAAATCAATGGATAATGCAAATGGTGAAAGATAAATGGCAATGTAAGTTGACTTACCCACGAACTACATTTGCATGGCTAATGCCAACCCTGAAGGTTCAAGCATGTAAGGTCAATAGAGCAATACAGTGGCTGAAGAGAGTGAGAATATGTTGAATATGATGATGGACACCATTCTTGGAATAGAATTTGAAACACTAGAAGATGCACAGGAATTCTACAGGAAATATAGTTGTTTGAAAGGTTTTGGAGTGAGGTTGGATGACATATATCGAAATAAACATGGTGAACCATATGCAAAAAGAATAGTGCGCAGTGCCCAGGGTAAATGGGATAAGAAGTGCATCGAAGACCTTGGACACCAAAGAGAGCACAAGCCTTTAACAAGGTTTGGATGCCCCACTAGGATGCAAGTTAAAAAGAAGCAGGGAATGACGAAGTAGGAAGTCTTCTGTTTTGATGACCAGGATAACCATCCAACACTTGGACCTAAACACATACCATTACATAGATGCTACAGGAACATGATAGACGCGGATATTGCTCAAGTTTATACGATGCAGTTGTATAGTATCAAGGACTCGCAGATATATGGATACATAGTCTAGTGGATATAAAAAATTGAGTTTCACTAAGAAAGATATGTACAACCATATGAACTGAGAGCGCAATCTCCAAACAAGTGACGATGATGCAATGGTAGCTTTGCACTACTTGTAAGCAAAATCTGACGGTGACTCAATATTTTTCATGAAATACAGCATTGACAGGGATGGTAGATCGGAACACTTGTTTTGGGTAAACAAAAATAGTAGAATTGATTATAGGTGCTTTAGTGATGTTCTAGCATTTGATACCACATATAAGAAAAATAAGTATAATAGGCCTCTAGTAATATTCTTAAGAGTAAATCACCACAGAAAGACTGTTATGTTTGGTTGCGCCATTGTTATCAATGAGATTGAGCAGACTTACAGGTGGCTATTGATAGCTCTACTTGAAGCAATGAATGGTACAATGCCTATTTCAGTTATCACGGACAGTGATAAAGCAATAAGGAATGCAATCAAATATGTTCTTCTTAACTGTAGCCACCGTCTATGTGCATGGCATTTAGAGAGGAATGCAACCATCAACATTGTCAATCCATAATTCACCAAGGCCTTTCGAGATTTCTTGTTTGGTGACATGACCGTGGCACGGTTTGATTTGAAGTAGAAGATAATGATTGAACGGTTTGATGTTGGCAAGCATGAATGAGTTAAGAAAATGTATAGAAAGAGAATGATGTGGGCAGCTACATTTCTTCAAGGAAAGTTATTCTTGGGATTGTGGATGACATTGTGGTGTGAAGGTATGAACTCGTACATTAAACAACTTGTTAAGAGCAGCCACAATTTACTGGAGTTTACACACTACTTCCAGTGATGATTAGACTACTTCAGGTATGATGACACCATTGCTGACTTTAACACCATATGTGGGGATCCCGTGCTGACAACAGGCTTGGAGTCAATAAAGTGGAAGTGGTGCACAAGTGTACATACAAGAGGTTTTTTAGATATTTCGAAGGGAGATCATTATGTCCATACCTATGTTCTAACTGGTGAGTGCAAATAACACATTACAACAAAGACATACAAAGTTAAGAGATTCAATTATCCAAATACTGTTTGATCTATGCACATTGATAAATAACAAGATGTGTGAATTACATGTGAATGTGGGAAGCTTCAATCGTTTGGTATTCCTTGCCAGCATATTATTTTTGTGCTGGTTAAAAAGGAGACTGGTAGTTTGCCAGTTTGCTTGATCATTCATAGATGGACAAAGAATGCAAAAGACGTGAGTGGATTGTTGATGTATAGTGAGGACGATGCTTACTTATTAACAAATTTTTAGTTTTGGTCCCTCATTCAAGATTGTCAAATAATGTGCAAGGTGGCTTCAATGTTTACAGATACCTTTCAGCAGGTGAGGGAGAATGTCCATAAAGTTATCAAAGACCTCTAAGAATAGAACTTATATGTGAGAGGCCTGGGAGATTCTTGATTAATGAAGGAAATAGTGTTGGACCCAACTGTTGTACAATGCAAAGGAAGACCAACACAGAAAGGTCATTCGAGGAGGGGGAGGAGCAAGAGGAAATGATATGCATTGTGCCACATTGAAGGCCATACTAGGGTGACATGCCTACTAAACCTAGAAAAACATTCAATCAGAGCTATGACTCTAGCTGATGGAAGCAGCAAGGGTAAGAAGGTAGCAGAGCATACCTCAATATCAAAGGATGAAATATCTTTAAGACATGGCATAAACCATGCTTCCCTGAGCTATCCCAATTACACTTCTGCTGACAACGTGATGGTGAGTTTCGTCACGTTGCTAATTTTTTCTCTATGATTTTCTTCATGCTTTTTCTCATCTAACCTCAGGTGTATTTGCATTGTGCACAGGATGGTAACTCAAGTGATGCTTCTCTCGACTAGTTTCATTACGAGGACCCTACTCATCTAGAGGTCGATGATGACATGGGATTATAGACTTTAGACAATGAAATACTAAAGGATTAGGTACTTGACCATGTCAAATGTTGACCTGAATGTCTACTTCCAAGTAGTCTGACCATTGCATGACAGTGTTTGCTAGGATACTAGAAGGTTTCGCCTTCAATGAGATATGGGGTGCAACATCCATGGATGGAGAATTGGGATTTTTTGAATTGCGCTATCCGTTCAAACACCAACGTTCAATCTGGAGAATGAATTATGCACATGATGGTATTGACATAAATGAAGAAAAATTATCAAGAGACATCATTAATGGTTATCACAAGTGATGGTTGGTTAATACTAGTACTTGAAAAGTCCCTGTTTGGTCTGAATGCATGAGTCTACATAATTGCTTGGGTGTTACTATTTTGGTGGACAACAATTACACCGTGGTAGACGTCCATGAACTTAAGGTAGATGAACTCTGAATGATGGTAGGAGAACGTGCTGAGCTTTTATTATTCTTAGAAATGACCTAAACAAAAAAATAGAGCCTTTCAAATGCACGTTACTATTTTTTATTTTAATCATCAGGGTCAACAAAACTTGATATTAATTAATTCCTGAGCTTTGAATGGACGTGACAAGAACAATGTGTTGAAATTTTATTAGATTCAGTAGTAACATGAATTAACAGTCATACACAAATGTAGTTGTTACTGTTTGTTAAAAATAAAAACATCGAGATTGAAATCCATGAAACGTAGGGTTAGTGAACTATGGTCGCTGAATGATGAAAGTGTTGAGTTTTTTATAATATTGCCAATGCCATCGAGGAAATTTTACTCACATAACTACATATTTCTATTGGGCTTTGAAATAGTAATATCAATGATGCTTGATATTAATTAACTTATGAGCATTGGATGGAAGTGATGAGAAGATTGTGCTAAAAATTATTGGGCTCAGTAGAGACGAGCAAGAAAAGTCGAACACAATTGGATGTTACTATTTTGATGGAGAACAGAAACATTGAGATCGAAGTTCAGAAGCATAGGTTACATGAATTCTAGTTGCTAAAAGGGTTTGGAAAGAAGAACGATCTGTGTTTCTATTAGTTTATCAACAATATCAATGGGTAATCAACACTAGTGCGGTCATTTTATTGCTTGCTTTGTAAGCATTTGCATCGAGTTAGGAGTTTTAGTTTAGAGTATGTGAATTCTGAGTGTTTAAGGCGGATGGAAAATTTGAAATCACTCATTCTTTTGTAAACATTTACTGCTTGTAGTTATTTTGATTGACAACTTTGACACCACAATAGAAGTTCATAAGTCATAGGGCAATAATGAATTTTGAACGCTAACATAAACTGTTGAGAATAATATACTATATTTTTATTAATATTTACAGTTCAATGTTACACGTAGTTGAAGGTTATGTACAACTGAGTCTATGGTGTCACACATAGTTAAGTGTTACGCATGTGTATAATAATCAACTTTATCCGGAAAGGTCGTAGTCCTTGAGAAATTTTATCACCAATTCTGCCTTGTATTTCCTCACAGATATCAGCAAAAATTGCTTTTCAACCTCTTTGTTGTTGAATATATCTTCTATTTGTTTGTAGACAAAAATTGCGCAGTCTTGCTTGTAATTGTAAGGTCAAGGGTTGAGTTAGTTTAGTACTTCCTAGTAACGGTACTTTCGAATTAGAAATAAGGTGCTAATACTTACGAGGCATATTCCTACTATGGTGACCTTTCATATGATATGATTTTGAAAGACTGCTCTGTAGTTATTGATTCTACTCCCATGTCCATTTCATTCCTCTGGCAGATTTCACTCTTCTTCTTCTCGTAGTAGTCCTTTTGTTGTTAAGTAAGGAATTAGGTAACGTATTAAGTGAAATAATGAATATGTAACTATTTGGTATGCATACAGTTGTATCAAAACGATAACTGAGAACCAAGTTAGCAAACATGTGGCCAGAAGAAGCAAATCGATAGGGTATCGACGTACTATGGTCTTTAGTTCTGGCAATAACAAATTTTTTCATTGTCTTGGTATGTTACTATTTACGCTAGTGACAGTAATGTCATTCAAAGACAAAGAAATTAAGTAGACAATCGAAGTTTGATGAATAATAAAATTGTGTCAAAATAGCATGCTACTATCTCTCATAAAACAATCACATCAGCTAATAACAACGTGCCCTATAAAATCAAGACAATTGATGTGTTTCTAGGTATAGAAAAAGGTGTTATTATCCGCATAGCCCAAAGTAGATGTTTTCCGCTAGATTAACCATGTTACTGTTTAGTCCAAAAATAGAAACATTATCTAGACAACAACATCTTTTCATGAATGATTCACGATTAGCATTGAAACTTCAAAAAGTCACCTGACAGTAGCAATACTTGGTAGATGGTTATGGTATGCATGTCACTTACCACCATTTTCATATCACGGAAGTATTAATCTGCAACCCCCTTTCTCTTTGGCCTCAGTGAGTTGTAATAAGTCCATTTGCACTCTTTGTTATTAAGAACTAGCAACATGTAGTGGTTAGAGTTGTTGCAATCTTTAACACCCGATGAGTTTATTAGGAATAGAACAAGTTATGTAGCCATTGCTTCCTCTATCTTTGCATCAAACTTGTCCTACCTTGCTTCTTGGTATATTTGAAGAGGGCTTACAACATACGATTATCATAATAGTATGAAAAGGAGTTAGTACCGAAGTATTTTATGTGTTATACAGTCGAGGGGTATACATTCAGGGGAATGGATTTAGGATCTTACCCAGTAGAGGCTGTTGAATGCAAATATCTTATTTTCTCTAAATGCGTTAGTTAAGCTGAGAGTGTACAAGTGGATATCTATGATTTGGAGTTGAAGGATTAGTTCTTGTCTGATAAATTGATCATGAAGACAAACACTAACAGTATCATGTCCCCATGCTTTATCAGCATGAGTGGTAGTGTGTTACTGCTCGGGCCTTAAATGGTAACATATATTCCTAGGCCTGGGCTGACTCAGTGATGCCATGTTACTGTATAAGCCAAGAATAGCCACTTATTTTTACTAACGAACAAAACAAACAAGAATTGGTGTAAAGGTTCAGAGTATACACACATTGTTTGTTATTGCCTTGTCTGCCAGCATATCCATCAACTCCTATAATGTTATGAACATGTTGTCACGAGGCGATGTCCAGACAAAGATCCTACAATTCGTGATGTGGCACAGAAATGAGTTTATGCAGCGTGCACTAGTGTAGTCAGATTTAGGAAGGAAATGGGACATAACTTATGATATGCCTCTTTTCCTTTTTATTTGGACTATTTTGTTCTGGATGTCTTGGGTGAGATATCTTGCACATGCCCACTTTATACTTTTTGGCACCTTTTGAGTATGTATCTCTATTGGTAATTCTACTACTTTTTCCTTTAGGATATATGCAAGAGCCTCCATGCTTGTCTCAGTGTCATAACTAGCATATATTTCTTGTGTAAGTGTTTATTGTTATTTTCTGGTTTTTTTTCGCTGGCTTGAGTATGTTGGATCTTCTCCACATTTTATTTTTCTTATTTTTAGTTTGCTCCCTATGATCATCGACCACTGCTTCCTTTCAGCCTTAATTTGTTATGCTACTTCTATGGAAGTTATGTTTTCACGTTTAACCACCTACATAGTAACATGTGTAAGCTGCGCTTTCAGCAGTTTGTTTTAAGTTTCAAGTCTTACATTAGCATTCTCTGGTTCATTGATGTGCATTTTGAGGTTTTTTGTATGCTTTCTTGCATTGGATAGTTACTCTTGGAGCCGTGAGTTTCCGTGTTTTAGGTTTGTGATTATTTCTTTGATTTGTTATGATTGTTGCTCTGACATCTGAAGTTTCTCCTTGAGAGATTTCAATTCATCGATTAGTTTGTCTATCTCGTTGTTTGCTTTGAGGAGTTAGTGCCTTAGCCGTTGTACTTCATCATGATCTTGTTGTGGGTGTGTTTGGTGGGACAATGAGATATTTGCGTACTTTCTTTGGCTTGTTGTTCATGATTGAAACTTGGATTGGACTAGTTCTTCTTTGTTATCACTTTCCAAAATAGTCGATTAGGAGGATGTGATTGGTGTTTTGGTTTGCTTATGGTATTCTACTAGTTATGGTTGTTTGTAAGTGTTTTAAAGGATGTATACTTCTTCACTTGTTAGCTCAAGTTCTCTATTTAAGACCTAAAACAAAGTGGTTCCCAGTCAGTGTAATTAGAAAAGGTGTGTCTATTTTGCCGAGAAATAGTCACCTAGAGACAACACACTCACTGGCATCATAACGGTAGCGTAGGCAAACAAGCACAATAAAATTATATCCTAGAATTTGGTTAAGCAAAAAAAAAACTTCAGATAAATAATATGTTACTGTTCTAGGAGTAAACAGTAACCTCAAGTAAACTCGAAATAAATTAACTTTCTAACATGATTACTAATAAAAATAGTCTCGAATAATAGGTTACTGTTTCACAATAAACTATAATGCATCGTTTTCATTTGGTTGCCCGCTTCTTCTTAGTTGGAAGTAGCAACATCATAACAAATAAACAATAAAGATGCAAAATGTATGCAGTTTGACATTGAATAAAAATTATGATTAAACTGATATATCAGCCATGCTTAACAACAAAACCTATTAAACATAAATTTTATTAGGGCAAAATCTTGTACTGATATGTTTTCGTTCTATAGTAAATTGTGATTTTAATCAAGGGTTACCTCAAGTTGGTTGAATAGTCTCGGATAATAGGTTACTATTTCACAACAAACTATAACGTATCATTTTCATCTGGTTGCCCGCTTCTTCTTGGTTGGAAGTAGCAACATCATAACAAATAAACAATAAAGACGCAAAATGTATGCAGTTTGACATTGAATAAAAATTATGATTTAACTGATATATCAGCCATGCTTAAAAATAAAACCTATTAAACATAAATTTTATTAGGACAAAATCTTGTACTGACATGTTTTTGTTCCATAGTAAATTGTGATTTTAATCAAGAGTTACCTCAAGGTGGTTGATAAGTTCATCCCCCAATTAGCGCATGAGAAGGAGCAAGTCCCATTTGAGGCATCTAGATACTCTTTGGCAGCGATACCCATCCAGCACATTTATTGTCTCACAGAGCCAAAACTGATGACAATAAATTGTTCATTCTGTTTTATTAGTTTTCAAATGAAGATGCACATAAAAATTGGTGTATAAAGACACTTTTGTTGCTACTAACAAAAAATAGTCTAAAATAGGTCATGTTACTCTTTCTGTAACATACAATATCACGTTGCTAATTGGTATACATACAGTAACATGCTCCAAAAGGAAATCAAAGTAAATAGTTGAATCAAGTTTCAAGGCAGTGGGGAGCACCCTAAACTTGAGTAAAATAGATGAATCAAATGTCACTTACAAAATAAGTGTTAAGTCGGACAACAATTTAATGATCGCATTAGCAACCGTGATATGTCACTGTTTAGTATCAAGACAGTAACACGACTCATAATAGACCAAAGTTAGATGGAAAATGAATCTACACTAAAAAATAGTTTGTCAAAATTTGTAATGTTCCACAATGCACACCAAATAATTACTTATTACTTTTTTGTGTTCAGACAGTAACATTAACCCAATATTTGAAACACATGGGTGGACAGTAGCATGAACGTTCAATTCAATGTTTAGAAATGAATGAATGCATAACCAAATAACATCTCAATAAGGAAAAGCAATTATGGCAATTGTAACTTATTAGCAGCAACATGACACAGTTGGTGACGTGTGCTGGGTTGTCCCTCTTAATTGACCTCATTAGTTGCCCGTTATGTGTTCAGACCACCCATATTCGGACATATCCTCTATCTCCTCCACATATTTTAGGTATGACTAGGCCGGTATCTGAGCCCTATTGGATACAAACAGGCTCACCAGTAGCATCAATATTGTAAAGCGCGAGACATCTTGCACATTAGTGTTCATTGTTCCGTGCACTGCCCTCTGGAGTACATTGAATATCATTGGTTTTGTCAGTCATCCTTGGCCAAGGAATCGCCTTATGTCTAAGTTCGAGTATGGCCTCGTGTCAACTATTGTTTTGATAGGTCATGCTCCATCTCTTATCCTAAATATTAGCTTTACAGTTATAGGTGTTAGGGTGAGATGTTCGGCCCCAATTAGGAATTGTTCATTCTTGTGTGAGAACATGGCAATCACTGACTATAAGTCCTGATCGCTATTTTGGCATATTCTATGGTCAAGTTTTTTTGTCATGATTGCATTAATTAGAATCTAGAAGGGGTTTTGTTGAAGCACCCTCCTATGTCTCTAATTGAATTGAAGATCATCAACTAACCTTATACATTCCAACAGATCGGACATGCATTACTAGAAGGCTTGAGATTCTTCCTCGGTTATTTCTATTTGTTTGGATGCTTCACTACCAATCTGTTCAAATAAATCCACAATTCACTAGGTTACTATCATCCGCAAGTGGAAAAAAATTACAACTCTTTTCATAACCAGCAGTTATATTTTTGTCATAATGTCATGCTTCTATTTTGACTGAAATAGCAACACCAAGTTAAAAAATGTCACTATTCCTTCAAAGGTGATTTATGATTAATAATTAAACCTCTAGGAAAGAAACTGTTATTGTTTACAATAACATCAACATATGTGTTACTGTCTAGTTTGGAAACAGCAACCTCAATCACAAACTTGTAATGAATTGACCAGTGGAGACATGATTAACGACGTAACCCATAAAGAAAAGATAATTGTAGATGCAAAGTGCAAACAATCACCTAACGTTTCAATGAGGTGCTATGTTTCAGCTTGGTTTGATACAGCAACACAGACCAAGTGAACATCAAGTATTAAGCAAAATATGTATGTTCAACAATGAATATTCGAATGTAAAACGTGTCACAAGTTCGAGTAGAAACAATGACGTCAAGCGAGATGTTACTGTTTGACAATGAAACATGGACATCCAAGACAAACTGTGTGTAAACAGGCAAATCAATTATTATCATCTGCGGAGCTTATAGAGGAATACGTTACCATTCAGTATCGCAATGTTAATATGTTTCTGTTTATGTCATTGTCAAACAGATTGCCAAAAAGGCAATACATTTGTAATGTGTCAAGTTTCTGCCCAGTGTGCACCCAGACATTATATGAGATTGGTGATGGTAACGTGCAATAAAACATCATGGGAGCTTATTCATCACTCTAACCTATATGGGTTCATTTCAACTAACGTATATACACCCACCTCAGCAAACATGAATATTATCCGTTGAGTTAATCGCAGGATAGTCCCTACACTCTAAAGATGATCAAGAGGATATGGGTTTACCTATCAACAACCCATCCTTATGATTCTGATCTGTGCATAGTTGATGTTGGCTACTGGGTCTAATATCCCGAGGTCTCAAAATGTAGGTTTTCTGATAATTCAGTGTCGTTCGATTTTGTCTGGTGCAATCTCCTGGTGTGGTGTACGATGGCTTCTCTTGTGTGTGAAGTTTCTCTACTAGTGTCACGCTTTGATGGAATGCGGATGGTCGTCCTTACTTCACGCATTTTGTACTTACCAGGAAGCAAAAGGGTATGTCACCTCATGCTCTAGGCATTGTGGTGATTAGACCTTGGCTGCTACACTTAAATGAAAAAGAGTTCTTTTAGGGTACCTCGATTTAACAAATTGCAATGATTGGTACGGATTGTATTGCTCCACAAAAACTTGTCTCGATTCATGAAATAGTATCCTACCATTACCCCTCTCCTCTATAAAGTGATAATCATATTGGGTGGCTTATTGTTAACTTGAAAATTCACACGATAACAAAGGTGTCTAGCTGGGGACAGACAAAAGAAGTGCATAAAGCCTTTAAAACCATAGTTGGAGAGAGTAGACCTCATCTGTGAGTGTGTCTGTATTTTTTTATGTTCTAATCACGATGTTGCTATCTGGGCCAAAAATAATAACTTGGTCTTAGTCTAGAAAATCGACCATTAATGTAACGTTGTGTATTTTATGTGAGGTGGGTTTTTTCAATGATGTTATGGACTGTCGTCCAAACAGTCACATGCATACAATAACATTCATTCTTAGTTTGATCGGTAACGGGGCCTAATTTACTACCGGCGGACGATTCTGCAATGGTATAGAAACATGCAATTCAATAGGGCTAAACAGATAACGTGCCCCACTCACCTAGAACGTTATTTGTGAAACTTGATACTTTATATTTCTTTGGGGTTACTAGTATGTGTTACTGTCAGAAGGTTTATGGTAACATGTTACAGTTTAGAGTCGATTCATTCACAAGTTGTTCAAGGTGGATTAATTGATAGTAAGGATACATTTGTCTGGTAAGCAGTGGATTTTACTCTATGTTACTATCTGCTGGTGTTTGGGTAACGTCCTGCGCTGAGGGAGTTTGAATGATAGTGTTAAAAGGTTTTTCCATGCAAATGAAGTGTTCCGTTGATGTAACCTTATCAGGGGGAAACAGTAACATGTCATTTATTGGAAACAAACGCTAGATGGGCTAATACCTAGTAGCATATTGACAATGAGACTTGGTTTATCATTTACTCGAGGGCACTTAGCCAAGACACTTTCCAGAGCCGAAGCATGAGGACATTTACTAGTAGGGTGTTCATGGCACGACCACGTACTAAGACTATAGGGAAGGTGGGCTCAGGGTGAGCTTAAACTCCAATGAATAATGTCAAGTCTGCCTAGATTTAAAATGGAGAAAAACGACACAAGGGTCGGGTGGATCGAGTCGAAGTCAAATTTGCCTATTTATTGTTGAAGGCTTAAAGTAAAAAGGACAAAAATGTGCGGCAAGCCAAGATAATGGGTTACTAGTCACGGATGCCACTCCGGAGCTATGCAATTCTTTTGCAGAATAGAATGGAGTTTTTGGTGTGCAACAATAATAGTTATATACCATACATCTATGTGTATATAGAACTAGAAAATATATAGAAAACAAGGTTTTCATTTTCCTCTTTTTATTAATTTTTTCAATGAACTATCACTTCCTCAAGCCACCCTGAATTTCATTTTCCCTCCAAAACTTCTCTTTCTACATTTTATGCATTTATTTATTATTATTCTTTTATTTATTTATTTACTATTTATATATTTGTTTCTCTTTGTACAACTTCTTCTTCAACTTATCATACTATTTCATGAAATTATATATACTATTTTAAAAATATTTTACTATATGTTTTTATGCATATTGCTATTATTTATAATTCTAATACTAATATCATTAAGTAAAATAATTGTACTATAATATATTTTATTTTTATTATGAAAATATTTTATATAAAATAAATATTTAATTTATATGAATTGCCTAATGGCATGTTCTATTTTTTTTATCTTTTATAATATTGTACAGCTTATTTTCTGTTTCTTTTATTTATTTATTTTGTTACATGTCTTTCCTTTTTTTCTCTTTCTTTTTGTATTTAAAAGTTATTGTTTAAAACTTGGAAACTAACATCACTAGGAAATATATATATTTTATTATAAAAAATATTTAAACTAAGTCAAAAAATTTAATTGAACCAAATTATTTAATTATATATTTTACTTTTACTTTTATATTATTTTGCAACCAATTCAATATTTTTAATTTACACTACCATATGTTTTTCTTCTTTTTTATTTTTTATATCTATTATTATTTTTATTTATATCATGATATTTTTAATTTTATTATAGTTATATTTTCAATAAGTCAAAATTTTGATACAAAGGGTATTAATTAAAATAATTGATTTTGTATTGTATATTTTAGTCAAAATATCAAAAATATAAAACTGATTTTATTTGTTTAAATTTTGAAAATACTATCTGGATATTAATTCCTAGATATATTATTTCAACTTAAATATATTTTAATTAAAATTTTAGCAATACTTTATAATTCATGCATTAGTTCGCTCTCTTTTATAAATTTCATTATATATTTTTTATACTCGCTTTTGTTATTGACAATTTAGAAGGTAATACTACTAAATAGTGTACATATGATACCTTAATATCATTAAATAATATAGATATAAGAGTATATTTTTATTATAAAAATATTTTACATATATTCAAATATAATTCAATTGTATTTTCAAATTATATATTCTATTTCTAAATTTTGAGTTCTTTTCCCTTTATTTAATCTATCATTTTATTATTTTAGTGTTTAAACACTTTTTTACCTACTTAATTGTATATAGCTTAGATGTTAATATTCACTTCATTGCATTTTTTTTATGTATGCTCACTCCTATTATTTATAACCTATCAATTATTTATAACCTATAAATGAATTGAGATTTTGTCAAGGCTTATAACTTATGCATTCTTTTAGATTTTATTTATTTCATTACAAATATTTTTTCATATTTACTACTATTATTATATATCACTCATATGTTAATATTATTTAGTAGTGTAGATATAAGATAACATATTTTTTATTATAAAAATATTTCATAGAAGTTACAATTTTAAATAAACTATTTAAATACATATTTTATTTTTAACTTTTATATTATTTTACTATTTACTAATTATTTTTTATTAAATCGATCATTGCCTATTTATCTTTTTTTCTTCTTTGTTTCCCTTTCATTGTTTATAAATCATATACTAATTTAACAAACAAGTATACATACAATAAAATATTTTTTATTTTTGTTATAAGCTTATTTTAAATAAGTTAAAGTTGTAATTTAATTGCTTTTTATTTTTTACTCTTAAGTTACTTTATGATTCACCAATTAGTATTCTTCCTTTTTCTTTTTTCCATTCCATATTTTTTTAACTTTTTTCTTTTACAACATAGGTGAAACTCATTATTAAGTAATATAGATACTATATATATATATATATATATATATAATTTTATCACAAAAATATTCTAAATAAGTTAAAACATGAATACAAAGCATTAATGGAAATAGTTATCTACTTATTCTACTATTTAATAAAAATCTAAAAATTAAACTTAACCTTTTTATCTAAAATTTGTCAATAATCTTTAATGGCCAATTTTTAGTACTATTTTTTAAATTAAATATATATTAATTGAAAATTTTTCAAACCTTTACAAATTGTCTAACATTTTATTTTTTATTTATTTTATTGTATACTATTCTTTTTTGACATTTACTTCCATTAGTTATAGTTTAGGTGTATAAGGCAATATAGATATAATATAATATATGTTATTTGTATTATAAAAATATTTCAAACAATTTAAATTTTTATACATTATCTAAAAATTTAACTATATATTTTATTTTTAACTCTTACATTACTTTTTTTTCATTTAATAATATTTTTCAAATTTTGAAAAAAAATTATCCTCCTTTTATTTGTCATTTTGAAAGTTTAATGAAGCATTATTTTTTTTTAACTTTACACTTCTTTTTCACTAATAAATATTTTATTATTTTATATATTAGCTTAAAATATTTTAACATTTTTATTCTATCATATTTCTCACTTCTACATTAATATTAATATCCTTACTACTAAAATAACCTCTTATTCCTTTAATGCACATGACAAATGGTATGCTCTCCTTTCTTTGTTATTTCATTCTCCCACTCAAAATCAAAGCCATTTTTTTGTGCCATTTTATCACTTGCAAACCTTTATTTCAAACACAAATTCTCTTTTTTATTTTTATTACTTTTAAACTATTACATATTTTTTTTATTTGCTCCATTGCTTATTAAATTATGTGCATCTTATTTTTAATTTAATTTATTATTTTTTATATGTTCACCCATCTTATTTACAACTCATTTTGAATCTTGTATTTTTTAAGTTATTGATTTAGCTGTAGTTGAATTATTTAAGTAGATGTTTGATTTTTTTTATTATTTAAATCATTTTACAACTTACTATTTATTTCACTTCTTTTTATTTGATCCATGGCATATTTGTTCCTTTTTCATATCCACTTTTTATCCATAATTTATAAGCTAATTTAAGAAAAAGTTATATCTTAAAAAATGTATATTTTATTTTTATTATTATAAAGTTATTCTAAATAAATGAAAAATATAGTTTAACTAATTTACATATTCTATTTTAATTCTTTTTTATTACTTTGCAACTCACCAGTTAGTTATATTCCAACACTCTAATTTTTTTCTCTTTACAATTTAGATGCTAATATCACTAAGTACAAAAATATAATATTATATTTTTAATTTTATCCTAAAAATATTTTAAATATGTTAAAAATTAATGTACAAGATATTAATTGAAATAATAAACTACAAATTTTATATATAGGATGTTTGAAAATTAAAAGAAAGTTATTTTTAAACTTTTTTCAATAGGTTCTTAATTTTAATTTTTGTGAATTATATTTTAAATTATATATGTATTAATTAAAAAATTTTATGCTTTAAAAAAATCATAGTATTGTACATCTTTTTATCCATTTTATTGCATATTTTTCCTTTTTTAATATTTACTCATATATGTATATTCTGTCTTATTGTATTTTTTATATTTATTTTTAGTAATTATATTTCATACGTCAATATTATCGAATAGTTATATATAGCATAATATTTTTTTCATTATAAAAATATTTAATCAAATACAAGACTTGATTTAATTTAATTTTTTTATTTTAATTTTTATATTATTTGCTTCATTGCCCATTAAATTATGTACCTTTATTTTGTAATCTAATTTTTTAAACTCTTTTATATTTACTCATGTTATTCACAACTCATATATGATTATGTATTTTGTTAAGCAATAGATTTCATTTTTATCATAATTATTTAAGTGGATATTCTATTTTTTATACCTTAATATTTATTTCTCTTCTTTTTATTTGGTTTTACAACATGTTTTTCTTCTTGTTTTCTTTTCAAATTTATTCCTATTATGTTTAACTCACACACTAATTTCACAAACAAGTATACTTACAATAGGATATGTTTTATTTTTATTATAAAATTATTTTAAATAGGTTAAAAATATAATTTAATTAAATTATATATTCTATTTTAACTCTTTTTCATTACTTTACAAATCATTAATTATTTCTCTTTTGTTTATTTGTCACATTTCAATTTTTTTCTCTTTAACAAATCATATCTTATTTATATATCTAAAACAACCTTTCTATTCTCTATTTTATATTATTATTTCCTATTATATATTAAGTTATTAGGCCTTGTAATTTTTTTATTTCCTGCCTAGGCTATATGTAATATTGATTGCTAGCTTGCTGACACTAATAATGTGCTTTATCCTACCACAACAAAAGGTGCCAACTTCTATGAAAATTAATGGCCCAATTTGTTAGTCTTATTTTCACACAAGCTAAGTTAAGGAGAAACAAAGGGCTAGCTACAGCGGTGTTTCTTCTTTCCAAGATAGCTACCTTTTTAGGCAATTAAAATGTTCTAAATAGATGTTCAATCTCATTTTATGATGTCATTAATGTGTTAAAATTTGCTCACTTAGTAGATGTATAAAGACATTTGCCCCTCGTTGAAAAACAGAGGTTGATGCACCTTTTACTCCACCTTTATGATTTAAGTTACTCATTCGAATGAATGACATCTTCCATTTCATCCATTTCTTGGAACAATTACAAGAAGGATTTTGCTAACATGATAACTTGGAGTGATAACAAGATGGAAGGGTTTTGTTTTTATCACTTCAAGATATGTGTTTTGCATCTGCAATTGCAAGACGATGGAGGTTTGTCTAATTTGTGATTTCTAAGCTTTATTTCTAACATTTTGATGGGTAGCTTTTGTATGTTGTATTTAATTTTTCTTCTCTCAAAATTTCTGCATGCTTGCTTAAATCAGTGATCTTTCATTTCATGACAAGAACTTTAAAGTATCAAGGAATAAGTATGAACAAAATTGAAGTAAAATATGGAATGTCTCTTTAATTGATCAATTGGGTTGAAGCATTGAAGATGATTGGGGGAAGTTAGAATTCTACAATTAATTCATTGTTGCTTCATTGTCCTTTTTTTCCTTTTTCCTCTATTTTTATTGTAGATATAATTACATTATAGTAGTATGAGAAAGTTTTTTAATTATATAAGATGAATTTTTTTTATTTAATTTTAATGTACATTGTATCAATTATTTCACGACTACCTCTTCTATTTCATGTTTTGTGGATGCCACTCCTATAGTTTGTGAGATAGAGAAGTTGTGATCAATGAAGTGTGAAAGTGTACTTCTATGTGTTGACTGCAACTTGTGTCTCTATTTTATCCATTTCCTTTAGACTAGTATATTGCCTTTTTGATTACTTTTAAGTACTAATATGTGTTTGTAGATATTGTGAGTGTATAGAGGTACTAACATGCTTATTTTAGAGTGTGTAAGTACATATTGTTGTGATAGGTATTAACTTGCACTTAGTTCCTAAGAGCTAAGATCAATACATAGTGAATTGATGCTAAAAATGTTATATAATAGGTACATTTTTTGGTGTTTGTTACCTCTATAAGTTTCAAAACTCCATATTTACTTCGGCTAAGTAACTCCAACTCAGATAATAAGTTTTTTACTTATTAAAGTGTGTTATTTCTTCCTCATGGTGCATAGTAGTAAAATAGCATTTGTTAAATATGTTTTTCTTATAGCTTATAATAGATATATTGAATCACATTACTAGGTTATTTAGCAATCCCATGCATATCATGGGCTCAAATCTAGTTTATTTAAAAAAGGAACCAGCACGAGTGCAAATGAAACAGCCTCGATGTGTGTCATTTTGGGGGATGTTACTATTCACGAACATACAGGCAGGAAAGACATATCTTCTAAGGCCCTTGTGGCAAGCCGCAATAACATCAGGTATCATCACAACGCAGAAGTCGAATCGACTCACCCTTACCACGAGTTGCTTTGTAATATATGCACCTTCTACAGTAACTCACTATTCATTTCTTATCACTAGAGTCCCATCCAAAGCAACCACACTGGTTGGAAGAATCCACCGCATAGACTGTCATTTGCTACCCCAAACGTAACTAGGCAACGGTGGACAAGTAAATATCAGTACTCTCTTAGTAGCCGCTCTCTACTACTGCACAGAAAGTGACTTCCCTCTAAGCAAGGCAAAATAGGTCGTCCACCGATAAACGCTTAACCTCCTTAGATACTTTTTGTGTGTGTTCAATACCCTATCATGTATGTTGATGAAAATGTCACTGTTGTTGTTTGCGTGTGTGTGGTATGCACAAATATGTTCAAAAATATATGTATGGCGTCAGTCTTAAGGCGTAGCCCTAAGAGTTAGATCGACGAACACATATTTCAATCTCATTGCATGTAAGCTTAACTAAACCTACACAATAAGCATTTGCCTCACTTAATAGATAATCTTCACTATGATGTCCACTTGAAAACATATAATGGGAATATGTTGTTCCTTGTATGATAACATAAAACATGGAACCTAACATAAGGTGTGCAGTATGTATCTCTTGACGCGATCCAAACATGTCTTCACCACCTTATTTTCAACCCAAACACCATAGTGGGGGTGATGGTACGTCACCCTTGCTTTGTATCTTTTTTATGTGATGGAGATTAACTTGGATGCACGGTTGTTGTTGTGCAACCATTATCATTAGGTGCGTGTTTTGTCCCCCTGCATGGTGTTACTGTTTGGTTGCCATACAGTAACATCCAATACCTGTAAGTTCATTATGGATTTTTTATTAGACATTACCATTACTTTACCTGCAAGTTTTTTTTCGAGGATATTGTCGGGTGCTGTAGCACACCATATGAACTAACATCACTTCATCACACTAGAGTGGAAAACTTATGAACTGTAGAGGTGTACATGGGCTAGGCGACCCACCCGGCTCGATAAGCTCGACACGAAAAAATTGAGTATTTGGGCTTTTTTTTTGCTCGATAGGCACGATGGAACTTTTTTTATGACTCGATTAATAATTGGGTCGGGCTCGGGCCAAGGCAAAAAAAGCCTAATAGGCCCGGCCTGGCCCGATTATAATAATTTATTTTTAATAATATAATTATATCTAATTATTTTTAATATAAAAATATTAATTTAACATATTAAATATTTTATATATTTAAATATCATATTATCTATTTAAATATATATATTTTTTATTTAAAAAATTTATTTTTTATTGAAAAGTAAAAAAAAATATTTTTTTCGGGGTTTTGGGCTTTTTCATTTAAAATTCAAGCCGAGTTAGGCCAAATTTTTTAAAACTTAATCGGGCCAAGTCAGGCCGGGTTCGGGCCTTTAATTTTTTAAAATTTGGCCTGGTGGCCCGGCCCGAAACCCGCCCGGCCCGGCCCATATACACCTTTAATGAACTGACATCACTTCATCACACTAGAATGGAAAACTGTAGCATACATTGATTAGTTCTAAGCACTCTAATGTTGCTGTTTTATTAGGAGACAATAACATGATTAGTTAGCATTATGCACGTTGTGGGAAGGCAAATGGCATCACTCGTTATCATCTTTTGCATGGTGTTTATGTATGCATGTCATCAATAATACCGGTTCATCGTCGATGTTACTATCTTATGCCACACACACATAAGAGTAGCATGTTTTTGTATTCCAATTTATAATGGATCTAACTAAGCATTTTTTTTATTATGTATCTTTTAGCCTTTTTTCCTATATAGAAAGGCTGCCTGACACTAAAACAAGCAGAAGAAGTTAATGAGCTAATTGAAAAATTCTAGTAATATAGGTCAAATTTGATAACATGTATAAGGCAGCCTAAAGATCTCCATTTCAACAAAAGTCACACAGTGGTACTGCAGCAAAACCCTTTCTGGTTGCTGCTCGATGCTATATTCATGGGAGCATTTGATCGCAGTATATGTCGTAAGAGTAATTAAAAGATCCAGTCAGTAATTTACACATACTCATCGAAAAACAACGACTTCATAATTGGAGGCAAAGGTGTAAGCATCACACCCACATCAATGAAAGCTCATATTTGAAATTAAGGAAGGAGACCGCCCCATCGACACGACACCAAGCAAGAAGCTAGTGTTTGAATTTATCATTCGATGTTTTCGTGGCCAAGGACGCCTCAATAAACCAAATATAACGAAGGCACTAAAGCGAGCAGTGGAGGGAATATCACAGACTAATATTGAGGATGTCTCATGCCTGTGCACACTTATGCTTCTAGTAACACTGTTTCTGCCAAACAGGGGTCAGTCACTGACGTGGTCCTACCTGAAATACACAAATAGTTTAGGTGACATGGTAGAGTTTGGATGGTCTGAATACATACATGAGTAACTAATGGATTCCATTAGAAAGGATAGGCCACCAAATGTCACCGGCTATGTCATGTTATTGCCGGTAAGTCACCCATGTACAACCTTCCTTATTAAACGTGGTCTTCTTAGCTTTTTGATTTCTAGTGTGACTTGATTCATCCAATTTAATATCCATCTTGCCTCGGGTTACTGGTTTGCTTAACCCTACATCATGCAACTGATTGCATTCTCCAAACAGTAACATATTGCTCACCTCGCCTTCTCCGTAGCCAATTAGTGTACATCCGCCTCATAATGTAGATTACCAATGACCCTTGATTTCTCCTTTGGCCATTGATATTGGGGAACGTGCTACCATCTCTGAACCACGATGCACCATGTTACTATTTGCGTAGCATACAGTAACACATTCCTTAATGTAGTGTTGTTAGCATCAAGGATTCAGGGGTTTCGTCCGTTTGGGTTTTTTATTTGCTCCCTAGCACTATCAGGTGTTTAGGAGCCATATGTTACTATCTAACAATAAGACAATAACATGTTGTGCTTCTTCAAATATCCTGTTGTTGACATCAAATGGCAACCTATTTATTCCCCATATTTGAATCCAATCTTCGTTGCTTACTCTCTAACTAGATGTATTTTGTATTTTATGCAGTACTAGCTATGTGAGACCACTGACATGGTTAATCGACCCTCTGCTCGGAGAATACCCAGATTCCTTAACTAGGACCTTAGGCTCTTCACATGTCAACTAAAGGATAAAAGGGCCAGCCAGCTCTAAGTAACTTTTTGGACACCTAGCCTTCTAGGGCTTATTCAGCCTTGAAATGTGATTATTCCTCACCTAGACAAAAACACATTAACATATTGTGGTAACGAGCCTTCGATCTAATGCTGCAGGTTGTCAACGAAGAACTTCATCTGACCACTGAAGAAATGAGCCTCCTTTACAACCCCTACGTGTAATCAACTGTTCTTTTAATCGAGTACCAAGAATGACTTAACCTGCATGCCACAGCCTGTACATCGGATGAATCCAAACCTGATGACAACACAGGTAGCACATTACATAATGCAGCCACGAACAAATGCTCTAGAACAGTTTGTAGATATTGCACTATCCTAGGAAAAAGAAGTATGCAATGATGTGCAATAGCTTAGGGATCAACTCTTCTCGATGAACAACCAAGTTAATAACTGATCGATGAAATTAAAATAGTAGATGATCAACTTTAGAGGTCAGAGCAACAATTGTAAGAAAGCATGCAGACAATCACATCCCTAAAGAAGGAAAAAAATGCCTCCGAACGCAGCTCTTTGATGCAAAAAAAGAAATGGAGAAACTTCAAGCTACCATTAGCATCTTGGAGAAGGATAAGACCAATGAGGAGATCCAAGAGAGCCAGTCGATAGCCTAACTCATAGGCCTTGACGTGCAGCTGATCGCCCACGAGAAAATGGGTAAGGGACAGGAAGGATACCAAACCTCGGCTGCCCTTAAGCAAAGGTTAATAGTTTCCTGATTAAAAGTAAAGACAAGAAAAACAAAGTGTGACATAGATTATACCTACCCAAGACCCCATAGAAAAAAAAGCAAACATTAACGTACACGGCAATAAGCAATGACTGTAAAGGAGTAGCCCAATAAGGACAAAGAGCTTACTATCTACCTCTCAGATGATACAGTTACAGAAGCGACCAAGGAGAAAAAGATGATAAAGTAAGTTATAAGTTCCAAATGGCCAACAGCCAAGTACCTCCAAGATAATGCCAAGAATCAGCTAGGCTAAATGTATGATGAAGGGAATATAATGCAAGCTTCGAGCTACTATTTGCTAATTTTTCTCTTTAAAGTCATTACTCTTGTCTGGACCCTCCATATGTTTTTGAACCGCATCGTTGTTTGCAATTCGTTTGTCTAGGCACATGCTAAGCAGCAAACGTACGTAACATTTGAGGACTTAGTGGATGTTATCAGAGAGAAGTTAATAACCTCAAATGTATGCTTCCTCAAATCTTGTAACATTAGTGTGTTATCTTGTTACTTTTAATTCTTTATTTTTGAGTTTGTTGCTTCCTCACATGTTCCCATTCTTAGCCCCCTCCCGGCGCTCTACTCCTCCTCAATAATTATATTTAACGAAACTAAATCTCTAATGACAGATCATAAATGCCCATGTCTCGATGGTGAGCAGGGCAGCAGGGTCCAGTAGTAAAAAGATAGTTGTATTCGACAGCATGTGTTGGGTAGGGCATTAAATCCACGTTTTGGCACTAACTACAACTATGGTGTTTTAGCACTAACTTGTGATTGCATTTTATTAATAGTCGTGTGTGGTCAACCCCATCAAAATCTTCCAAGACATGAAGGCATCAAGGTTTAACCCAAAGGTGGTGGAGGCAGTAGCTGCGGACATTCTACTTTTCCTATTAAACTCCACAGGCATGAATGACTACATGAACCTTAACCATTTCACACTACTCGTGCTCAACAATAAAGAGTGCAAGTGGACGCATTACAATAATCATCATTAGACTTGTATATTGAGGATATCCAATATAGTTGATATTTAGCCCAGCTCATTGGTTGAACAATAGAAGGACTACTATGAGGAGAAGAGGAAAGAACTATCTATAGAAGCGGTAAAAATACGAGTGAGGAACCACATTCTGAGATCATATCATGTGAAAGGTCTTCACAACAAGAGTGGTCATCGTAAGTAACATCTCCTATGCTAATGTGCGATCACCATACTCATTAGACTGCCTTACTAAATTAAATCGCAACTACTTAATTTCAAGCAAGACTGCAACATTTTTATCTGCAAACATATTGAGGATATATTCAACAATAAGGAACCGAGAGACCAATTTTCATTAGAATTCGTAAGGGAATACAGGCAAAGTTAGTCGATAATTTTCTCAACCATTACAGAGCATCCAACTGACATGAGCAAAGCATTCTTATGGGTCCTGTGAAGAATTAGTGATTTATATGATTCATTTGTACAATCCGATCATCTTATATGTCCCATTGACTTGTATGTAACAATAAACTATATGCAACGCGTTAAAATTAGTTGTAAGTAAAATTTGATTAAATAAGACGTTCATTTGAGCCCTTCAATAAAGATTCATCGCACTATCTTCACCGACTTAATTTCAAACTCATAATGCAATGGCCGTGTAATTGGAACATCAGCCTCATTGTAACAATGTTAATATGAGTAGAGTTTAGCAGTGAACTTGCCAACGAGACTTGTATCGTCTTCCTAATCAGGTTATTAGTCGACAATGCTGTCTGGTAACAAGGTAATGTCGAGTTTTTGATAGTCCGAATAGGCTAATGGGTTAGTCCACAGAGCTTTTGGTGCTAATAATGGCATCCATCTTGATAGCCTAGTGTGCGTTTATCGTCGCCAGCACCAAAAATAGCAGCGTGTTACTGTTTGGTCTGAAGATAGTAACACGTTGATACTCAACATGCTTTCCATCCAATGAGCGTTGGTTTGTATAGTCATATTTCAGGTTATTTTAAGTCTAATATTATAATATAATATTTATAAATCATGAGATCTTGGTGAAGTACATTTGAGTTGGAAGCAGTCCAAGGCCTCACTACCTATTACATTGCACTCAAGTCATCATTAGATTTTAGTTACAATGGAGGGCAATTAGGTCCTATTGCTAATTGCATTCCTTGATATGCACATTCAGCAAACTCGATGCGAGTAACCTGGTGGTAGCAGGCATTAGATGTGAGGAGTCAACTAACTGAACTAGTACATGGCTAACACTTAAAGCCCAACGTCATGTGCCATTGACCGATCTCATAGACTTACGTTACTGTTTGCACATCAATGAATCACATGTGTTTCTCCTCTCGCATGGATGAGTGCCTAAAGAACACACTTCACAAGACTGATTTGCATAGGCTATTATATACTTAAGGGCAAGGGTGAAGCAAACCTCGAAACGAGTAAACCTACGTCTATATAAGGATGCAAGCACAGCTAGGCTGAGCAGCTTCAAAGCACCTTTGTGAACAAAGTCGAAGTGCCATTAACACTTGTGAAATACTTTTCACCATGGAGCATTTGCCACAGGATGATGCATTAAAGCAGAAGGCGCCCAAGCACGCCAAGAGAGAGGTAAAATAGCCCTCATCGTGTCTATGTATGTTTATTCGAATTGAACCTCACTATACAATTCAATATTTGTACAGACGCTGGGTGATAGGGTAGATAGAATGAAAAAAAACATCGTGACTTTGGTGGCCAACGTTACTAGAATTACAAGACAAGACAACAACAAGAATGTTAGTGATTAATCATTTAAAGGTTATGTTTGCCAAATGCTTCACACATTGCGGGATTCTTGCATAAGGATAGAGTGTCAGTTGGACAGCATGCTTGGTGACAAAGGCAGGAAATTTGCCCTTAGTGAAATAGAGCCACATCCTATGGACGTTCTACTATCCTAGCATAAGTCTATAACACAGTGCTTTCCAAACAAGGGGAAGTCCATGATTGACCTTGCTCCATCAGAAGTTAAGGTGAAGTAGCTCATGCATGTATTAAAATTAACATATTACATCACTTACTAGCGATGTATAAATTGTGCATTTTTCCTATTTTAATGGTTGTACTCAAAGCTGCAGTCACCGTGCTCATTTGTAACACCTTTACACGTCAGGGCAAGAAAGACAGAGAAAGGGACATGCATCGAGCATCTTAATATGCTAAGTTATAGGCTATTCTCTGATGATTCAATGGAGGAAGAGTCCACTCAGCCTTCGCTTGAACGAAGGAACAATAATTGTCCAACTGAGGATGACAAGGTGCACATGCCAGAAGGTTTGGAGGTAATGTTCGACCCACTCAAGTTAATATTGCTGATATCATTAGAGCTTTAAGTGGCTGCCTATATATTCTCCACAAATAAGTCATCAGAGTAAGCAACACACAATACTATTTTATGCACGTATCAAACTTATTGTAGAAATTAATTTTTTTCACACACCTTGTTGTAACCATTGTATATAGTGAGGTGCTTATGGACTGTGCAGTTAGGTTCTTGTACAGGAAGGAGTTGCATTCCTTGGCACCAAAGCACTGGGTTTGTGGACAAGTAAGTGCTCTTAAGTTCTTTACTTAGAGTCCTCTGTCGTGCAACTTGAAATATATATGATATAGCTAATGTTTTTCACTATTTTCATCCATAGGTGTTATCTATGGTTGCTTGTAGGATGACATTTGAAGAGAGAGAAAATGATGTTATTTGCCATTGGTACCTTGCACCCACCTTCTCAATAAGATTGTGTAACATAGAAAGAGAGTTGATCCCTGCTATGTTGGTGGTTTATTTCCCATTGTGTTTATGTTTCTAGTTGGCATAATGGCGTGAAATTTCTTCTATACAGTAACAGATTTTGGAAAACACCCTTACACCTGACCGCGCTCTGAGGGAATATTACATACTATACATATCCCCCATTGTGAGCAGCCTGCAGAAGCTATACATTCCCATCAATGATAGGAATGTACATTGGTTCTTGCTGGTGATCTCAATAAAAGAAGGGAAACTATTGTACGTTAATTCTGCCCCTAGTCTTACAATAAAAGCCTCTAGACATGAGAAAAATCATCGCATGGTGGCTTTGTTATACATTAACGTTAATCATGCATTTAAAAATCCTATTGTTGACCACTAAAGTGTTAGTCCGTTAATTCTATTTTACAGACAAAGTTCATAGAGACCTTACTGAAAGACAACAGGATACACAATGCTATCTTAAGCCCTGCCCCTGAAATATCAAGGTGGCCAATCGTGGTACCCCCTAGAGTTCTATAGCAAAATGACTTGTAGGTGAACTATTCCCTTATGCAGTATCACTCCAATTAATTCTAACACTATATCTGATTTGATAACTAAACATCTTATACAGCTATGATTATGGAGTTTAGGTGGTTGGTTGGATGACTCTTAATGCCATTTAAGGAGACTACAAAATAGTGGTAACACTTTACATTAATATTTTTTATTTTTCTTATTATCCCATTAGAAAATGATGCGTGGCAGTAACCTTGATGGAAAATATGCAGCCAAGGGGTGCTTATGGACACGTCCAGCTTGCTCTAGACTTGGTGCTGGTTGAAAATAATACTAATAAAGACCAGGTAGTGGCATCTGCAAAGGATTTCTGGACCAAGCATGAGGATATCATTTGCCTGTAAAAGTTTATAGCAATAACGCCCCTACTTTCCAAACAATGCAAGTGTAGACACCATTGGTGAACCTGTAAATTCTCATAAGAAATATATATCAATGCAAGGATTGATACCATTGTGTTATTCAGATATATGGTAACTGTTGACTCAAGTGGTCAACATGACACTGGCTTGCAATGTGGTTAAAGTAAGGTACTAAGCCTACAGGGCAGAATGGTTTAGATTAATAACAAATACTACTAAAAATTAGGTTTTTTTACTATGAACTGGATTTAAGTTGGTGGTCTGCATGCATCATCAATATCCTCAACCCCCTTAAACATAATCCATATGAATAATTAGGAGTAAATCATAATGTAACGGACTTTTTCCTTCAATAATTGAGACACAATCATCGTTAGCCCCAAAATGGACAAGAAAAATGACTATGTTACTGTTTAATGAAGAAACAATAACACGATGATATAATCGTTTGACACAACATCAAATGTTGCAATATATTAACAAGACCTCGAGAAAATAAAAGGACATGTAACATGAGCATGTTGCTATCTTGGTCCATCGTCTTATTGTATCGACGTGGGACAATAGCTTTGCCTCAAGAAGACTAGGAAGAAAAAATTGAGGAAAATGAAAGGACAAAGTAAAGAAGACCTATGAATCAGGTGCGATGGGTGACATAAATGAGGGAACAAGTCGTGTTACTATTTTAGTGGAAGATAGTAACATGTTGTACATGTGGAGTGAGAGTTACTGTTTAGACCAGAAGATGCGCGAAAGTTCTACATTCAACACGATTATTATTGTGGAGCAGAACACACAGCATATTACTATTTGGGACAATAACAGAGCGTGTTGCTCAATTAGTCTAGACCCTCATTATCTCACTTAGGGATAGTAAAGTCGTCACATAGGGCTAAAAAGAAATTAAGGGAATAGATAACACTAGGCAGAGCAAACATATGTATAAGACATAATAGCAAAACAGAAGCGGAAACAAGTCGTGTTACTGCTTTCGTCCTGGAAAGTATCACATCGAAAATGCAATCTGGGAGTCATTATTTAGCCCAAGAAATGCAATAACATTCCACGTCAATTGCTAAGAACAACATAAAGTAGAGCACAAAGCGTGTTGCACTTACGATACCAAAATTATCGTGTTGCACTTTTGGTCCGCCATGTTAATGATTCACTTAGGGTCGAAAGCGTCGCCATCGAAAGTTAGAAAGAAGTAGGTGGAAGAGAGAGCACCAGGTAAAGCAAGGCCATGAATCTGACATCATGGATGGAAAAGATTTGAGAAATAGTGTATTACTATTTCTATCAAAAATAGTAATACATTGGAACTTCTGTCTAGGCGTATGTATTTGAACCAGAGGATGCGCAAACACTCCATATAAACTGCCATTGTCAGAGTGGGTGGAGAACACGATGCATTATTATTTCCTTCCCGGACAGTAACATGTTAGACATGTGGTCCAAGCATTTTTGTTTGGATTAGAAGATGTGCAAATGTTCCACATCCACTGCAATTATTGATGTGGAGTATAGCACACAACATGTTACAATTTGAGACCCAAATAGTAACGTGATAGTAGTATGTTGCTCTCTTAGTTCGCCCTCTCAATGTTTCACTTGGGGACAGTAGTATCGACCCCAAAAGTTAAAGAAAATTCATGGAAAAGGAGAAAACTAGCCAGAGCAAATCCATGAGACAAATGCAGTAACACATCGTGTTACTATTTTCGTGAAGGAGAGTAACATGATGGCCTGGGGACTAGGCATTACTTCTTGGTCTAGAAGATGCACGAACGTTCCATATTTACTGCAATTGTTGATGTGGAGAAGAGCACATGATGTGTTACTATTTTTGGTCCAAAGAGTAACACATTGCACACAAGGTCTAGGCGTTGCTATTTGGACTAAGAGATACCCACCTTAAGCCCATAAACTCTCGAGCTAACAACGAGGAGCGGAGTACACAACTTTTTGCTTTCTATGACACAAACACTTACGTGTTGCTCTCTTGGTCTGCCATGTCAATGATTTGCTTGGGCCTAGAAGTATCGCCGCTAAAAGTTAGAGAGAAACAGGTGGAAAAGAGATCACCAGGTAAAGCAAGGCCATCAATCTAACGTCATGGACCGAAAAAATTTAAGAAATAATCGTGTTATTATTTCTGTAAAAAATAGTAACACGTTAGAACTTTTATCTGGGCGTATGCATTTGGACAAGAGGATGCACAAACACTTCACATAAATTGCCATTGTCAAAGTGGGTGGAGAATATGATGCATTATTGTTTCCTTCCCAGACAATAACACGTTGGACATGCAGTCCAGGCATTGCTGTTTGGACTAGAAGATGCATGAATGTTCTACATCCACTACAATTATCAATGTGGAGTATAGCACATAACGTGTTACAATTTGAGATCCAAATAATAGCATGATAGTAACGTGTTGCTCTCTTGATCCACCCTGTCAATGTTTCGCTTGAGGACAACAGCGTCAACCCCGAAAGTTAAAGAAAATTCGAGGGAAAGGAGAGAACTAGCCAGAGCAGACCCATGA
This sequence comes from Sindora glabra, assembly GCA_020226215.1. Taxonomy (NCBI): domain Eukaryota; kingdom Viridiplantae; phylum Streptophyta; class Magnoliopsida; order Fabales; family Fabaceae; genus Sindora; species Sindora glabra. Next base: position 51,109,655 of record CM035233.1, read on the forward strand.
GACAAATACAATAACACATCGTGTTACTATTTTCATAAAGGAGAGTAACACAATGGCCTGGGGACTAGGCGTTGCTTCTTAGTCCAAAAGATGCACGAACGTTCCACATTCACTGTAATTGTCAATGTGGAGAAGAGCACATGATGTGTTATTATTTTCGATCTAGACAGTAACATATTGCACATAAGGTCTAGCTGTTGCTATTTGGACCAGGAGATACCCACTCTAAGCCCATAAACTCTCAATCTATTGATAAGGAGTGAAGCATACAGCTTTTTGCTCTTTGTGACACAAACACTTGCGTGTTGTGCTTGGGGCCGGAGTGTCACTCCCAGAAGTTTCAAAAAAGTATAGGTGGAAGAGAGGGTACTAGACATAGCAGACGCATGAATCATATGTGATAGTTGAAAAAATTCAGTAAAAAATTTTGTTATTGTTTCCGTGAAAGATAGTAACATGTTGGATCTGTGGTCTGGCCATGGTTGTTTGATCAGAAGATGTCGAATGTTCCACATCATCTGCCATTGTCGAGTTAGAGTAGATAACACATGTTAGTATTTCTTTCTTGGGCAGTAACATGTTGGACTTGCGAACTAGGCGTTGCTGTTTGGTCTAGAAGATGCTTGAATATTGAACATTAACTACCATTGTCGATGTGAAGAAGAGCACCCAATATGCTACTGCTGCAACATAGAAGTTGCTGTGTTGCTCTCTTGGTCCACCATCTCAATGTTTCACTTGGGGACAAAATTGTCACCCTTGTAAGTTAAAGAAAAGCTAGGGGAAGAGAGAGCACTAGGAATAACAGACCTATATGAATAAGATATCATGGGCAACAAAGATCCAGGAACAAGTTGTGTTACTGTTTCCTTCAAAAATAGTAACACACTGGACTTTTTATCTGGGTGCATGTATTTTAACCAGAATATGTGCAAAGGTTCCACATTAAGTGCCATTGTCAACATGGAGTAAAGAACACAGTGTATTATTATTCCTGTGAATGATAGTAAGACACAAGGTCTAGGCATTGCTATTTCCCCTAGGAGATGTGCGAACGTTGACCATTCACTGCCACTATCGATGAGGAGCAGACCACACAGCTTTTCGCTTCAAGTGATACAAACACTTGTGTGTTGCTCTCTTGGTCCGCCCTCTCAATGATCCATAGGGGGACAACAACATTGCCCTTGAATGCTAGAGGAAAATCAGGGGAAGATAGAGCACTAGGCATAGCAAACCAATGAATCAGATGTGATGGGGAAAAATTTGGGCAAAAAAATCATGACACTTTTTCCATGAAAGAACTTTGGACCTATAGTCTAGGCATGGTTGTTTGGACTAAATGTTGTCGAACATTCCATATCATCTGCCATTGTCGAGACAGAATAGACCAAACATCTTGTTACTGTTTCCGTCACGGATAGTAACACGTTGGAAACCTTAGATTGGTCATTGCTGTTTAGATGCGCGAACGTTCCATATCAAATGCCATTATTGATGTGGTGTCGAGCACACATGGTGTTACTGTTTGTGCCACAATTTATAATATTGCTCACTTGGTCTCTACTCTTAATGCTTGGGGACAACAGCAAGTTAAAGTAAAATTGGGAGAAGATAGAGCACTAGGCAGAGCAGATCCACAAATAAGATGTGACTAGTGAAAAAAATTCAGGGATAGATCGTGTTACTATTTAGGTGAAAGATAGTAACATGTTGAACTTATGGTCTGGGTATCGCTATTTGGACTAGAGGATGCACAAATATTCCACATCAACTACCATTATCAAAATGGAGTAGAGCACACGTCATGGTACTATTTTCATCCTGGAAAGTAACAAGTTAGACATACATTCTGGGTGTTGTTGTTTAGACAAGAAGATGCACACACGTTCCACATCCACTGTCATTATTGATGTGGAGTAAAGCACACTTCTGTTACTATTTGGGACAAAGAAATTAGCATGTTGCTCTCTTAGTCTGACCTCTCAATGTTTCGCTTGGGGATAATGGCATCGAAGCTGAATGTTAAAGAAAATTTGGGGGAAGATAGAGAACTAGCCAAAGAAGACCCATGAATTGAAATTCATGGGCAATGCAAATGTAGGAACACATCATGTTACTATTCCTATGAAAGACAGTAACACGATGGTCCTAGGGTCTGGGCGTCGTTGTTTAGACCAGAGGATGTGCAAACGTTCCACATCAACTGCATTGTCAATCTGAAGTAGAGCACACGGTCAGTTACTGTTTTGGTCTCAGATAGTAACACGTTGGACATGTGGTATGGGTTTTGTTGTTTAGACAAATAGGTAAGTGAATGTTCCATATCCACTTCCATTGTCGATGTGGAGTAAAGCACATAACGTGTTGCTATTTAAGACCTAAATAGTAGCGTATTGCTCTTTTGGTCTGCCCTCTTAATGTTTCGCTTAGGGACAGAAGCATCGATCTTGAAATTTAAAGAAAATTTAGGGATGAGAGAGAACTAGTCAGAGCAAACCCATGAATAAGATGTGTTGGGCGATATAAATGCAGGAACAAGTTGTGTTACTATTTCTGTAAAAGATAGTAACACAATGGTCCTAGGGTCTGGGCATTGCTACTTGAACTAGAAGATGCGCGAACATTCCACATCCACTACCATTGTCGATGTGGAGAAAAGCATACAGGGTGTTACTATTTAACATAATTTAGCGTGTTACTCTCTTGGTTCGTCATATCAATGGGGCGCTTAGGGTACAATAGCATTGATGCAGAAAGTTAAAGGAATAAATGGGGAAAGAGAAAATACTAGTAAGAGTAGACAAATGAATCAGGTGAGATGGGCGACACATATGCTAGAGCACAACGTGTTACTGTTTCTGTGGAAGATAGTAACATGTTAGTCTTGCGTTTTGGGCATTGTTGTTTGGACCAAAAGATGCACAAACCTTCACATTAACTACCATTATCGATGAGGCAACGAGTACACAAAGTGTTAGTCCGTGCTTTGCAAATGGTAGCAATACAGTTGCCTTGATCTGACGACACCACGAAATAGTTCGGAAAATCAAGAATGAATAACTTAAAAACTAAAGGAGTCACATGTTATATTTTTTTATCCAAAAAGTAACCCTAGCTAATCCAGAAGAAGATTGACTTCAATAAAGGCCAGGGAAACCTTTGCAATAAATAATAGCATTTGTTAATACAACAACAGGATATGTAGACTGGAACTGCTTCATAGCATCATGCCAAGCAACATCCTTCCCAAGTGTTCAACTAAGTTATTGCAAAGCCTGTTAGAGAGGGCCTAACTTGAAAAATTAATGCCAATAAGATACAAACTAAAACTTAATTCTAGAATCCATGTTTGCTCTTGACTATTCAACAATTATTCCCTAAACTTACGATAGGTGACGGGAATGCAAATATGCATCGCAGGGATGACAACTCACCATAGAAGACTTGATCCTAGCTAACACTAATGTAGTTGACACCCGAGGACAAATCAACTTACATGGCCATGCATCTTTCATCGTTTCCAATGTCCACTGAATCCACTAAGCTACTCAGTGGTTCGAGTCAGTTCCTACGTACAAACAAAGTGCTTGATTAGTCCAACATGCCATTCTAAGTTGGTAAATAAAACAGAAAGTTAGACATTAACATAAGCTCTATATGAACAGAAATTACACTGACTGATAAATCTAGCATCATCGGACCTAAGATCGACTAAGGAGACTGCGAGCTATTGTTCCCGAGCCAGATAATAAGACGTTGTTTATTTCATCTGATACCCCACCATATGGTGAGGAAGCTTTCAATGGCCGGGAACAAGATTAATTAACAGCATAAGCTTCGTCAATAACAAAACTGATAATAAAGCAATGTGATTCTATTTTCGATGTAGACAATACCACATTGGTGTCTTGGTCACACGTGTTCCCTTTTGGTTTGGAGATGGATAAATCAGTTGCGATGAGTTACTAATTTGCAGGAAAAGATCGTGTTACTATCTGCCATTGGACAATAATACATTGTTCCCGTGATCTAGACTCTGCTATTTGGTCATGATTCATGGAACAGCCTCGTCTATCAAGAAGCAGAGTAAGCAATCCATATTAACTACGATTAATGATGAGGCTACAAGGACTCGATGTGTTACTATTTTCGTGCTAAGCGGTAAATTCATCCAATACCAAACTCCAGAGTTGCGCAATTAATTAGGATTCTGCAACTAACATGGTTGTTATGGTGTTAGTAGTCCTATACTATGACAATGGCTTGAAATAGGCAGCTTGAGATGCCAGGTAGAGTTACTGCTTTGTGGTTGGGCAAACAGTCTTTACATCTAATCTACACCTACCATGATGAGGTTCAGTGGGATGGTGGATTAATAAATGGCTAGAGCATTTATCACAAAAAGTGTTGACTTAGGCAGCTGTTTCAATTAGAAGGAGGACTGTACCAGCTTGTTAGTGTTACATGTATTCTATGATTGCTACGTTAGCTACGAAGCTTAAGTTAGGATCTAAAGAATGATAGGGAAACCTAAATTGCAAATCAAGCCATATTTCAGGCAAGGAGAACAAGTGACCTATTTCGTGTGTGTGTGTGTGTGCGCGCGCAAGTGTGTGAATGTACCCTCATAGCTACTCGAATGTATGGAGCACGGGGCAACACCATTACATTAGTCATCTGAAGGGCACAATCATAGATTAACACCGTGGTGCTGATAAACTAAAGAGAAAATTAATCAATCCTGTAAATTAGTCTAGACAACAAATCTCTAAAACACTTAAATCATGCAAGCATTCGCCTCAAGACCATTGGAACGATCCTAACAAAGACTTCACTGGCTGAGATGGGGATATTAATGCTCGAAGACTGTAATCATGCAACGTTCAATTGAAACCTAAAATTGAATTAGACACCGTGGTTCTCACAGATACTCATGGAAGTCACCTCAAGGAGTAGACAACTGAAAAATAACCTAAACCGTGCTAAATTTGGAGAACCAAACAGTACAAACTTCGGAAGGATGGTAAGGCGACATGGGCAAGATTACCACCCTTTTCGCTTGACGATCGACAATCACTAGTGTCCTCAAGCTAGGGTTTCCCAGATCCTCTAATTGTTCTACACTTTCAGAGCACCCACATGTGCGCGCAAGGTGTAGGGGCCATTATGCCAATTTCTTGATAGAAAGGATAGGACCAAACTACAAAAATAATTTTGGTCAGGTCCCTCAAGTGTTCATGTCAGCACTGGCATATATGTGGTTGCTAGCTGGCCATGCGAGTAGGGATGCCCTGATAAACCAGCAGGGTATTGAAGTTTGGAGCTTACAAAAATTATTTCTAGCATATTGGCACTATAAACATGTTGCAAAGCAACATTTGATCTTTGGCAAAATGTTGGAAGGTGCAAGAGTAAGGCTTTATAAATGCTTATAAATCTAGCCACAAATGCTACAAAATTTAACCTAAGAAAAGTCAACTCAAGCTCATTAGGAAAATTTAGTTACTATCTTCATTTCTCACATCAAATTTTTTTCATGTAATTCTCAATTCATACTTGTATTTTGTAATTAAATTGATAAAAATTAAATTAAGTATTTAAAGTTTTAAATAAATAATAAAAAACTCAAAATTATGTGGAAATTAACATAGGAATCGAAAACTTGTAATACTTGTTTAAAAATTCATAAAAAATAATTAAATAAAATGATTAATTATATTAAATATAAGTTATGACTCCAAATTGGATTTAAATTTAATCAATTGTTAATATAAATTAATTTTATATTATCACCAATTTATATGTTATCATATTAATAAAATGTTATTAAAACTTTTTTACTATTAGTGAAAATTTTTAATTACTATTATCTTTTAATGATGTGTTATTATTTTATTTATTGATAATATAAAATATTTTACACTAATAATAAATTAAATTTAAATTCTTCCAAATCTATTATAAATTAAAACATTAATTTCAAATTTTTAAAATTAGAAAGAGCATAAACGAATCACTTCAAAACTAAAGAAATTACTACAATTTTTTCCTTTGATTAGGTGCAATTCTATCGCAACTCCACACTACCAATCCTTAAGGATACTTTATTTTTACATTAGTTACAAATTAACATACTTTTATATTAAATTAATATTCTTTGAAATAATATAATGACTAAATAATATTAAATCAAACTCCTTGATGATACTAATCGTGTTCGTTTTATATATAACTAAAACTTTTAAGAACTAATTGTTAAAAATTAAAATTGTTATCAACTTATTATTTTGAAAATTTTCAATTGAGAAAATTTCTAACTATTTCTTATACTTGAATCTTTTTAAAATAATAAATAAATGCATCTCCTTTTCAATTTTATGCAGTACATATCTTCCAAATACAAGGTGTTTGTTTCGGTACAATCTTTAAAAAAGGTTCTATTAATGTGACCTTCTACAAATTTGATGAGGAAGTTTTGTAAAACTCACAATATTTTTCATAAAATCTCATAACTTTGTCATATAAAATAAGTGATATGAAGTATAATTATTTGCATAAAATTCCTAATTTTTTTTATAAGATCTTGCAACTTGATCCATAAAATCTCAATATGGATATGAAACAATGTTCCAACAACATATAAATTTGAAGAGCTATTGCAGGATCTTATAAAAAAAATTATAAACTTTACGTAAAATGTTACAAATTTTATATGAAAATCACATAAAATTCATAATGATCTTATTGATACACCTTATTTCGGGGATGTATTGAAGAAGTTCCCCTAAATGTATTGTGTATATTAGGCATCATTCTTTTGGAAGCAAATTGTATTGATCATTGTTGAGATTTGATCAATCATACCGGTATTCCTTCTCTACAATCTCAAAAAAAAAAAAGTTGTATTAATATGATTCATACGAATTTTATAAAAAAATCTTATAAAACTTGCAATTTTTTGCATAAAATTTTACAATTAATTTTTTATATGACATAAGTTATATATGATGCAACTGTTTACATAAAATGCACAAATTTTTCATTAAATTTTGCACCTTTAGTCATAAATTATGCAATATAACATAACGAGCCTGCAACACAAAGACTTTGAGTAGTTTTTGTAAAATCTTATGAAAAAATTTACAAACCTTATGTAAAATATTACAAGTTTTATTAGAAAATTGCATAAAATTCACAATAATCATATTGGTACATCTTATTTCAAGGGCGTACCCAAAAAGTACTATACTTTTTTTTTTAATGATACTATGACTCATTCTTTAACGCAATTAATTGCAACTAAAATATTATTTAAAATATTATTTTCTTACATATATATATATATATATTATAACACGTTATACATAAAAGAAAAATGTGTTTTATTCTTAAATTAAAAAAAGTACATTTATACATAAAAATGTGAAAAAATGGTCTTCCACAAAAGACTATTAAAAAGATATTACATTTTAAAAATTTAATGCACTTATATTTTATAACGGAAGTATGCCAAAAGTGAATATACATTTTTAAAAATAACAAAATATGAAAGAAAATTCGTGCGTACCACCTTAGGGTGAGGTGGTATACATAAAACTAATCGTAAATTTTATAAAATTTTCTCATAAAATTTATAATATTTTATATGAATTATATTATTTTTTTATAATGATATAAATTATGAGAATGTAATTATTCATATAAAATTTACAATTTTTCACAAAATAATGATAGTTACGGTGTGAAAATTTTAAGACCCGTTATAAGATTATATAAGAAGTTGTACATTTTATGTAAAATATTATAAATTTTATAAGAAGATTGTTTGTATATGTATACTACTTTAACATAAAATAGTGTGGACCTAAATATTAAATATAGTTAGATAAATATTAAAAAAAAAGGTGATTATAATCTGTACTCCACTTAAAAATTCAGAGGGAATTGAATTATTATTTTTCTTTATATAGAAAAAGCCCTTTCCAGCATTTGAAGAAAGAAGCTCCATTGGGATGAGCAGCGTGAATCAAGTAACCGCCAATTAAAGGTCATTATTTTGGGAGACTAGGGTCTCAATGCTGACGTTGAACGCACTCCCCTTCACTTTTTCAGTCCCACTGTGGGCTCCGAAGCCCAAGCAACGACTCTGGAGTGGCGATTCAGTCACTCACCCATGGACTTCACCAAGACCAAGCACACTGCCGTCGGTACAAAGCTTCTTCCTTTCTTCCTTTTTCTTACTGCCCACTACATTTTCTCCATCGTTTTCTACTCTTTTCTCGCGTTTTCTGTTTGGCTGCGGAGAAAACGCTGGCGTCTTATATGATCTGATATTCAATGGGTCCATTTCTCGGAATCTCCGTCTATGTGGGTCCCGAAAACACTGTTAAGATTTAAGGACTGAAAAATGCATTGGGTTGACGATCTTAAAATTGATATTTCAGCCTGCTATTTCAATAGATTTTGCACATTTCTAATGGATGATGAAAGGCTTAAACTTTTGGGAATGTCGAAATGGGAATTTGTAGCATCTGGGTGGGGCTAGGATTATGATTGAGTTATTTATTTATTTTGATGATTTGTTAGTTATTTTCCGAAACATGACTGGGTCCCAAAGTTAATAGTATGCAAGTGAATAGTTTAATGAGTCTGAGTTTTTCAGTGGAAGCAAGTACTTGTAACTTGTGAGTTGTCTGCGTTTTTGTTGACATATTTAATTTACCCTTTCAGTCAGTACTTAATATATTACTATTATTTTTTCTGTAGCATTTGGATTTGCATGAGTAAAACATTTTTTATTTGCTCTGTTGTAGTGTTGTGATTTATTAATTTAGTATCAGATCATAAAGATAAAAATAACAATCAACTTTTTTTATCAACAAATAACAAGCTCGTTAAAATATACATGCCCATTTGTTCACAAATAGCTAATAATTAAAAGTCAAGCATATATGGTAATTAGTTCTCATTCTAAACCTGTAATCTCTTAATTGCAACCATGTTCTAATCCAACATACAGAGGCTCCTTTATTTGATCAAGATGATAGAATTGAAAGAAATTTACTTACTACAGATCCTCTGGGCAGAAAAGATTTAATGGACTTGGAGCATCATGTTCACTACCTTGAAACTGAGGCTTACAGTTCAGTTTTGAAGGCCTTCAGTGCCCAATCTGATCTTCTGACTTGGGTACGTATTAATTCTAATCCCGGTTTCTCCGGATTGAATATGCACTTGCTAGTTTTCTTTTCTTTTCTTTTTTCCTTTTTTTTTTGTGTGTGTGTGTAAAATATCTGCTGAAAATATTTTGTGTCTGCAGGGTAAAGAGGGGCTTATGACTGAGTTGCGAAAGGAACTAAATGTTACAGATGCAGAACATGGAGAAATCCTGACAAAAATCAACTCAGATGAGTCAGTTAAATGGATAAGGTGTTAGTAGTTATTTCCTTGTTATTTTGTGATTGTCTTGATTTTTATGATGAAGCAGAATGTAGATGCTATACTACCTTTAACATGTCTATGATGCAGGGAGCAGAGGAAACTGGCATCCCGTGCTGAGGATTATATTAAAGTTAATGCTTCTGGATATCCTTCTGGGGTAGGAAATTCTACAGTTAAGTTGAAGGTTCCATCCTCTGCTGCCTTTTATCCTCAGAACAACTTGCCACTTAACCAATCTACTCTGGGAGCTGTTTCTGTTCCTTCTTCAATGCCCGTGAGTAGAAATTGAGCAAAGTATAGATTGTTTTATCTTATTGCATTTATTGCCAGTTTTGAAAAATCGATCATCATGCTGTCGAGTGCTGACCAAGGAAGACATCCCTTGCTGACTCCATCTATTTTTAACTTCAATTTGAACAGTGGTATTTTGAGTTTTGATGATTGCCATGGTAATAAGACTTTCCTGCTAGTTCTGTAAAGGGATAATGATATTTTGCCTGTAAAATGAGGTTTATATAGTCATCCTTAAGGTGCAATGGAGTGTGTTGAATTCAACTAGCTTTAATAGTTTAAAGATGAATCCAGTTTTATGAACAACTATAAGCTTGCGTGTTTTCTTTGATTTGTGATCTATCTTTTAATGTGTTTGTCTACAAGTGCTTGTGTTTCTTCCTAGCAGACAAAGACTTTTCTCATTTTGGTCGAAGTGCAAAGCCAGAAGTATCTGTGTTTTGGGATCCAGAAGGTCAAATAGATGTTGTGCTGTTTGATTAGATGACAAGTGTGTTAATTCTCTTATTAGGGAAATATTTGATTTTTTTTTCTTGGGATGATATTTCTCGAGATTTGTACCAAACCATCAGCTGTCTGCCGTTAGAACCTTAGCTAATAGCCAGTTAAAATTATGCTTTTCTTTTTTGCGTAATGAAGGGGCCAACACCCAACAAATAAAAAACTACAAACTAACAACATGAGGGCTAGAAACCGCAATTACATCACCAAGAATTGAACTGCTCATCCCAGCCGGTGGAGTACTAAGAGATTGGAAACCCAAATCAGAAGACAGACAATGTGTAGCAAGCCTGTCTGCACATTTGTTACTCTCTCTGGAAGTATGGACAATGGAGACATTCCACCTCTGTGCTGAAAGCTTTTTGCAGTTTAAAATTTATACAGCCCGATACTTTATAGGAATTGGCCTGTTAGTAGTTAATGTATCAATCAGCACTCTGAAGTTGTTTTCTAGGATTACTTGTTTAAACCCCATTTCCCATACCAGCTTTAGACCACGGAAAGCGCCCCATAGTTAAGCAAGTTAAAGTTATGCTTCGATTTGCATATCTTTTATCTTTATACCTATACAATAAAAACAACTGAACCTTGGTTTTAATTATTGATTTTTGTCATGCCAGCTAAAATTCAAAGATGATCGACAGACTGCTGAATTAGCTATGTACTCCCTCGGGAATGCTGAACAACCTAGGGTAATGTTTAATCATAATGTTCCAGTGCCACATAATAAAGCAGGGGGAGTGGTGAAAGTGAAACCCCAACTGAAGAAGGGCTTCGATGCATCCAATATCGGCAACTTAAAGAACAGATCTGATATAATTCAGATTCGTGCAACAGATAGGGTTATCCATGATGTAAGGCAAATGTTCACTTTGTAGATACTTTCGATTGATTTTATGCTACTTCACCACAAATTAAAATCAGGTACTTAACATTGGCTATTCTCAAGGGCATGGACTTTGTCTTTCTACTTCTACACTGCAGAGTCATAACTTATCAAAATTTTCAAATTGGATAATATTCCTTCGTGGAGTAAATATGTTATGTATGGTTTCCCTTTGATGGCCGACATCTTGTTGTAATGGATATTGTTTCGTGATTGCCAATGCAATGAATTTTTGTGGTCTCCTAGGGTAGGTTCTCAATGATTTTGCATGTAGCGATCAATAAACATATACCAAATTTGCTGGTGTTTGTTATGTGTTTTATTGCTATACCTAAATTCCTTGTTTGGCAGGTGGAGATGATGCTCTTCAATGGAGAAAATCCTGATCCAATCGTGATCGAGAAAGCCAAATTGACTCTTAGGGTAGACTCTTTATGCCCTATGGAAATATATTATTGAGCATCTTGGGTTCATCTTCAAACAAATTCTGATACTGTCTTTAATGTGAATGAATAATTTTGTCTAGGAGCAAGAAAGAGCTTTACTTGAAGCACTTGATAAATTGGCAGCCGTGGCACAACAGCGTAAAGCAATTTTCTTGATGTCCTTGTTTTCTTCTGTAATTTATTTATATATGCATGTGTGTATGGTCAAATATCTGTTTTTCCAGATGATCCTCCTCATCCTTCCAATCAAATACAACGTCATTACCATGTTTCCGAGCATAATCCAGGACTAGGACGTGGAGTGGTGGTACGTGGTAACTTCTGTGGACAAGTAGGTAGGGTAAATGTAGCAAAAAATCCATTAGGCTCCATGCCATGAAGAAGAGATTACCGTGGTTAATTTTACAGTGTTGTATATATTGAACTTTGATAGTAGGAGCTATATATAGGGATTTTTATGTGTAACTCAGAAAAAGATATGAAGCTTATCTCAGTTGCTGGATTTGTTCATATATTTAGTTTTTGTTTAGGCGTGGATCTTTAGCAAGTACTTACTAGTAGCTAAATGAATGAGGTGAACCCTTTTTTGCGACTTGTTTCTTCACTTGTTCTGAGTTATAGGCCTTGTGGCTAAAGCTAAAGGAGAATACAATCCTTGGCATTCTTCTGGGAAGTTAATATATATATATATTGCCTATTAGCAAATTGATCATAATTTTGATCATTTGGCTATTGCTTTCCAAGCACTTTTAATGCAACAGTTTTATGTGGTGTTTGTGTGTTGCCTCCTTGTTGTCGGGCTTTGTAGCTTGATCTTTGAATTTTCTGTTGATTTTATAAGATTAGAAGAATGATTTTGGTCTCACTGTCCTAAGAGCAGACAGGTAATGTGTTTAACTTATTCAACGGAGTCACGTGATTGGTTTGTGACCTAGCCAACTCTCCATCATCTTTCTTTGGTTGGGTGGTACGTATTTCCATCTCGCCCCTTTTTTCAACTCTACAGCAACTTGAATTCTAGGCATGCTTTATGGCCAAAAAAGAAAAAAAAAAAATTCTAGGCATGCTCAGCCTTGTAACCAAACTTAGCAGTAACCTGCTGCTGATGCAGTCGAGAACCATTCCCGAGCTATATTTAATCTCCCTCTTCCAATTTCAATACAAATGGGGGACCAGGGATTTGGAAATATCATCTCATATCATATTATCATCATATTCATATTATACCTAAAAATCTTTCATTTAGATTTAGTTTTCGGACAGTTGTCAAACTCCTGTACTTGAATTTCCCTCCAAATGCTCAAGGGAAGGAAAAAAAAAATTGTGGAACTGTTCATACCTAAGAATGGGTCTGATTTTTGCATTCATTCAATGCATCAAACCTATTTTTCGCTTTAATAAATGTATTAAATAAAAACATCTATATCTTTAATATGAGAAGAGTTTTTATTAAAAAAATATAAAATATTCTCTTCAATTTTAGGATGGTTTGATTTACTCCTCTCTACTTTAGAAACTTGAAAACTATTCTCATAAATTTATATAAAATTTAAATTTAATACTTATTTTTTAATTTAAATAACTATCTTATCAAATTACATTATTCTTTAATAAAATTTTTAAATAAAGATCACAATACGATAATTTATTGGTTTATTTTATCATTTTTTACATATAATTTTGCAATTCATTTTTTGATTATGCAATTAAACTTTATACATCTTATATAAATCCTATTAGTTATATAACATAAAAATTATTTGCAAAAAATAATAAAATAAACTAACATGCTATAATATATTATTTGTCACTTTTGTGATAAATTATTTGTGGCTTTTATTTAAAAAGATCATAAAAAAATCTTGTAATTTGAAAAAATGGTAAATTAAATTTTTGGTAAGTATTAATTTCAAATATTGCATAATTTAGGGAGGTGATTTTCAAAATATACAAGTTGAAAAAGGCGACATCCAAATACTTTAAAATCAAAGGAAGTATTTTATATTTTTTTTCTTTAATAAAGACTATTAAAATCGTATACATAGTACGTGATAATCTAAAACAATTGCTTAGTAAAAAGCATTAAAATATAAATATTTTTTACATAGCACTTAGCAAATATTTATTTTTATTTGGAATATGAAAAATATATAATATTCTAAAGAAAATATTTTTAAAATATATTTATAATTTTTTCTTGTGGCACTTATGCTTGTGATCTCCTTTTCCTTTATTTGTTGCCTGGAGTGGTGAATTAATTCGATCACGGTTGCTTAGTCAGCTACATGCTGACATAGTATGTCTTCTAATCAAGAAAGAACAAAGCAGCAAAGTTTTGATCAGGGACTCTGCTATATATCACAAATGTTTAATGAACGATGAATGATGCCAAATGCACACTAGTTTTGTTATGTACAAATTTCTAGGCCTATACAAATTTCCAAATAGGAAAGCGATTCAAGTAATTCTTAAATCATTCCCATTTCAACTAAATTGTTTGTTTTATAAGTTAATAGCTAAATAAATAAATTAATGTTTGGGCACTATTTCTATAATATTTTCAAAAATGTATCTTCTGTAAAACACACACCCTTGAAAGTTAAAGTTAATTAATGTTATCCATATTTCAAATTAAAAAAAGTTTGTTGTTATCAGAAAAAAAAAGTTAAAATTAATTAATGATACTTCTCAAATATAATAACTCGCCATCATATTTGAGGACTTCACATTGATTATTTTGTTGATCACACTGATCAGGTCATGGTATATTTAGTAGTTGATTTGATCTTGATGACTATATTTAGGTTTTTTTTTTTTTGGAAAGATGTGAAAATTAATTTTTCTTTTTACCCAAACATGCTGTTAAGTTTAGCTATGTAAAAAAGCTTAGTTACTCATGCATGTTGGGATTTACTCAAGATCATGCAAGGAAACTTGGCATGCTTTAGAGAAGTTTCCTGTCTCAAGGCTCAACCTCGCGTTAAGATGAATCCCTGGATTCACGTTTGTTTCTTTTGGTAATATTCTGGGTTTTGGTAGTTACCCAACAAACTTTGAATTGGTACAATGAATCATTAATCACAACTAACTAATCCTGACTCTGGTTAATGGTATAACCACAGTGACTAAATTAAATTGACTATTCGAAAGTATTATCCTTGTAAATTAAACTTAATAGCATGTTTAGTATGGTGGAACAGAAAAAATTTATTTGATAAATATTATAAAATGAGAATGTTCATTCTTTAAGGAATAATCATTTTATTAAATAATAAAATACTCATTTATAACAAAAGTGATAGAATAATTATTTCATCATTTACAAAAAAGTTTTTTTATTTTCATATCCCACATTTTTTGTTGGATGAAATGAAAGGAATAGAAGTAGAAATGAGAATGAAAAAAGAAATGAAATGAAATGATTATTTCATAATTATATTTGGTATGATAAAAAATGTAATGGGTATTTTGTTTCATTTTTATATTTGATATAATAAAATAATATAGGAATGAAATGAAAAAGTATAGTTAAAAAAATAATATCCTTATTACAAAAATAATTTAATATTATTAAATTATATGATAAAATTAATAACAAAAATTTTACAATCTAAATTTTATCATCAAAATTATAATTAACCTCATTCCACAATACATACCAAACAAACATTTTAACCATTCCCTCACCCATTCTCAATTTGTTCTATTTTGTCCGATCAAGTGCACTTTGAAATCAGAATATCCATTCCTTAAGAATTAATCATTCCATCAAGTGATAAAATATTCGTTCTATAGTAGAAATGATGGAATGACCATTCCATCATTTGTGGAATAATTTTTTTGTATTTTTATCTCTCATATTTTTCAATATTTTAATGTTATCCTTTACTAATAAATAATAAAATAATATTAATTTTTAATATTTTTCAATTCATATTTTGGTAATTATATTTTTCATAATAAATTTAAAATAAAATATTTTGTATTCATTATAGAAAATTATTTAATGTAAAAAATTTTCCTAATTAATTTTTTGTTAATTATAATTTTCATAATCAAATTTAAAATACAATAAATTTTATTATTGATCATATCATATTTTTGTATTTAACATATATTATGATTTTTCTCTTTATTTTAACAATATTGTTGTAATTGATACCTTTTGTCCATTCCGTTTTTGTGATATTTATTGTATCAAATATAATTATGAAATAAAATTTTATTTCCAACCATATCATCATACAAAATATAATGTAAACAACATTTAAAAGGAAATGAAGGGAATATTGTTATGAAGAAAACTACAAATAAAATACAACTGACACAAGTTACAATCCTTGGATAAAAAATTTCAAACTAATAAGCAAGTATACATTCTACAATGATTCAACAATTAAAATTAGCTAGAATCAAAGAATTAATATCAAAATTTTTAACGTAAAAAACCTTCCTCGATTTAAGAGAATAAAAACTATGAAATTAAATCAATAAATTTCAACCATCAATATCAATTAATGCACATGAGTTTCTACCAATTTCAACCACTTGAAACACACCTCAACTCTTTATAATATTGAGAACTTCAAAATCTTGACAAACATTATCTACAAAGTGGGATACGACAACAAAGAGTTGAAGCAATATCAAAAACTCGTGTTACTATTCATAAATATTCTACACAACATAGAGAGCTCCCAACACAATCTCCACTGGTCAGATTGAAGAATGAAGTGTCACGAACAAGTTGTCGAAGTTTCAACTTAATCCAATTGTGAAATCTCCTACAACCAGCAAATACATGAAGGTTGGCTAAAGAAGAACCAAAGAACACTTTCTTTTTTACGTCTCTTCTCTAACTCTCTCTACTTTCACAAGAAAAAAAAATTGATTCTCTCCCCCCATTTTCCTAATTTTTCTCAGCATTTCTATTTTTTATTCTTTTTTCCTTTTTCCCCCCTTTTGATAACTAACTGCAAGCAAAGCAAAAAATGAAAAAAAAATTTTACTCATTTCATATTGGAGTATCCACTATAACAAGATTGTAATTTAAAAGATAAAGTAAAATATTACCTTTTATTTATAATAAAATTAAAAGGTCAAATTTTGATAAACAAATAATTAATTAAAAATAATTTTGAAAATTTTAATTATTTACTACCTTAATTTTCTAAACAAAGTTATGATATCTATTTTATTTTTTAAAACACCTTTTACTCTAGATGACAACAACGTTAAGCCAACGTTAATACAATGATAATGTATGTGTCTGGGGTCGCGCGGTTGAATACTGGAATGTTAGGCATCCGATTCCAAGATTGGTTTGGTAAGCGACTGTGTTTTAGGTACCGCGCATGCTACGTTTGGAATGTGTCTTTAGGTCATCTCTAATTTCATGCGTTTGTGATGGATACGAAGATTCTCTTGGAAAAAAAATGATTTATATCATAATTAAATAATATTATTCCCAATACCTTAATAATATAAAAGCATCCAACATTATTTTAAATGTTTTATTTCCCTTAGGATTTGAATACAAAATTTTATGTATGTACGATAAGTGAATTATCATTCTTATTATTATAAAAAAAATTATTATCAAAATTCTAAATCCAGTTTAATAATAAAAAATAAACTAAATCAATGAACTGATTCTTAAAATATATATATTATATCAAAATTTCTTCGAAAGTTTATTTCACATCTATTAACTAAAATTTTAAAGAACATTTTATGTAAAATTTATCTTTTAAGAATAAATTTGAAATAAAAATTAAAAAATCATGTACTTATATTATATAAAACACACTTAAAAAATTAATATAATCTTTTTTTGGTGAATTTTCAATACAAAATGAAATAAGTAATTATTTTAAGAATTAGAATATCAAAGAATTTCTTCTTCATTCAAATTGGCCTGTACTAATGCATTGAGTTAAAAAGGAAGGAAAAGGAAGAAGATCATGATTATAATACTTTATATGTCAAAACATACTCAAGTTAATTTCTAGAAATCTCTTTGCTCTTGGGAAGCTTCCCTAATGTACGTATATTTAGTGGTACTTGTGAAGATAGGAAGCTTGAGTTCAATGCCATTGATATTTACATTAGAGCACACAAAATATGCCTTAGACTCACCACAATCATGGATTGAGCACTTATTACGCTAAACTACAAAGCCAAGAAGGCCAAATCCCTCTTGCATGATTTACTTGGCCAACTAAATTTACACGTTATGTTCTTAAAGAGTACTCAAGACAAATCAAAATGGTGAAAAAACACAAATTTTTGTATAATTTTGACGGATATTGGAATCTTCGTCGCAAGTTTTGATTATGCGAAAATTCTATCTCACTTCTCAAATAAGTAAAATTTTTATAATAATAAAACTAATATTCTATTTTGATCTTTGTACAATTAAATTTGCATCAATTTAATCTTTCATTAAAAATTTATACTAATTTAATTTATGTAAAATTAGCTTCTCATTAAATTTTAGTATCTTTGTGCAATAATTTAATAACAAATTTTTAATAAAAGATCAAATTGATATAAAATTTTGATGATGGACCAAATTAATATAAACTCAATCTTATGAAAATTAAAATAAAATTTTAATTTCTAATATAAGGAAAATAAATATGCATATAATAAGACGTAGAATCATATAATTTTATCCCTTGAATCAATTCTTCTACTTCTCTTGGTCCCACTTTCTTTGTATTGGAAAACATTTTGCTTCAAGGGTTGGTCTATTTTGAAAAAAAAAGAAGAAGATATTTTACAGGAGGGACTTTCTTAAGAATATTTTACAACATGAATTAATTTTTTTATTGTTTGAACAATATAAGAGAATATATTTTCAATATGATTCAACGTACCCTTAGTAGTATAAATTAAAATTTAAAAAAAAAATAAAAAAAAATGTAAAACAACTCGATCGGTCTGAAACTAGATCACACTGTTTGACCCAATGATCTAGTCCTGAGCCTCGTTCTATTCTACTTTCTCCATTCCTTTTTATCTATCGTATTTTGAAGAGATTTTTTTTTCTTTTTTTATTTGTCGCTTTAGAATTTCAATAAAACATTAATTGTTCTATTTTCAAATCTATCATTTTTTTTCATTAACAAATGTTTTGTTATTCTATATTATTAGTCAACTTGCATTTATTCCTTTAGAATTTCAATGAAATATCAATTGTTCTTTTTTCAAATCTATCATTTTTTTCATTAACAAATGTTTTATTATTTTATATTATTAGTTAACTTGCATTTATTCCTTTATATTTTTCTCTCTCTATTTTTAACTATCTTGAATTTTATGTATAAAAAATAATCTTGTAAAATTTATTAAAAATAAATAAATTAAATTATTTTTTTAATATATGTGAAATCGATTAATGATGATAAATAAATAGGATCGGAAGAAATATATAGTAAGGAATTCCAACTATAGAAATGAGACATCGAAGCTGCTAACTTTCCACATCTTAACCAAGACAACACCAACGACAATTCATTATACGAGGGGGCCAACTTTTTATATAATGTAATTATTATCTTGTTATTTACATATTATATTACATTATTATTTATAATATAGTTTTTTTCATTTAAAGTATTTTATACTATACGGTAATAATTGTAGATTTAGTTTTTGTTTCATAACATATTTTTTACTGTTACATATATAGATTGCATATCAAATGAAATGAATATTTTTATTTAAGAATGAAAAGAGTGAATCGTAATTATTTAATCTAGTATTAAAAAATTAAAATTAAAATATAAAGTCCTATAATTATTTTAAATGATTATATAATCATTTTAAATATTCATGTGACCCTTAATTATATTTTAATTCTTACCATTAATACAAAATTGTATAATTATGATTTATCCCTTTCATATCTTATACAAAAACACTTCTTTTACTTAATATATATATATATGTCATCTGGTTCCATTATCAATTTAATCATGAACAGGTTTGACATTGATTTGATCATCTTGTCAAACCAATAATGGGCCCAGATTTTAAAACATTTAAGAAAATTAAAAAAGTTAGATAAAAAGAAAGTTAAAAAACGGAGGGATAGAGATGAGATTGAAATTTTCATAATAGAAAATGATTTAATTAAAAATAATTTTTTATTAAAATATTATTTTAATCCTCAAAATCTTTAGTTTATAACGATTTCATTTTTTAAGTAAAATTTACATCAATTTAATAATTAAAATTTAAGTTCAAGTAGATTTTTCATCCTTCTAATAAATATTAACTGTTTAATAAATATTAACTATTTAGGGTATGGATTAAAATTTCATTCAAGTTTAAAATTTTAAAAATTAAATTTATACAAATATTACTTTATAAATAAAATTGATACAAACCAAGTATTTTAAAAATCTTTTAGTCATAATTTTTTTAATTAGAAGGAGAAGTCTTTTGTTTCCCTTTTTTCAAATATATTATTATTTTTATTTATTGGAATTTACTTTCCATCAACTAATTTTCTTATTACCTTCAAAAAAGTTGGAAAACAATTTTAAAATAATAGTTTTCCATGAACAAAGGACCTACAAAGTGAAACTGTTAAATGGACCGATCAATCCTTATGGACCGGCTGAGTCATGCTGGGCTGGTCCGTGATTTTCACAAGCCTCCGATTCTCGCGAGTCGACGAATAAATAGGTTAGTTTGTGAATTTTCATAATTTTAATTTTTAAAGTTTTACAATTATTTGAAAATATTATATAGTCATTCATAATTAAGTTATAATATATTTAAAATTTATATATAATTTTAAAAAATATTATATATATAAAATATAAAATATAAAATATTTATAAAATAAAATATTATTTATAATTAATTTATAATATAATTTTATATAATTAAAAAAAAAGCATAATTTTGTATGAATTAAAAATTTAAGTCTATATAAAATTAAAAATTTAGGTAAAATGGAAAAGTTATTGAATTAGTTCTAACAAAAATAGTTTATTGAAGCAAGTAATGGCCATTGGCAATTGTAATAGAAGAGTCTCACTTTTAGTAAGCTCCACGTCTCTACAAAGTACTTTTCCACTTATGCTTGTGATTGAAGCAAGCAATGGCCATCGGTGTTTTTCAAGCATACATACACTCATTAGCTGGCAATAATAATAAGAAAAAGAAGAAGAGGAAGAAGAAGACAGGACAAAAGGCTCCCCTCAACAGCCTTCATAGGAGAAGATAAGTTAAATAATACACGCCGTACAATTTAAAATTAAATATTAGCAACTGATGATGAATTATAATAATAAATAAAAAATCTCTACCTGAGGTATCTGCGTCGGATAACTTGCGTGATTCTTGCAACTCCCCCGCCACATTTTTTTTATTAAAATAAATTATGTAATCAAATGAGTTATAATAAATTAGCATTTTAGTTGCTGAGAGCTTTTGACTCAAGTGATATTCGATGTTTAAAGTTTTATACCTTCTGTCGCACCTAAAATTTGATTTTTTATCTTTGCGTATGTACGTTTAGTAGTTTAATTATTTCTAAGATTACAAAAAAAAAAAATTAGTATTTTAGTTCAATAAAATATATTATTTCAATTTATAAAAAAAACGCACAGGCATTTGCAAACTCGAGGGAGAAAAAATTCATTTAAATTCAAAGTACACGTTACTTGTACGTTTGAGAAATTGGGCATTATTTGTGCAAACGATCCTAGAAGTAAGCAAGAAATTGGTTGCACAAAATCTTCATTTTGAAGCAGCGTTAAAAAATTATTTAAGTGCATTTACATTTGATTTGATGTAATAGAATAAAAAATATAATAAAAATATTTGTTTCTTATATACTATGAAATCAAAATATTCATATCATATGATATTATCATTCCATTAAGTGATAGAATTCTCATTCTTTTACTATAATAAAAATAATGGAATGAATTATTTTATAAATAGAATAACTTTTTTGTACATATAATCCTTATATTTTTCTTACGTTTAAACCTTTTTCCTTGTTAATATATAACAAAAAATATTAATTTTTGAACATTTTTTATTAAAATATTCTAATAATTATATTTGTAATGATAAAATTTAAAATATGGTATTTTGTAATTTGCAAAAAAATTAATATAAACATTTAATAAATTATAATTTTTATATTTTTATTATAATTTTTTTAATTATAATTTTGATGATAAAATTTAAATTATAACAATTTTTATTATTAATCATATTATATATTTTAATAATATTAAATTATTTAATAAAATATTTATTATTTTTATAAAAATATATTATTATTAATCATTTTATTTTTATATTATTTTATTATATCATATATAAAAATAAAATAAAATACCCATTCCATACCTATATTTATTCTCATTTCAGATAAATGAAATGGATATCCATCATGAGGAAGGTTTTATATCATTTGTTCGGCCAAATTAAATTAATTTATACTTCAGTTCGGTCAATTTTCCTTTCTTATATCATTCAAATATTCACAATATATATCCATTATTAGTGTTATTTTAAAAAAATGGTAATTAAATGAGGCAATCAATCTTTAGATTAAAATATTAATATATTTTTCTTCTTCTTCTAATAAGAATAATTTTTGAAATTACTTTTATTATACATTGACAAATAAAATCTGCTCAAAGCAATATCTTTTCCATGAAACAAATATTTTGTTAGTAAGATTATTGTTATTTTGTATATTTGATTTTTTATACTTGCAATCTTAACTCATCCTATTTGTTTTAAAAATATAAGACTAATTTGGGTAAAAAAATATTAAAATCAGTTTATTTAATTCCTAAAGTTTTATGAAAGGCATCACCGTGGGAGGTCTAATCCTATCCGAAGTCCATCTATGCCATTTCTTCGGCCAGGTTATATACTTCAGCTCCAACAGTTTTTTTCTTTCTCATCCTTGTTCAATTATTCATGATATATTTTCCACTAGTGTTATATATATATATATATATATATATATATATATATATATATATATATATATATATATATATATATATATATTATTATTCATTACACTTGCAAACCCAATAATCTTGACAGATCCTATCTGTTTTAAATAACTAAGATTAGTGGAAGATTCTTAACCGAAGTGGCATCCTTTTTTTTAAAAAAAAAAAATTGTGCATATAGAACTGATGTTTGTATGTATGCATTTAATAATTTAGTAATTCCTACTATTACAAAAAATATGACATTAATTTAATTCAAAGATATTAATGCCAATTTATTTTATTCCTAAAGGTTTTACGTGTAAAAATAAGTAAGTGAAATGAATTTTATTCGCATTATATCAATAGAATAATCCTATATATACCAAAAATTAATATATTATTATTAAAATTAATATCTTTCATTTATTATATTATTAAAAATAAAAGTAAAAATATCAAATCTGATTAATTGAAAATTAATAATTAAGGCTTATTTACTGTTGTTGTTCGAATTTTCTATGTTAAAAAAAAACAATTTCCAAATTCTCGAAGTATATATTACGTTTCCAATTAATATCAACTATCTTCCGATTAATCCGGCACATTTTATGATAATATAGTCGTTTTATTTTAATTATTCAATCTTATGTTTTACATATTTAGACACAAAGTATAGACATATGAAATTAGTAAATGAAACCAACTTAAGCTAAAACTTATTAAATATATAATAAATAAAACTAAATAAATCAAAATTAGCATCAACATGTGATTCCCTTCACATAAATTTTTGAAAAAAATGTAAAAAAATACTTTTTTAAATTTTAGGGTGGCTGTATGTTATCTCTTCATCTTAGAAATTTGAATATCACTCCATTAAATTATGCAAAATTTAAAATTAATATTCATCATAAGGTTAATTCTATGATACCCTTCTTGTATATTGAGTAACATTTCAAAAAATTAAGTCATACATCGAGCAAGTTAGGCCTCAAAAGAAGGTTTGTATATGATATTTCTCTTTTATATAAAGTAATAAGGAAAGAAACTAGCAGGTTAGTGCATGAGATGGGACAAAGTTAGTGTAAATCGAATTTATTGTGAGGTCAGGTTCAAGCCCATTATTGCAAAATCAAAATTAAAATAATTTTTATCTTATTTTTATAAAATTTTATGCTTGTATGAGAAACCAGATTTTAGTTTTTGTAAGAATTGAAATATCAAAAGTATTTATTTGAATATTTAACTCTCAATAGCTATTTCCCAATGGCTAACAATTGCTTTAATATTTATTTTCCAAAAGTTATATTTCCAATAACTATATTTTAACAGCTATATTTCTAATAACTATTTTTTAATGCCTAGATTTCAGAACCTATAAAAAGTATACTATTCCTTTTATTTTTCATAACACACTCATCTACAATCACTTTTTTTAAAAACATTTTTCTCTGACTCTTTTCCTACTTACTAAGTCTTATTTTCTTGCTGCTTGCTATTTGCTTTCTGTTTTGGTCATGCAATTTTAGGATAGAAGAGTCTATTAAATCCTGAGAGAATTACCATTTCAAGTTTCGCACGAAGGACTCGAATAATTCCTTGAAGATAGTGATCTATGCCACGCCTTAGATTGCACAATAATTTTTATAATAATTTCAAGAAATTATATGTCAAGTATTAAGGATAATATCTCTACAGATAAGTTTTCAAAAAAAATAATTTCTAGTTTATTGTATTTATAATTTATATAGTGTAATTTCTCTGACAATTCTTTTCATTTGTGTTTGTTATTTGAAAAGCAGAACATTATGGTCCGTCATAGGATAGCCATGATTCAATTTCTTTAACTATTTATAAATGAGGTCGTATAGATAAATTGAAAGCTTTCAATGGCCTTGGATACTCCCAGCATGAGACTTATGGACTCAGGTAAGTA
This sequence comes from Sindora glabra, assembly GCA_020226215.1. Lineage (NCBI taxonomy): Eukaryota > Viridiplantae > Streptophyta > Magnoliopsida > Fabales > Fabaceae > Sindora > Sindora glabra. The sequence goes on from CM035233.1 coordinate 51,134,147, forward strand.
GGTATTCTGCTCAATTTTTACTCTAAAATTAAGATTTTTGTTATTATTGCTACTTAGTATATTAATGTTATACATGTGCTTTGTTGATAAACTCTTAACTACAATTTAAAGGAAATGATTATCTAATTATTTATTTATATTTTAATTTTTAAGAGTTACATTATTTAAAAATTTGTTCTCATCAAGAAATATTTTTGTTATAAATGTGAACATCATTATCTAGTGATTTGTTTCCCAACTTCCTGCATGACTTAACGTGTTTGACATTTATTAGTAATACACTATACAAGTGTGGAAAAAAATTTAGTAGTTTTTAATTCATGTTTAACTTAAATCCTCTATGACAATTTACATTAATCCTTTGTGAGAATTTACATTATACTCTTGAAATTTGAAATAAATTTAAATTTCTTTTATTTAATGTTTGTAGATTGCTTAAAAAGTTTTTATTAAGATCCTAAATGGCATATTTGTGAAATCATAAACATTAACTAATTATCCTTTTTTTGGATTTAATGAATCTTATTGTTATAAATTTTGAAGGTGAAGATATTTATGCAAGATAAATAAGCTTATGTAAGCATGTGTCAATATATTTACTTATTTTACTCAATATGCTTGAATGAGCTTTATCTCAATTTGATGTGTATTGTCAATAAACATATTACCTAATATTACTAATGTTTATAAATTCATTCTACATGTCATTTATAAATAGGATATCCCATAAGTAAACTAACAAAATATCTTATCAATTGTGAAAAAGTTATACACCTAATTTACAAAATTTGAAAATGTGGAGGTGTCAGCTAAAGTTTAATAACCTAAAGCTAAGAAAAGAAAAATAGAATCAAAACTTCCAATTGTATATTTATAGGATATGTGAATAATAGTTCTGTATATAAAAGTGATGTGCTTAACTACAATACATTAATAGAAACAAAGAATGCTAAGTTCTTTAAATACTTTTATTTACTACATGATAAAATTTCTCATACAATAAAGACCTTAAATTACTTTTGACTAATTCAAAATTGACTAATAAAGTCTTGAAAAAAAGTAAAAGAGCAAGAAAAGAAACCCTTTTTAGAAATATTTTTACATTTATTATTGATAATGAACCTTAAACATACTTTGAAGCAAAACTTTTGAGAAAGTGATCAAAATAGAACTTGAATCAATTTCGTAAAATCAAATTTAGGAACTAGTGGACTTGCCTCCTGAAGCAAAGTTGATAAGTTAGATTTTAAAAAAATAAAAATAAAAATAAAGAATATTTTCTTGATGATTCAATTAAAAAATATAAAGCTCAATTGGTTGTAAAAAGGTTTTAAAAAAGAACAAAATATTGATCACTTTAATACTTTTGCACAATAACAAGAATTTCTTCAATTCGTATTTTATTTGCTTTGGCTTATATTTTTAATTAGTCATACATCAAATGGATGTGAAAACTACCTTTTAAATGAAGATTTAGAGAAAAAGTTTTGTAAATCTGAAAGTTATGAGGTCCCAAGATAGGAATAACAAGTTTATAAATTGAGAAAATCTTTATATGGTTTAAAACAAGCTTATAAACAATGGCATGAAAAATTTGATCAAACTTTTTTATATAATGATTTTTCTTATATTGAAGTGGATAAATGTGTATATATAAAATGTAAAAATAATGAATATATGATCATTAGCTTATATGTAGATAATATTCTTATTTTTTGCACTAATTTTAATATAGTGTGTGAGACTAAAATTTTTTAGTCTCAAATTTTGATATGAAAGACATGGATGAAGTTAGTGTCATCTTGAAGATTAGAATTATAAGATAGTGGCATTATATTGGCTTAATAATATGATGTATAAAAAAACTTTTTAAGAAATTTAGATATTTAGAGGAAAAACCTATTAGTACTCTTTACAATTTTAGTACTCATTTAAAGAAAATTTAGGAAACTGTTATATTTATGGTAACCTAGAACATTATCCCAATATGGAAAAAGGTTGAAAAATGACAATCATTTAAAACCTAAAGCAAATTTGGTTGGAGATGATAAAGATAACATAATTATAGTGGTACATTTCACAAGCAAATATTGTAGCTAATGTGAAAAACTGGGTTGTAGACTCAAGTGCTATGAGACACATTTGTATTAATAGAGAAACCTTCATTTCTTACTCACCAGTAGAAGATGGAGAAGATCTAGTTTACTTTAAAGATTCAAGAATTGCAAAGGTTCTTGAAAAAGATAAAATATTTTTTAAACTTACATTTAGCAAGACCTTGGTTTTAGGTGATATTCTACATGTGCCTAATATTAAAGCAAATTTAATTTGTGCATCTTTACTAAAAAATTAAGATTAAAATATCTTTTGAATATGAATAGAATAATAAAATACCTAATGAATTATGATATTTTGTATAAGTGAACTTTCCACTGTATAAAAAAGATAGAGTGATGTTAATTCAATCTTTGATTCAAATAAGAGAAAATCTATTAATGATTATGTGATCATCCTTAATGTTGGTGCAACAGCTTAGAAATCATTCAAGTAAATAATTATAACTAGATCTATCATGAAGTTAAAGTTTATAACTCTTAAGATGGCTGGAAGTAAAGCTAAATGGATAAAAAATTTCTTATCTAATATACTATTAAGTACGAAATGAAATCCTTTAGTATTTATACATTGTGATTGCCAATCGACAATAGCTATTGCAAAGAATAAAGCTTCCAATGGCAAAAATTGACATATTAAATTGAGATCCAATATTATGGAGCAAATGCTTAAAGATGAAATAATTTCCATAGATTATGTAAATTCAAACAGAAATTTAGTTGATCCATTGACAAAATCCTTGGATAAAAAACAAATTATTGAAATATCAAAGGAAATGAGACTAATGCCATTTTAAGAAAATTAATGTTGATAGTAACCCATTCTATGTGATGGGCGATCTCATGAAGGAGGCTCATATGAGTAATAATAAGTCAATATTAGTTTTGAAAGCATTAAAATTAATTTTATATATCCTTCTTATGGTGTTAGTGCTTTAAAATTATAAATTATATGTGAGGATGAGCTTGACTCTTAATAAATTCTGTAGCCCTTATAGGTGATGTATTTAATTGTAGTGCACACTTGATGGATTCACATATATGAGTGTGGGGTAGGGCCATTCCTATAAGATACTAGCCAAATCTTTAGAGCACTCATAAACTACCAAGCACACATATGGCTTATTAGCACAAAATCGCATTGTACAAGAAAATAATTTACAAATATGAATTGATTGGTAAGACTACTATTTTACAATAAGAGTTATCAATTCATAGAAACTAAATATTTCACCGATAACTCTATAAATTAAGTTTTTCTCTTTCTAGATTTGATTCATAGTCTATAAAGATACTAAATCAATAATTTACATTTATTTGAGAACTTGGTAAAGATTTTTTACCTATTTCTTTATTTTCTTTTATAAGTCTTTTGAAATATATGGGGGATTATTATACATTGAGTAGTATTTCAAAAAACTAAGTCTTACATCAGATAAGTTAGGCCTTAAAAAAAATTTATATATTTAACTTCTTTTTTATGTAAAGTGACAAAAAAAGAAATTGGTAGACTTATACGCATGAGGTGGGCTAACGTTAGTGTAAATTGGTGGATTTGCCCCTTTCCCTTGTGCACGAATAACACATGAAAGTAGGTTCAAGCCCGTTTTTGGAAAATTAAAATTAAAATAATTTTTATTTTTATAAAATCTTATGCTGATTTGAGAAATGAGATTTTAGCTCTAGTAAGAATTGAAATAGCTAAAGTATTTGTTTGAATATTTAATTCTCAATGAATATTTTTTAAAAAATATTTAAATATTTATTACTAATGGTTACTTAAATATTTATTTTTCAATGGTTATATTTTCAACGGCCATATTTCAATGGTTATATTTCCAACAACTATTTTTTAACAGCTAGATTTCAAAGCTTATAAAAAACATACTATTCATCTTATTTTTCATAACAAACTCATCTATAATCACTTTCTCTAAAAAAAATTTTCTCCTGCTCCTTTCCTACTTGTTAGGTTTCATTTTCCTATTACTTGCTTCCTATTTTGATTGTGTGATTTTAGGATAGAAGAATCTATTAAATCTTAAAAAAATTGTCAATTTAAGCCTTTCATAAAAAGCTTGAATAATTCCTCGACGACAGTGATCTATGTTACGGCTTTAGACTGCATAACAATTTTTATAACAATCTTAGGGAATTCAAAATTCAACATAGTATGATAAGTTCTGAAATCGTTAAATTAAAATTATTTTATCATAAATGTATAATTATAATTGAATAATTTCAATTTAATTATTTTAGAACTTATCACATCATCCCGAATTTTACAATCTCATGATTTTAGTAGTAAGCACCCTATTATTGGCTTAATTTTCTATTTTAATCAAATTACCTAATTTTTTCATGAACTTTTTAAATAAGAATCATCATATTAAAAAAAGATGGTCTATTACATCATCTCTTCACATATGATTTCACAAATCATTTTCATGTATTTAATTAAAATTTTATACATTTAATTTAATATCTATTAATTTTATAACATAAAATTTATGTGTAAAAATTGATGAGATAAACCAACATACAACAATATATATTATATTTTTAAAAAATATTAAAAATTTTGTGATTTAAAAGAATAAAAAATTAAGTCAATAATAGGTGATAACTTCAATTTTGTATTTTCAACAAAGTGATATTCAAATTTTTAAAATTGAAAATGATAAAATCCAATCCTCTTAAAAAATGAAATATTTTATATTTTTTTCTAAACTTTTTGAGTGACAACAAGGAAATTTGTATTTAGGACCTCTAACAAACCTTTTTGTTATTATCCTATTATCAAGTGACTTAATTACCTCTCCATATGTAAAACAATTATTGTTAACATCATTGGTGGCATACTTAGTAATACAATGATAAAAAAGAGTAATTAAGGGGAAAAAAGAATAATCATAAATCGATGAATTGCATTGTATTAGTATTATATTCATAAAATATATTTTTTAATTATTTTCCATTTATATCTTTCTTATACGAGATTTTCTATTGTTTCTTATCCAATTTTAATGCTTTGTGTGTTATTTTGGCACCATTGCCAAGGATCCTCTTGAATCTAGTTTTTTTTTATATATATTACTAGTACTATATTACATAATTATTCAAGCATTCCAATTAATAGGTTGCATTTTTTATTGTCTTACTTGGATTTTACGATAGCTATAATTTTTTACATATACGTGCATCCTTTTGCATTCTTTAATTTCTGATCCTTTCTCTACCTTATTTATTATATTTTATTATAATTAACATCATCCAATATCTAAATAAGGTTTTTGACCCAAAGAAACTAGTCTTTAAGCATTTTTCAACTTACCCCTTTTAGGAACTGTACTAGGTCTTATTAACTTTGATTGAACTGAAATTTTTACGAGAGCTAGTTTTGATTTTTCTTATCAAAAGTCATGAGCTTTGCTTGTGGGTGAGATTTTTATTTTTTTTTGCTAAATTCCACTATTTTGATCACTTTTTAAATTTTTTTAAAATTTTTATTGCATTTTGAGTTCTGTATGGCTATAGAAAACTTTCTATGGTGGTCCCATAAGTTTAAAAAATATCTAGATAGGTTAATTAAATGTGTTTAGGTTAATTTTTTATATTGCATTTGTATTTTAGTATTTTTTTGTTCTTATAGTGCTTTTATAATATGTTTTATATAGTGTTGTGTAATAATGGTGTATGACTCCTTCAAATAAATCAGTTAGTATGTATTTACTATGAATAAAGTGAATCCTGATAATTACATTGTGGTGGACGTGAATGATAGTAACATATAGGATTGGATGTTATTACTTGGGATCCAAATAATAATATCTTACCAAAGAACACAAAACATGTCTAATGTCAATTAGTACATTGCAATAACCTACAAAAAATAATTATTGTGCATGTTATTATTTAGGCAACTCTGTTATGATAGATAGTAACATTAATGGAAAAAGCAATATTAAATTATGGTAAAGCAAGATACGTACTGTCATGATGATATTTACACTGAAAAATGAATTGATCAAGTTAAAACTAAAGTTTCTTACTATGAGATATAATGTAAAGACAATATAAGAGCTTGCATATTACTGTTTAGTATGCAAAAAGTAACATGATGCCAAAGAATACAAAACATGCACATTTTTAACATGTGTGTTTCTATATTTTTCTTTTTCATACAAACAGTAACATGACCAAAATAACATATTATTATCACTTCATTATGATGTTTAGACTAAAAATAAAGTAATAAAGTTAAAACTAAAGTTCGTTATGAGATATAATCCATAAACAACGTGTTGGATTATATGTTTCTATTTGGTATTGAAAGAGTAACATTATGTTTCTGTTTAGTATCGAAAAAGTAATATTATGGATAAATCAAGTCTCATTAACAATTAAATTGTTAAAGAATAGCATATTATTATTTAGTCTTTAAATAGTAATATTAACTAGAAACCTAAAATAATCAAATAAATACATTCTTATTAATAATAAAATTATCAAAGAGTAATATATTACTATTTACAAACTAAATAGTAATGTGTTGCTATTTAGTCTTTATACAGTAACATCAATAAAAATTTAAAATAAATAGATAAATCAAGTTTCATTAATAACAAAACTATCAAAGAATAACATATTACTATTTATAAATCAAAGCTATATGGTATCTAGACAGTAACATTAACTAAAAAGTTAAAATATATGGATAAATCAAGTCTTATTAATAATCAAACTATCAAAGAATAATATATTACTATTTGGTCTCAAAATAATAATGTCAATTAAAAATTCAAAATAATTAGATCAATATATTATCATTAACAATAAAATAATTAAAGAATAATATGTTACTATTTAGATATCAATTATCATTAATAATCAAATTATCAAAGAACAACATATTATTGTTTAGTCTTAAAATAATAATATTAACTAAAAATTTAAAATTATTAGATAAATATATTATCATTAATAACAAAATTATCAAAAAAATACTATATTATTGTTTAGTATCTAGATAGTATTAATCAAATTTTTAAAATAAGTAGATAAATAAAGTCTTATTAATAATTAAATAATCAAAGAATAGAATGTTACTGTTTAATCTTTAAATAGTAATATAAACAAAAAATTTAAAATAATCAGACAAATATATTCTCATTAATAACAAAACTATTAAAGAATAATATGTTACTATTTTAAATAATAATATAAACAAAAAACTTAAAATAATCAGACAAATGTATTCTCATTAATAATAAAACTATTGAAAAATAATATGTTACTATTTATAGACGAAATAATAATATATTGCTATTTGATATCTAGACAATAATATCAACAAAAAATTTAAAATAAATTAATAAATTAAGTTTTATTAACAATAAACTATCAAAGAATAACATATTATTCTTTGCAGACTAAATAGTAATATGTTATTGTTTGTAATTTAGATAATAACATTAACAAAAAATTTAAAATAAATGAATAAATTAAATTTCATTAACAATCAAACTATTAAAGAGTAACATATTAGTCTTCAAATAGTAACATCAACTAAAAATCTAAAATTATTTTTCCACCACTCAATATATGTGGTTGAAGGTGTTATGCTAGTTTAAATAGTAACATGATGCATGCTAAATGGATACAATTAAGTAGTTTCATATATCTATAGCCCACCTAAATGAAAAAGTTCTTTATTTTTCCATTAAAAGAGATTTTTAAGAAAGAAATGCAAAATATAAAGATCGAGCCTGGGGTATGCAAGATATGGAGAATCTCTGTATGAAAGTACTTAAGTAGTGCAAATAACATTTTTTATTTAATTTTAATTTAGTTTATTATTAACATAAAATTTTTTATTATTATTGAATGAAAATATATTATTAAAAAATAATATTCAAATTTTTTATAAATAATTTTTTAATAATATAAAAATAACTAAATGAATAATAATATATAATTAATTTATATTAATAATAAATTAAATTTAAACATTTCCTTTTATTAACTTTAGATAAATTAATATTAACAATTAATTCATGGTTCATGTTAGATAATTTTTTATTTATAACATTCCTTATTAAGCATGCTGATGATATATAGTTATCTAGCTAACTAATTCTTCCATAAATATGTTATTTTGGTCTTCTAGATTTTGTGATAATTTACTATTTTGGATAGATTTAAATAGAATAAAATGAGTTTAGGATATCTTATTGCAATAAATTATAAGAAATAGTACTGCCTTAATTTTTCCCCATAATAAATAGGAGTAATTTGGGAAAAAAAAAAGGGTAACAACGGTGGAGGGTTTTGTTCCCTTTGTATGTATGTGGTTAAAAAAATTATTCATTTTCTTTTTTTTAATAAGATTAATTTAAATTAAATAATGTTGATTCCTTTTAATTTTTAAGAAAATTCGATCCCTCATTTTAAATTTTAAATTTATCATCGATACTAATACTAATAAAATAATGACATTGATATATAAGGATAATAATACCATTATTATTAGTAATAGTAATGACATAATAATTAATAATAGATACAAGGAGAAGGTGTTTAAAAAATTAATTATTTATTATTAATAAATTGATTAAGCTAAATTGTATTAGTTGACATAATATCATCTTATCAAATTAATTAATATAATTAATTATTATATAATAATTAATTATATTAATTAATTATTAATGTAATCAATTAACATCAAATAGATCGGGTCTATGGAAGCTAAATTCTATTTCTTATTTAAACATAATAAAACTCTTTTCCACTAATTTCTTTTGTTGAACAACCCTTTAATTAATGTTATTTTGAGACTTCCTACGTTTCGAGTGTGAACCAAACAAAAATTATACATATATCCACTGCAATAAAAAATAATAATAATAACAAGACTATATTCCATGCATGTGAAACATGGCCCTCAACAACTCTGACTTTGCCTTTTTTATCATCAATTATCATACTAATATTATAGGTAGCTACTAAATATTTTGTTATTAATTATTTTTTAATTTTAAAAATAAATAAATTAGAATTGAAATTTTTAATAATTTTTAATTTAATATAAATTTTACTCTGAGAAAATCGAACTTCTAACGTTATCTCTGTTATCAAGGGCGCGGTGGCAGCCCAGTCATCTTCTGATATTAACTAAACTTCTGCGGTAAGAAAAAGTTAATTATGCGACTACCAAAGGAATCTTCTATTTCTGTCGTCATCTTCCTAGTACTGCCAAACCAAAGAAACGTCAAAATCTCCGCGACAATCAACCTCCGATCACATGAACACCATCACTTCTCCATATATTCAAATGCACCATTATTATTACCTTATTCTCACAACACCCACCTCCTCGGATGGCGAAAACCTCCATTTCCACCTCAAATACCCAACACAAAAACCTCATCATCATCTTCCTCAACGTAACCTCCCTTTTCTTCCTCTCACTCCTCCTCAAATCCCATCTGTCCCATAACCATAATTCCACAAATTATACTCCGGCAACCGTCTTCAACCGTCCCCGCCGCCTCCGCGACATCAAACTCGACGGCTGCGCCGGTCTTCACGAGCTCCCGGACTATAACTCCAAGTGCTTATACGTCAAAAGCCATTCAAACTGCAGGTCAAAAGGTTACATAAACTATATCGAAATCTTTTTCTGCAATCTTGGTCAAATTCCAGTGCTAGGCTACTTCCTTCTTGTGTTATGGCTTTTTGTATTGTTCTATCTTTTGGGCGACACGGCTTCCACTTACTTCTGCCATTCTTTGGAAGGTTTGTCAAGAATCTTGAGGCTATCTCCAGCCGTAGCTGGAGTTACTCTTCTTTCTTTAGGAAATGGAGCTCCTGATTTCTTTGCCAGCGTTGTTTCTTTCACAAGTTCCGGCAATGGCGCTGTTGGTTTGAATAGCATACTGGGAGGTGCATTTTTTGTCTCCAGTGCTGTAATGGGGATAATAACTCTTCTTGTCAGCCCAAATCAGATCTCTGTTGATAAAGCCAGTTTCATAAGGGATGTTAGTTTCCTCCTTTTCTCTGTGTTTGTTTTGCTTGTGATAATTTCTCTTGGAAAAATCAGCTTGCTGGGTTCAATCTGCTTTGTGTTCATCTACTTTCTCTATGTCTGTGCCGTTTCCGCCACGCATTTCCTCTACGGATCTGAGAAGCTGAGAGACACCCAATTTGTGTACTCTTCCGAAGACTTGACCGAGTCCGGCATACCTCTGCTGGGTTGCGTTGAAGATGGAAAGCCATATCCAGCAGAGAAAGCGACTTCTGCAGATAAGGTTGATGATAATTACTTGAACAAGCTTTTACTTTTTCTTGAATTACCACTTAGTTTGCCAAGAAGGCTTACAATACCTGTTGTTAGAGAAGAGAAGTGGTCAAAACCATATGCAGTGATATCAGTCACACTGGCACCAGTTTTATTGGCAGCAATCTGCAACACCCAAAGGGAAAACGGGGGTTCAAAAAGCACCTTGGTAACCTACTTGACGGCTGCATTGATAGGCATGGTTTTGGGGAATATGGCCTTTGTGACCACTAAAAGCACTAGCTCACCAAGAAAGTCATTGTTCCCTTGGCTGGCTGGAGGCTTTGTGATGAGTGTGTCATGGACTTACATTATTGCTGAGGAGCTGGTTTCACTCCTGGTCTCGATTGGGAACATAATTGGGGTAAGCCCTTCAATTTTAGGTCTGACTGTCCTGGCCTGGGGTAACTCACTTGGGGATTTGATAGCCAATAGTGCGATGGCCATGAATGGTGGGGCAGATGGGGCCCAGATAGCTATATCTGGGTGTTATGCGGGTCCCATGTTTAATACTTTGATGGGTTTGGGATTGCCTCTTGTTTTGTCGGCATGGTCTGAGTACCCTCGTCCCTATGTAATTCCTAAGGACCCTTCCCTCTATGAGACACTGTTGTTCTTGATGGGTGGGTTGCTTTGGGCACTTGTGATATTGCCGAAGAAGGATATGAGGCTGGATAAATCATTGGGAGCTGGATTATTGGCTGTTTACCTGTGCTTTCTTTTTATCAGGATAGCTATGGCTACTGGAGTTCTCAAATTCTGAATATGGAATTTAGATAGTCTAAGTTTTTTTTTTTAATGCAATATAGGAAACTGTAAATAATTTTGAGGATTAAAAATTAGAACCAAGTCCTTTTATTTATTGACAAAAATAATTTCGTAATCAATAAGCTGTTATTTATTGGTGATATTGAGTAGATTGCGTTCCATATTTTCTTGGAACTTACATATTTTGATTTTAGGAACTCCTGTAAATCAATGTAACTAATTAGTTTTGCCTTGTTAATTTTTATTTACAAGGATTTTTGTATGGATTTTAATGGTGAGGACTTGGCTAGTACCAATGATTGGTCCCAAGTTCCAACTTGGTATGTGGTGAGAACACAAGGGACCAATCAATGCTTTTATTGGTTAGGGTGCCCCAAAGTTAGGTAAAAAATTTTTCATTGGGTCCTTATTGTCTCCATCATTGGAATCGATTTTCTTTATGATGTATTGGCAAGGAATTCGTATCATGAAACACGAGGGAAGACTTTGATATATTATTAGCCTGCATACATATATTACTAGATTTTATTATATATTAAATTTATTTTTTTAAAATTAAATATTATATGTTATAAAATAATATATTAATATATTAATAGTTAATTTTGATTATATATCGATATATTATTATAATTAAAAAGTATTCCCATAAATTATTATAATTTGGAGGAAATTATATAATAAATTTTTTTTAATAAAATTTGGATATAGTTTTAAATTTTCATAATTTGTCTAGTTTGATCATGTAAATTGTCACTTTAAAATAAAAGTATTATTAGTTTCCTTAAAAGTTTACAATGAATAACAAATTTTACTAAGTTAATCCATGATGTTTTCTTTCACTTTTTTAATAAAATGTTAGTCCAAGGTTTCAGAATGTGTACTTGGTCACTATATATAATATCTAATGATGATAATTATAATTTTACTCTTCAAAATTATACCCATATTCTATATATAGTATCTCTTATCACTTTATTTATAAGATTTAGTATTTTTACTTTTTTTCCTACTTATACTAACTTAAACATTGGAGTACTTTTTCCCTATTTTATAGATCTCACACTCAAAACCTAAATTTACAAGATTTTATCATTGGTAACATCTGTGACTTGCCTACACCGTATTTTTAAATTGAAAATTGTCCTTCTCTAACCATTGCCATAGGAATGAGGAAGAACACCACACTATTAATTTGAAATATGCACTAATTTCTCCAAATTCCCTAATCTTCACATTCAGGAAAGAAGGCTTCTTTGACGACAAAATTTGATTTTCTAGAGAACCATTATCAATAAGAGATTTTCTATATGTGTAAATAATAAAGATGATGGTAGTGTTAGGGCGAAAAGGATTCTCAGCACCTAGGAATTGAATTTCTCTAGTAGAAGTATTTAATAAGATTTCGGTTAAAATACCAAAATATGCAAATTTCATAAACTATTTTCCACTTTACTGCGATTTCGAAAGTATTTACCAAAATACGCAGGGCGCCAGACTGAATGGCGCCATCGGGCGGTGAAGGGGCGGTGAAAGCGCCTTTCAACATGGCGCCTTCGCTGCGCTGCGAAGACTTCGCTGCGCTGCGAAGACTTCGCAGCAACTTCGCGTAGAAGGTCTGGGAGGCGCCATTTCACTTGGCGCCTCCCAACCCTTCCTTTATTTTAGAAGAAACTTGGGGGGCTGGAGGCGCCAATTGAAATGGCGCCTCCCAGCCCCATTTATAAATTTATAAAATTCTATAAATTTATATAATTTTTATTTTATTATATTTTAAAAATTAATTTTTAAAATATAATAAAATAAAAATTATATAAATAAATATATAAATTTTTTATAAAATATAATTAATTTAATTTTAATATAATTATATCTTAATTTTAAATTATAATATATATAAATAATATCATAAAATATAATTAATTATATTTTATGATATTATTTATAATATAAATCTAAATATTTTTTATAAAATATAATTAATTTAATTTTAATATAAGTATATCTTAATTTTAAATTATAATATATATATATATAAATAATATCATAAAATATAATTAATTATATTTTAAAAATTATAATTTTTAAAATATAATAAAATAAAAATTATATAAATAAATATATAAATTAAATTAATTATATTTTAAAATTAATATAAAAATTATATAATTAATTATATTTTAAAAAAAATATAATTAAGATATAATTATATTTTAAAATTAATATCATAAAATATAATTAATTATATTTTTTAAAAAATTATATTTTTAAAATTAATTATATAAATAAATATAAAAATTATATAATTAATTATATTTTATGATATTATTTATATATATTATAATTTAAAATTAAGATATAATTATATTAAAATTAAATTAATTATATTTTATAAAAAATTTATATATTTATTTATATAATTTTTATTTTATTATATTTTAAAAATTAATTTTTAAAATATAATAAAATAAAAATTATATAAATTTATAGAATTTTATAAATTTATAAATGGGGCTGGGAGGCGCCATTTCAATTGGCACCTCCAGCCTCCCAAGTTTCTTCTACCATAAAGGAAGGGTTGGATTGGCGCCTCCCAGCCCTTCTACTGCTGCGAAGCAAATTACAGCGAAGGCTGCGAAGCAAATTACAGCGAAGGCGCCATTCAACATGGCGCCTTCGGCGCCCCTTCACCGCGAAGCAAATTACAGCGAAGGCGCCATTTTGCCCCTTCACCGCCCGATGGCGCCATTCAGTCTGGCGCCCTGCGTATTTTGGTAAATACTTTCGAAACCGCAGTAAAGCGAAAAATAGTTTATGAAATTTGCGTATTTTGATATTTTAACCTAAGATTTCTTGAAGATCCTAAACAGAACAACAAATCTACTCATTCATCCTTTTCGAAGTAAACTGTCATGTTCTTCGCTGAAATACCATTTTGGTGATCCAACATTTTAACTATCACCATGATTTGGGAAATAGTCATTTGAGCTTTAGCTATCATTGCCAATATCAAATCATAATGGTCTTTCAATTCTTGTGAATTCGCTTATTTAATGAAGAAGATAGCGAAAGGAGTGGAGATACTAGCGATTATGAGAAAGAGGAGGAAGTATGTACTATGTCTTTGCTATTGTCAAAGGATAAGCTTTGAGTTTTTAATATGAAAATCTTCATTATATAATCTTTTTCTACTGTGCATATAAATTCGCTGATAATATTTGGTTGTGTGCCATGAAACATTGTCCGATTCGAGTGTAGTGCGCATTCTCCAAAAGTTACCATAAAGGCACATGAAAATTCATTTGATTTGGTGCGTAAATTGGAAAAGCAGGTTATTTCTTTTTCTTTCATTACCTTAAAAAATTTTCTTTATTTCCCGTGATATTATGTTTAAATTTTTTTCAAATAATGTAATTTTTTTTTGGAAAATTATAATATGATTCTCTCATTATCTTAAATAAATTGTCTTTATTTTAAATAATATTACATTTGAAATTTTTTTCAAATAACATGATTCTTTCTTTTTTTGGAAGACTATAATATAATCCTCTTATTATCTTAAAAAAATTATCTTTATTTTACATGATATTATGTTTGAAATTTTTTCAAATAACATGATTCATCTTTTTTTTGAAAGATTATGATATGATTCTTTCATTATCTTAAAAAAATTATCTTTATTTCACGTGATATTACGTGTAAAATTTTTTTGAATAATGTGGTTCTTTTTTTTTTTTGAAAGACTATAATATGATCTTTTCATTATTTCAAAAAATTATTTTATTTCTTTGATTTTTTTAAATAACATAATTCTTATTTTTTAAATATTATAATATAATTCTTTTATTATCTTAAAAATTATTTTCATTTTATGTGATATTATGTTTGAAAATTTTTCAAATAACGTGATTCTTCTTGTTTTGAAAGATTATAAAATGATTTTTTCATTATGTTAAAAAATTATCTTTATTTTACGTGATATTGTATTTAAAATTATTTCAAATAACGTGATTCTTTCTCTTTTTTTGAAAGTTTACAATATGATCCTTTCATTATCCTAAAAAAATTATCTTTATTTCATATGATATTACGTTTGAAATTGTTTCAAATAATGTGATTTTTTTTGAAAGATTATAATGTGATTTTTTATTATGTTTAAAATATATATTTTCTTTTTCACATTAGAGATGATTTTAAATATATACTTATCATAATCTTACTACATAATTACCATATACTTATTATATTTTATTTCTTACATTAGAACTCAAATTTTCTATGTAAGTTTTCTATAGAACCAAACTAGAACAAGACAAGTATTCATAATTTTGATAATTAGCTTTAAATCTTTACTAGTAACACACATATCTTAGTAACAATCCAACATAATTATTCATGACACAACTAAATATTGTTAATTATGATTATTTTTTCTAATAATTACTTTTGAACATGACAAGGACCATAAAAATGTTTAAAGGAAAAATAAAATAATCCTCCAAATATTATCTTCTATCTATTTAGGTTATGTGACTTGCTATTAAAAGTTAATTCAAGAAATTTAACACTAATTCATTACGCTTTTCCTATAGGTTGATCAACCTAAAAGACAATTTACCACATAGCTCATATGAAATGGGGGAAGAACCCATATAAGAGGTATTATCCTACCTTTAAACTATACATTAATTTAAACTTGTTTTGAAAGATTACCAATTTTGTCATTAGAGTGTGCGGATCAACTGGTGATGATAAATGAATCGTGAGCTTATAACACAAAAAGCCTAAAAGATAATCTTTTAATATCATAAAAAACTTAAAATAATCCTAGGGGAAAAGTCCAAAGGACAATCCCTTTGCTCAAAAGATAATCTTTTAGCATTATTAAAAAACCTAAGATAATCCTACTCAAAAAGTTCAAGGGATAATCTAGGTTAAAAATATAATCTTTTGGCATTATCAAAAAGTCCAACATAATCTTAATCTATGATAATCTTAATCAAAAAGCCCAAGGCTTAATCTTTTGGCCTTAAAGATAATCTTTTGGCATCACTAAAAAGTTTAAGATAAATTTCTTGGCATAACAAAAGATTTGTAGGATAATATTTCAAAGATGGCAAGGTCTACTTAACAATGAAGCAAATTTAATCTATCAGTACTCTCATTTGAATGGATAGTTAATGAAAAATTAAAATTCAAAAATAATCATTTAAGCAAAGATATCAAAAGCCTATTGAAAATCGAGGCTTAAGTGCAAAATACGGATCATTTGAGTAATCATTTGAATAGAAAATAAAGATATCAAAAGCCTAATGGAAGCTATTATAATAGAGATCTGAAGAGGAAAACTAGGAAAAAAATAATTACTACATTATAACAAGTGCAAAAACCATAATTAATGTTTAAATAGATTTACCCTTAAAAATAATACCTTGTGCACATTGGACAAAATTCAAATGGAAATAGTGCACCAAAGATGAAAGGGAAGTTTAGAAGAGGAAAGTAAGCAATCTGGAAATCAGAAAAACTAAAATGAGATTAAAAAACAAATCAAATGATCGAGATTGAGTAGATCAAACAGTTGATATTCACTTGAAAACCAGAATTATCATGACTATCAAAGGTACTTAATGGCCTTGATATGTAAAATGACATGATCCACAAAAGTGAAGGGGTAAGCGATAACGAATATTTAATTGGACCCCTTTAATCCAAATAGACTAAAAAGAAAACTTAACCCACTTTGCATAGCTTAACTTAACATTTATTAAACTTTGATAGCCTAAATTCTACAAAAAATTCCCTTCATACCAAGTCTTACATTTGATTGAATATCAATCCAATTCTCCTTTAGAATATCATTAGAACCTATTAGAAACTTTTAAAACCTACAACTAAAGGCCTTCATAGCCTATATATAAAAGCCACTATCATTTGATCGACTTTTGGACTATAGATCCTAATTCTACTTAGTATCCACCACCAAAGACCTAACACAATACTAAATTATCAATATCTTTCACCTTAGATCAAGAACTTTTGCTTTCCTTCCTTGATCCAAGTAAGGCAACCATATAATTTTTCCCTAATTTAAAATCTTGTATCACCTTGTTGCAAAGGTTATCTTCAATGTGGAAGGAGAGATTCTAACATGCTTCATTGGAAATGGCAATAAAATTGGATTCAATATGTTTTACTTAATCTAATAGGCATTTGATTCAATGGAAACTTATACTAGATCCAACTAAAAATTAGATTTAATGGAGCTAGAACCATGAAATCCTTATTATTATGATCATTAATCTCTATCCTGCTTGAATATCTTGGATTGTGTCTTCCTAATTTGGTGATATGCATCTTGTCTGCTATGGTGTTTGGAAGATTTTTTGAAAAAGAACTACTTAAAATTGTCTAGGTGGATTTTCAGGGAAAATGCTATAAAGGTGGGATGCTCTTTAAATGTTAATGTTGATCCCAGGGATTAAGGGAACACGTTGGTTGATTAAGAAGTTATAAAGCTTTCTTAGCTAGAGTCCTTGGAGGTGGCCATTCAGTCATAATTTTGTTTTAATTGGAAAAATCTTAACTAACAAAATTTTGAAATGTTTGCCTAAAATATTTTTTAATGTCAATTTTCAGTTTTCTCACAAAAATATTTATGGTTAAAATTAAATAAATTTAGTATTCCACCATAAATGTGTATTTTAAACTAAAAATTTTAAAAGGCCATAACTTCTACTAAGTTATTTGTTTAGGGAAAATCTTATATCAATTTCATATAATTTTTTAAGATCTATCAATTTATAAAAAGCTAAAACTATTTTACTTTTCCCTAACTCATAAAAAATGATCATTTTTATATACTTTTTTTCACCTTTTTTGCATTTGTAATCATTATTCAATAGTTTTAGTTTTTGTTATAATATTTTATCAAATATATAATAAACATATAATACTCAGATGCAATCACAATAAATTATTGATCATTTCCTTCACCAGCCTTACGTCTATTACTATTTACTTGTGAGCCCCTTGATGATTGTTCTTTCTTAAAGTGATTGACTTGCATTTGGCTTTTAGTGCTAACCATTTCCTTATTTCGTAAAGGACTTTTAAACAATTAGGCACCAATTTAAGCAATCCATCAAGAACTTTATCAAACAACATATATTATATATAAGCTCTACCACCCACACATTGTTATAATAAAGTCTATCAAAATAGTATTGATGGTACATGATCTTATATGTATATATAATATTAGTATAGTTTTAGTTAACATCTATTATGGTAGTATATAGGTACAACATAAAGGGTTCATCCCATTAAGTACCTCAACCATGCTCTGATACTACTTTTTCATGAGCCTAACCTAATCATGATTAACGTAGAACCCATTAGCTGATTTCTACTAGCCTAATTCAATATGCTTATCACAATATTAGGAAATCTATTAAAGACAGAATTGGAAGCTAAATGATTGATAAGATTTCATACCATAGTATAGCAAAAATTTACAAATTAATTTGCTAGGAAGTTAAAATTGCTTGTAATTCTTACAAAAGGAGGATAAGCCACTCTAATTTACTTAAAAATAAAAGGTTAATGTTCATGCCATTTATCCAAGCCTATATATAGAACAAGGTCCAAAATTTTCCTATTTGTAAATATCCAATGCTACCATCAACTAAACTAGAGAGTTTCCAAATGATCTAACTTGAAGGAAGTGGTGGTGGAGGCTTAATTGCAAGATAAAACACGAAAGGATGAGTTTATGGCTCAATGAGTAAATACTCTATATAAATAATTATACAACATGTTAACTTACTAACTAGATTACTCCCCATAAATAAATATCACATAAGGTAATCAAGAATGTCATTATAATATTTGATAGCCCAATGGTTCAATTATATTCATAATAGCATGGTCATTATGCATAAGAATGGTTAATGTTAACAAATATTAATTTTATCACATATTTAATAACAATTAGAAATATAATACATATATCCACTTTGTAACTCTTAAGTTATTCTTATACCCTTCATAAGTTTTCTATCCTTATCCCTTTAAAGACTGCCCTATACCATTTATAAACATATTATCAAGAATTGTTCATTCAGTGTTCACATTGTCCCTTTCGAATAAGAGTATTGATATATATATATATATTTACATATACCTATATACATACATACATTGGATTTCTTTTATTTTTTGTATATTGAATTTTATTGTATTTTTTATATTATATAGATAAAATATTGATATTTAGTTTTGTTTTATAAATTTCAATTTGAAAAATTTAATTGTTGAATGGATATTTATTTTATGAACTTTAATTTAATAGAAGGTGTTTGTTGCTTGACTTCCTATAAAATTAGGCAACATGTTAACAATATATCACAAATTAATAATGGATTTTCGAATAACAATGTTGATAATTTTTTAGAAATTCCTATTTTAGCAAGGACATATTGACGAATTCAAAATTAGCAATAGAATGTTCCATCGCTAAATAAGAACAACCACTAAATGAATCAACAATGGATTACCTATCGTTAATCGGCAACATGGTCATTCCTTATAAGTTGTCATGGTTACACATTTAACGATAGAAATCCATTACTAATTCAATTATCGATGCATAGTTTATTAATGACTTGAAATTCATTACTAATCTATTTAGCGATGGATTTAGAGAAATTAGTGACAAATTTTTTCATCATTAGTCATTGTTTTTTATTTTTTATTTATTTGTAGTGAATAAGATTCTCGTCAAGAGTATATTTTGTTGGAGACATCCTATAAAGATGTTTCAAAACACAATTCTAGTTTTAAATTTTATAGAAATTCTCAACTTATTCTATAAGCTTATTAAAGATTTTGAAGACTGAATGAGTGCCTCTATAGGATTTCAATCCAAAATTTCAAGTTTTGATGTGAATCTCATCCAAACATCTCATCCATTATATCACATTTAAAGATAGAAAATAGATGGGTTCCTTCAATAAAATTTCCAATAAGAGATTTTGTTAGAAACTATTTCATAAAAAATGGAAAGTCAAAGCACCGAGCGCAAAATTTAAAGTCCCTCTAGTATACTAACCACACAAATTATTAATATAAAATTGATATGTTAAAGTATATCAATTTCAAGGTATCACTTTAAACATTAATTACATGATAATTTTATCCCCATTTTTTATCCAATTTTTCAGCAACCATTAAATGTTGGTTTTCTAATATCCGACTTAGGAAGATACTTTTATTTTACAATATTGTTTTTAATTAAAGTTGATATGTTAAATTACTTATATTTTTAAAAATATTCTCATACTATTATATATGTTGATTTACCTTTTAACCAATGTCAATAGGTATATGTTGTATTTCAAGTATACAGTAGTGGTTGTCCTTGGATTCATCTCACGTGGGTTAAAAAAATGTTGATATACAATTAAGCTTGTGCATCTCTACTAATAAAAATGAAAAAATTTATACAGCCATTAATAGAAAAGTACTGAGTTTGATTCAAAGTATGATAATATGCAGTACGGACTGGCCAGTAAGATAGAAAAAAAAAGGGGGAAATGTCTGTTATGTTCTATAAAAGAACAACGGATATTTGACTTATTCACACAACTGTGAATCCTAAAACGTACAAGGAAAAAATAGGTAAAAGATGAAAGTTTAAAAGTGAGAGAAGAATTGCTATAAAAGAAAATAAAACGTATAAAAACATTGGGGATTCATCTTACAAAGGGAAACAAATAAGCACACGTGATAAGTATGAACTTTTTATGCATCCAAATTGAGGCAATTATTGGAGAAGTTGCACAGACTGCCTGAATAATGTCGATAACCCAGCAAGGGCCACTGTTCGGTGGGAGGCCGAATTATATCCACTTGGACCACTTCTTCTTGTCCCGTAACTTTCATTCACAATTTTTTTTAAGTTTAAATAATAATAAAAATAATTAAGCAACTAATCAGAAATACAACAATTCTTTGAAGCAGAGGAATTTATAATAATACAATAATAATTAATATTATTTTAAATATTTTATTCTTCTCATATTATAGAATTAAATTTAAAATTATATGAATGTTCATTAATTAGACTATCACTTTTATCATTATAAGAAAATCATAGTCAAATTTTAGATTAAAAAGCAAAATAAAAAAAATCATAAATTGAATAGTATCACTTAATTAGAACCGCTTTCCGCCTTCCATTGACATCTTTATTTCGACAGATTGGAGGACTCCATATAATATAACTGGATTTCTCCAAAGAATTAGTCTGTTACACTTCTAGATTTGGAGCTCTGATGCAAGTGGCACTTAAAACTAATTAATTATAATAACAGTAATTAATTAAAAAACATAATTCAAACGCAGAAATAAATTTCTTGAAATTGGTTTGCATATATATATCTTCTCCCAGGATATGGTAGAAATTAGTGAAGGAGTCCATAGCATGAGAGGTGATTACTGGCTATAACGGGCAAGCTTTGAACAAGGATACATACACGCACATGAGAAAATTGCATGGATGAATAAAATTAAAAAATAGGTGATGATTATTATGCATTATTATGAATTAGTTGCACCAATATACAATTAATTTAAAACATTTGATTTTATTTATTTATACAGGATGAATAAAATTTAATAATTAGATTTAGTAACACATTAATTATATCGGCACATTGAAACATCTCTCTAAAAATAATAAAGAATTATATGATTACTAAAATATTTATATAATTTTATATTGTGTTTATATTTTTATATTGATTATTAATATAAAATTTGCTAACTATGATTTAGCAGGAACTAGTAAGTACAATAGTTTGGATTGAGTTTTTCTGTGGATAGACAGACATTTAAAATTTAAAAAGAATGCTTATTATAGCCCGGATTTATTTTAGGAATTTAAAAAAAAAAAAAAAAAAAAACCTGTTTTCTAACTTATCTATGTTTAGAGGTACAGAAAGTGGTTGATGAAAAGTAAATTCTGATCATAAAAAAAATGATAATATATTTCAAATAAGTGATTATTTTTAATTTAAAAATTATTTTTTAAATCAACTTATATTATATAATTTTATTTTTCTTTCTATTTTTCATATCATTTTTTTTCTCTTTTATCCTATATCGTCCCCAATTTACCATTCTCTACGTCCTTTTTTTTCTCTTTTCATTTCTCTCTCCTCTCACTTTGTTTCTCCCCTTCTTTTCCTCCATCTCTCTTTATTTTATTTTATTTTCGCTCTCCTCTGTCCCCTCCATTTGGCAAGTTTTTCATTCACCCCTTTTTCTATTTGTCTCGTTCCTTCTCATTCCTCTTTCTTTTCATTTATTAAGTATTTTATTCATTCTTTTCTTTTTAGTGTCTCATTCTCTCTCATGCATCTCCTTTCATTTTTACAAATGTATTATAAATTTTGTTAATAGGGTATTTAAATAATTATAAAAATTCATAAATATTATTATTAAATTTTGAATAAAATTAAGTAAATATAAATTAATTTTATAAGAAATGAAAAAGATGAAAAAATTTTAAATAATCTTCTATGTTACCTTTAATATAAAATACACTTAATTTTTAATTTTTACAATTAACGATGTGTTAACTTCTATCTTGATAACATCTTAATAATAAATGATTAGATAAAATCTATATCTATAATATTATTTTTACTGAAAAAATAATTTTTCCTGATACACCAAATAAAATAAAATATTAAGAAAATACAATTCACCAACATGGAATATGGTTTTATTTGCTTTTTGTCCACTTGTGGTTTAAACTTTAAATTGTTATAAAGAGGCAATATATGATTTACACCTTTAACACTTTGCCCACATGTTATGTTTTTGTCTAAATCTTATGAAAATTATTGTACAAGTCACATACTCTGTTATTAATCATACTTTTTCAAACTCACCCTAATTTTACCTATAATTCTTATTTTACTCTTCAAGTGTTAGGGTTTGAGATTGGGGAGAAGATAGAGAAATTAATTATATAAATTAATTCTTTGGAGCTTCAATTCAATTTAATAGATGATGAAAAAACACATAAGAGACATATGTGGAGAAAAAAAACAAATATAAAGTAGTAAAGTGTCAATAGTGCAAATCAAAGTGGCAATTTTTTTAGATTTTAAACCATCAATGAATATATATATATATAGAATCATGTCACAAATAGGTAAAATAAATTTTTTCTTAAAATGTTTTCTATATATTGTCAAACAACAGAAATTTCATTTAATTGTAAGAAAATATTTTCTTAAAAAAAGCAATTTGCTCCGATTTTATTTTGCGGGTAAACAAATTTAAACGTATATTTTCATAGTGATCACCCAGCTGGCCAACATTTTGGGCCATGCCAGCTGTTATAATAAGGGTATGATACAAAGAATTTGAATTTTTAAAAAATTAAATATTTTTATTGATAAATTATATTTAATATATCATTATTTATATTTTTAATTTTTAATTTACTTATATTAAATTTTTTAAAAATAATTTAATAATAAATTCTCAATCTCTTAAAAGATAACGCTTCCCATCGTTACCTTTAGCCTTGTAATAATCGTACTAAAATTAGGAGGAAGACAGGACGAGCGGGGAAGGAGACGGTGACCTTTCTTTTATTAAAATCAATCAGTGCTCACTCTTGGCCGAATGCGGACCATATGGAGAACGAACGCGGGCATCAATCCCGTTGATTTGTATTGTAAACTCCAATCATTCGAGTGTGAACTCACAAACAAATAAAAGAAGATATTTAAAAGCGTTTAAATTTAATTTACTTTCAATATATTTACATTATTAATAAATAAATAATAATAATAATTTAGAATTTTTAACAATATTAAACAATTTTTAATATTTTTATTAATATAATAATATATAAAA
Organism: Sindora glabra; assembly: GCA_020226215.1. Lineage (NCBI taxonomy): Eukaryota > Viridiplantae > Streptophyta > Magnoliopsida > Fabales > Fabaceae > Sindora > Sindora glabra. Next base: position 51,158,309 of record CM035233.1, read on the forward strand.
AAGTAATAGTATAAAATTTATTTACACATATATTTTATTAAATTTAAATCATATTTAAATTAGATTTTATTATATACTCCTTCATTTCTTTTTATTTGTATTTATCCATCTATTTCGGAATCTAAAAATATATTTATTATTATTTTTCAATTTTTTAATTTATTATTTTGATAAATGTTTAATAATATTACATATTAATTAATTTTTAGTAAAAATAAATTAATAAATTTTATATTAAAATTAAAATTATTTATTACTCTCTTAAAATGTTATCCCTTTTACTTTAAACAGCAAATGAAAAGAACTGAGAGAAAATAAAGTAACTAATAATTTAAGTAAAAAAAATAAGTATACATTCCATTATTTAACTCGAACATCATTTGTTAGTTTTTTTTTAATTCAAAAATTAATGAACTTTTCAATTATTTTGATGAACATAAATTGATTCTAAATTCAGAGGTAGAGGTAGGTTGAAAGACCCTCTCCTCGGGAAGGATTTGAAGAGAAAAAATAATTTCATGAGTAATTATTGATGGTAAAAATGTAATTTTAATTCTTTAATATATAGTGAAGTTTCTTGTTTCTTTCATATTATTTGAAATATATATATATATATATATATATATATATATATATATATATATATATATATATATATATATATATATATATATATATATATATATATATTTTCTAACTTCTTAAAATATGTTTAGTATTTCTATATTTTTTTATCAAGTATGAAACTAATTCTATTTAAAATGGGAGTGGTAAATGATAAATTCTTGATATCTTCAAAAATTGAACTGAGAATCTATTTTGAGATTTACCCTATTTCTATTTATATTGAGTTAATCAATTGCATGTGAATTTATGTTGTCTTTATTCTAGTAATAACGAAGGAATTTAGGAAAAATTTATAATAATGTTACATGCTATAGTTTTCTTGGGCCGTTGCAGGGTATCTAACTTGGGTTGAAATGAATCATTTTCAGTTTGGACCGAAAACTAGACCGAATACCATGCAAATATGACATTGGTGGACGTGGTTTGTTCTGTTTCTAACAATTTTCGGGGCCAAATTGCTTCTATCATTTCAATTTCTGGCATTAAACTTCGTCCTCTTGTATCTTAGTCCACTCCATCACGCAAGGGATCAAAGCTGTCTGAATAGTATTACAGAACAAAACACCAGCCTAGCAAATGAACAGTCAAGAAACTATATACACTTAAGACACAGGCATATATAATTTAATAAAGGTGTGTATTTCCACTGATATTTTTAAAATTCTATAAAAAAATATATATCATTTAAAATATTTTAATTAATTTATAAATTTTACATGATAGTTGAGTCATCAATCAGTTAAAACCGTTAAAATGAATTGAAATTTAGAAAGTCAATCCATTAGCTTGCAGGTTCGAAAAACTCTAACTTCCATTTTAAAGGTTTTAGCAGTCGTGGACCGTTATCAATTCGATCCATGGAAGTTCGTAATTCATCCTAGTTAATCTATGAATGGACCAGACGGCTCTCAAAAAAAAAAAAAAATTATGTTTTTGAGTTTTATATAAGCTAAAATTTTAAATTCATCCAAACTTATACTTTCATATTTATTTATTTTTGTTATGAATAATATATAAATAATATTTTTATTTTCTAAATATTTTATAAATTATAATTTATATATAATATTTTTTAAAATTATATATAAATTTAAAATATATTATAATTAATTTATAAATAAATATAAAATATTTTTAAATTTTTTTTATTTTTTTATTTTTTAAAAGTTAAAACGAACTAGTCTGCGAATCAAACCGGCTCCTCCATTGAACACTTCTGCAGTCCGCCACAGCTAACAAAGCTGCACCGCTCATTAATTCAATAAAAATGAAAAAGGACTTGCATCCAGATCACGGAAACATTCTCCCTTATTGCACTGTTGAGATTTTAATACTATTTTTATTTATATTTAAATAAATAAATGAATGAATTATATTTTATTTATTCATACTTTCATACTTTTATTTATACTTAATATATCCATGATTTTAAATGTTACAATTTATTTAGCTATACTTTTAATATTTTATTTATTTAAACTATTTTCTATCAAAATTTAATAGAAACTTCACATGCATTACGATTTTGTTTGTTTTGTGAAAATATATTTTCTATAGGAAAATACCATTTATATATACATATATATATATATTTATATATATATATGAAAGAATTATATGTTATTTGTATTTATAATTAAAAAATAATATCTAAAACCATAATAATAAAGGAAAGCACATTTCTATTTGAAAAAGAAAAATTAATGTTAAATAAATAAAATATATTTTCTATTTTAATATTTTATAATTATATTTTATAAATAATATTTTCCTTAGAAATAAATGGAGTTGCATGTGATTGTTATTTCCCTAAATTTTGATTCAATTTGACATTAAATTACAACTAATTTACTCCCAAAAATTTTATTTGTCACTTTTTATTCAATAGCCGTGGACTGAATTATAGAAAATAAATTTTTAATAAAACTAAAATTTTTAGAAATATTTTAATTCTAAATAAGCATAAAATAAAATTAAAATTTTTTTTGTTAAATTTTGGATGGAAAATAATTGAAATAGGCAAAGTATTGAAGATTGAAAGCATAGATAATTGAATTATAACACTTAAAATTAGGTAAAAAATGATGAAACCATAAGTGAATAAAATATAACTTTCTTATGAATATGAAAATTTGACATTATAATAGAATGAATGTTAAAATATAAAAAATAACTCTCTTACTTATTAAAATATAAAAATAATATTATTGCGTTAAAATCTTCAATATTACCATAAAATTTGAAATATTTTTTAAAATCATATTCACAAAATAAATGAAGTTCATTTCCGGATCACGCTGATTTTGTCCGTAGGATGTGATTTAGATATTGACTTTAAAACGTGGATATGGTTTTATTTTTTTCCCGACAAGATTCATTCAAATTTGCAGCACAAAGGCTAGTTTGGCATACACTTTTTTGGTTTTATTTCATTTTAATAAAAATAATTTTAATTAGTTTATAAATAAATTTTATTATTTGATAACTTTGTTAAAAATAATAATTTTAATTTATTTATAAATAAATTATTTTATTTATAATATATTAAAATATATATAAAAATTAATTAAAAAATAAAATTTGATAATATTATAGTAAATATAATATTAAAGAATGGACAAATTATTTATATAATATATTTTTAAGTCGAATGAAATAAATTTTAATAAAATTTTTATAAAATTAAATAAATTTTATAATGGTACAATTATAATTAAAATAAAAATTATAAATAAAATAAAATAAAATCTCTTCTCACTAAATTTAAATATTATATTAAAAAAATTAATTTGAATATAAGATTAAATATTATTTTTATCATGCCAAGGAGAAAATGTACCACATTATCCCGGCAAGTTCATATCCCCAAAACTGAAAAACAATTTTCCACAATAAATGCGTATCTCATCATTATTTTATACAGTGACCAATTTGGCTTTTTCTTCCACTGTCTTTTTTCTACGCATCTCCCTGCTTTAGATAAAATAAGGATACTTTTCGTTCTTCATAGTTAAAAAGTCAGACTGTCAAGTGTGCTCAATTTTATAAAGACACGACAAGATAATTCAGACGAACATGATAGGTCCATTCGAGTTCAATTGAAATATCAATTCGTTTAAAAATTTATTTTAAATTTTTAAATTTTTTTTAAGAAATAAATAATAATTTAATTATAAATAGATATATATATAATAAAAATATAAAATTTATATTTTAATAAAATAATATAAATTTAAAATAATATTTTATTAATAATTAAAAATATTTTTATAAAAATAATATGTAATTAATTCTAATAAATAATTTATAATATAAATTTTATTAATTAAAATTATTAAACAAATTAGATGAACAATTTATTTTATCATATTTAATAAATAAATTGACTTGTATGGCACAAATTACCATTCCTTATTCTACAAAACTAATAAGCAATTCTATTTTACTATACATTCGCTCTACAACTATATAACATATTTTTGTACGAATAAAAAGAGCTATGTCATTGTTAGTTAATATGTAATAATAAGTTATCACCATATTCTACGACTCTATACATTGACACTTACAAAATCTTTCACTATTATAGTCACAATATTTGACCTGCTTAGTTGATGTGTTACGATAGGTTATCGTAATACCCTATAATTATAATTATATGTATGGATACTTATAAAATCCTTCACCACTGATGTCACAATATATGGCCCTCTTAGTTAATATGCCAAGATAGGATGTTACCATGCACTGTTATTCCAGAATATGATTTTCTAGAATTGATTTCATCGTTTTAATAGAAATAATTTCAATTTATTTATATATAAATTTTTTAATTCAAAAATATTAAAAAATATACAAAATTTAATTAAAAATATATACATGAATCATATCATCATAGATATAATGTTAAAAAGGGAGTAAATCTTTTGTATTAATATGTGTTGTAAAAGAATAAAATAAATTCTAATAAAATTCTTACTAAATTTGATAAATTTTATAATAGTAGGAATGTAATTAAAATGAAAATTATAAATGAAGTGAAATGAAATCACTTCTCACCTAAAGATAAATGTCATTTTAAAAATGAATTCATTTGAAAATAAAATAAAATATTATTTTTATTATACCAGTTAATTACATGTAACTGCGTTTTGATGCCTTATAAAATCCCTCACCATTCATGTCACTATAGTGTACCTTGGCATGTTAGTGAATCAGCATATAATACTGTGGATGATGATCCCAATTTTTTTTAAAAAAAAAAATCAATTAGCTGGAGCAGCAACATCTTTACAACCAGTATAATATATACTTTTCTATCATAGTTCCAGAGTTAACATAGATCTATACATCTATACACATGAAACATGTCAACTGCGAATAATTACATAAATCTAATTGCAATTACCCAAATGACTACAGAGGTTCAAATAAATTAATGAAGTTGCAGAGGCCCAAGAGTCTGGACCAGCCTCAGAACAAGAGAAATTAAGTAAACAACCAGAAGCCCACCTCCTAACAAACTATCAAGCTTCATATTCCTTCTTGTCAGAACCACAAGTGCCCAAATCAATCCAACCACCAAAATTGCCAATGTCTCAAGCAGATATGGATCTCTAGAAAAAACAACAGATGATGGATATTCTGACCAAGTAGAGCTTACAAGAGACAAGCCCAACCCAACAAGGATATTGAAGATGGGGCCAGCATAGCAGCCTGAAATTGCTACTTGAACACCTTCATGTCCACCGTTTAAGGCCATCGTTACATTTGTCATCAAATCCCCCAGCGAATTGCCCCAGGCAAGGACTGTTAGTCCCAGAATTGAAGGACTTATCCCAAATATATAACCAATTGAAGCCAGTAATCCTACTAGCTCTTGAGCCGCAATGTAACTCCAAGTCACACTCATTATGAAGCCTCCTGCAAGCCAAGGGAATAAGTATTTCTTTGGTGGGCTTGATTTCTTAGTTAAGAAAAATGCAACTATCCCTAATGCAATTCCGATCAACAATCCAATTCCCAGAACTATCATGCTTGTATTGTAGAAACCATTTTCATTGCAAGGGATGCACAAAAAAGACAGGAGAAGTGGTAAAAGTGTCACTGAAGCAATTGCATATGGCTTAGACCATCTGTCTTCACAGACAACAGGAATTGTCAATCTCCTAGGCAAGTAAAGCGGCATCTCGAGGATTTTAAGGAACATTTCACATAAGGGTGATCTCATACAGCAGCAATATTTCTTCTTTATTTTCAGGCCAAATTCTTGAGCTTCCTCTACACATTCAATCAGTCCTTTTTCAGCGCCATTGAGGATAGGCGCAGTCAATTCACTCTTCCAGCGCGTAGATGAGACATAAACAATGATTACATAAATAACGTAAATCATAATAAAGCCAATTGCTCCAAAAACATTGATCTTGCCGATGATTAATACTGCCAACAAGCACAGAAGAACCAAGAGCAGAAAGCAAACATCTCTTATGAAATCTGATTTCTTAACATGAATCCACCTATGGCGATTTGAAATGCTCACTACTCCAACCACAACACAAGACACAAAGGAAGCACCACCAAGAACTGTATTGAAGCCAATGCCACGTGTCCCACTTCCTTTGAAAGAAACGACGCTGGCAAAAACGTCATTGGCACCATTGCCAAGAGAAAGGAGAGTCACTCCAGCAATTGTAGGGGACAAATTGAGCAATTTCGAGAGGTTTTCAAGTGAAGGACAAAAATACTCCGAAGCTGTATTTGCCAGCAGATAAAACAGAACAAGGAGCCATAAAAGCAAAAGAATATGACCCAGAAGAGGCAATCCCCCAAATTTACAATAGAAGAGGTACATATAATCAATATAGCCCTGTGAGACACACGGGTGATTGGATTTCAGGAACAAACACTTGGCTTTGTAATTATCTAATCTCTGAAAGCTCTTACAGTCTTGCTCATTACCGCTATTGAGAGCAGAAAAATTGCTAAAATGAACACTAAGTTCTGAAGATTGAAGGTGTATAGCCATGAAAACACATACCAGAAGGAGGAAGGTGAAATTCAGGAACAACAAATAGCCCAAGTGTTTAGATGCAGAAGCCACGTTAGCCATCAGGGAGTATCAGTTATAAACCTTCAAACCCAGTTTGAAAGTTTGAAACTTGATGATTAGGGAGAGAAGTAGATGATTATGGGGCATTATCAGAACCAACTGAAGAAACCCAATTGACAGGTTGGGACCAGAAGGAACTAACCTTAAAGTTTGCAACTTCATGGGTTTCTGCTTTAGGCAGACAGAAGGGGAGGGAGGAAACTGGAATTTTGGCGCAGTTTGCAAGTTGGATTTGCGTGATGTGACTCACCGGATATTACACTATACCAAACGAATGAGACGGCAGCCAAAGAGTGTGGAGAATACGGGTCACGACCACGCACGTTCTGAATTCGTGGCTTAATGTCTTCCGAAATTGAGGTGAAAATGCAAATCCCTTCAAGTTAGGGGACCCGAAACGAACTGAATGGTACACGTGGCGGTAGGATAGGAAGTGGCATTCATGGTTTTGAGGATTATGAATAAATATTTCTGTGTGAGAGTGAAAACGAAGGAAAAGAGACAGAAGCGGTGAAATGAAGTTGCTTCATCATTGAATCCATATATACAGCCTTAGCCGTTTCCTTTGAAGCTTGTCTCTCCCGTCTCTTTTAATGAAATGACGACTCCATAGACAACCGGAGCGGGGGAGAAGATTCTTCCTCCTTTCCAATTTTGTCCTTTTCACTTTCATTTTTAATAAAATTTTCTCTTTCGGTATAATGATGAAATTGCCAAAATTAAAATTTCTCAGTTTTCACAGAGAAAAAAAAAGCCAGCATTTTTTAATGTTTAAATATATTTTTAATTTTTTATTTTTAAAAATTATTTTTGAATTGAAGAAAAATTAAAATTAAAATATGATTGGCATTATAAATAAAAAATATTTTATTTAATTATAAAATTAATATTAGGAATGGGAAAGTAAGTTTAAAAAATAATAAAAAATTATTTCTATTTTTTATTGTTAAATTATATATTTAAAAAATAATTTTTAAAAATATGTCAGCAAATAATTTTTTTTTTTAAAATAAAAAATTATTTTTAGAAACAGAAAACAAACAAATTTTTATTTTTTCATGGCTTGATTTACACGTGTATGTGACGTCTATTTGACAATGCTGCATGTATATAAACCTTCCTCATTATTATATTAATGGAGTGATTTTTTTTTTTTTTCATATTAAGAATAGCGTCTGGACATGAATATTCTTGAAAAAGTTTAGAAGAAAAATAGGTATAATTTTTCGTATTAAAATTGTAAATCTTAATGAATTAAGTTATAGTGCTGAGTAAGAGATTGTGTTTTATTTCTTTTAAATTTATTCTCTTGATTTATTAAGCAAACTAGGAAATCCAAATTTATAGCATCTCATTATAAGTTTTGATCCTCTCTTTCCTTCCTTGGGTTAATTTCCTAACATAAATCTATTTTAACTTTCTAAGAGATATATTAGTTCTTAAGTTAAAATTTTTTTCTTGTTTATGCAAAAGATTGATAAATACAAAGAATGCAAAAGGCTTCTCATTTATGAAGTTTACATATTTTCTACTTTTAGACTTGTATTTATTCCGTTGCATTTGAGATAAGAAAACAGTTTCTGCTCTCTAAATATAGTCATTGCTCCCATTTTAGAAAGAGTTTAAATATCATATAACATCAGCATAAAACATTTTATATCATTAGTGAATAAAAATTTATATATAATTAAAAAATAATAATAATTAAAATTTTTTACTAATAATAAAAATTTTAATAAATTTTTATTAATATAAAATATATGAATAATTAATATAAAATTAATTTATATTGATAATAAATTAAATTAAATTTTTTTAAAATAATATATGATATTATTGTAGGTTCTTTTCTACTATTGAAGAAAACAATTTATTTGATATATATTAGTACGGCTTGTCAACTCTCTTGCAACTACTATGTAGTACCAACTAGCCAAACTATGACTTCAGTCGCATCTGTTTGGCGATTAAAAATTGAGCGGTAATGTTTGGTAGTTATCTTTTAAATACATAAATATATTATTATAATTTTAAATATTTTTTAATTTTTATTAATTTTTAAAAAATTCCTAATTTTATAAAAAATAATGTTTTTAAAATTCATAAGGAAATTTTTTATAAATTTTTTTGCATATTTATTATGTGCAAAAATCACATGCAATTGTGATTTTTATAAATGTAATTACGAAACTAGACGTGCATGATTGTGATTTAAAAAAAGAAAAAAAGAAAAGACGTACATGTTGAAGTACCGTCCAGAATTGAAAGTTGCTTCTCATGGGAATTTACGGGGGAAGAACACAATTAAGGAAATTTTTTTATTTTCAATGATGTCCTTTTTGCATTTATTTATTTTTTGGAATGTTTATATTTTTAAATCTGATCATAATTATCATTACTTTTGATTAATTGATTATTACATAGATGAAAAAACTTTCAGTACTATATTAATATTGAAATTTAATATTGCTTTTATACAAATATTATAAATGTCATCAAATGTATTTTTTTAACTCAAAAATTTAATTTCTTAAAAAATTAATAATTTTTTATCAAATTAAATTATTGATTTAAAAAACAACATAATTAATTAATAATATTTATATAGGAGTACAACTAAATTTTTAGAACTATTTCCAAATTTTAAATACTTTTCAATTAATAAATAAAATTGACATGGGATTAATATCTTTTTTATTGAACCAACTTCTTGTTAGTAAACATAAACAACTTATAAATGAAATTAATCATCTAACAAGTAATTTTTTCAAAGGAAACTTTAATTTTAATATAGCATATAAAAAATTTAACAATGATGAATTAAAGATCATATTTTATCTTGATTTATTAAGCAAACTGAGGAAATCCAAATTTATAGCATATCATTATAAATTTTAATCCTCTCTTTCCTTTGTTGGGTTAATTTCCTTGCATAAATCTATTTTACCTTTCTAAGAGATATATTAGTTCTTAAGTTAAAATTTTTTTTCTTATTTATACAAAAGATTGATAAATACAGAGAATGCAAAAGGCTTCTTATTAATGAAGTTTACATATTGGACAATTCTACTATATCTAGATTAAAAATATGGGTATGAATACTTTAATTTAGTATTAATATAATAGCCATCAGATTTAAGAGATAAAAAAATATATGGTTGATATCAGTTTATAGGTTACTTATTAAAAAAATAAATATTATTTAGGTGATATTAATTTTCTCACTCTCACACTTTATACTTTTTACAAAAATAACCATATATATATCAACATAATGGATAGGTCTAATTTTATATTTTTTATAATTTTTAAATTTTTTTTATTGAACATGCAAATAAAAATGCATTAATTAAATTTTTAATAAAGAGCAAATACTTAGTTTCTCATTTAACATAATAGAAAGCATGTAAATAGTTTATATTTTGAAAATGAATATTGAAATAATATTTTTTTACATTATCATACTGTTAGATATAATAGTATGATTATCAATTAATTTTTATTATAGCAATTTATTATTTTTAAATTTAATACTCAATTTATTTAGATATTTTTCACATTAAATATAAATTTGTTATTTTATTGCAATTTGTGAAATAATTTTTGAGTTTTTATAAATTTTTTCAGTGTTAAATAAATTTCAATTTAAGTTTTTAATTTAAAATATATAAAATTAGAAAATAATTAACATTTGAAAAAAAAGATAGAAATGCTAGTGATAAAATGTATAAACTTAAAAATTAGATAAATTCAACACTAATAAATAAATGCAATATTCAATCCTTGAATTATTATACATTCTAAGATAAATCAAGTGTAAGTATTTATAGTGCTATTTAAGTCTTCTTAGTATCATCATGGATAAACTTTAATAACTCATCTTATCTACATACATGAAAGTTTATCCATGAATTACTTCCTTTTTTTGTCATCATAAAATTCATTTTTATTATTGTAATCTTATACTTTAAATAATAACATTAGATATATTTTATACGATTTCATTCATATAAATTAGGTCTTGATTAATTCTACTTAACTCATTCATACTTATCTTTTTTAAAAGGCTTATTGCTCCCAACCTAATTTATATATCCTCTCAACTTATATTAATCTCAACAATATTCAATACAAATATTAATTTATTTCATTGTGATTTTTTCATTATTTTCTTTTTCAAGTTTAAATATTTTGAAAATAAATTATTTGATACAAAAATCTATTATTTCAATTTTAAATGATTTTAGTTAAATTTTTTTCAAAGTTTTACTTAATATACTATATTACTATTTTGAAAAAGAAAATAATAAAAAACTCAAAGTGAATTTAAGTAATACTTATAATAAAAATTATTAAGACTAATATAGATCGAGAGTATGAATGAGATAACTTGAGAGTAATGTTAGTTTACTCAAATAAATCTTTTAGAAAAGTTAAGGATAGATGAGTTAGGTAGAATTAATCGAGACCTAATTTATATAAAAGAATATCTCATAAATATGTTTAATACTATTATTTAGAGTATAAGGTTAATATGATGAGAAAAAAAATTTCATAATGATAAAAAAAGGGAAGTAATTCATAGATTTAATAATACTTTCAATTAAGTCATATATGTTAACACAATGAATTATTAAAGATGATCAATAATGATGATAAGAAGACTTTAATAATACCATATATACTTACGTTTAATCTATCTTAAAATGTATAATTAGCAGAATAAATATTATATTTATTTATTAGTAATGAGTTTATTTTATTTTTAAGTTTTATATTTTTTATTGCTAGCATTTTTATATTGTTTTCAATTTAATTAATTTCTAATTTTATTTTATTCATCATTAGAACACATAACAATTGAACCTTTTATGCAAATTGGCATAATGAAAAAGTTACGTACAAATAGAAATATTACACAAGACATATTAAAGGAAAGAATAAAACCAAAGTTTAAATGAGGATGGCGTAGAAGGAAGAGGAGGGGGAGGATGAAAATGCATATATAAATGAGTTAATTAAAATCATATAAGTTTATCATAAAGTAAGAAAATATCTTATTATATAAATGAGTTAATTTTATTTATAATATATTAAATGTATTTTAAATGTTAAAAATTTCAATAAGACAATGTCAATACTATATTTATCCTGCGTTTAAAAAAAAAGTTTGATTTATATAAATGAAACATTTTAGTTTTTATTTTTCAAATTTATTTTAAAAATTTAATTATTATTTTAAAAAATTTCATATATGTGTAAAATAAAATTTGATCTAAATATTTAAATTTATATAGGAAAAAAATATTTTGACTTAACTTATTTTTATAAATTTATAAGTTTATAAAAAATTGGGGTAGAAATAAAATTATAATAAATTTAAGCTTTGAATTATAAAATTTATAAATAAATGAATTACTTAAAAACCTCTTTCATACTTAAATAGTTGTCATTTATTTATTAATTTATTAATAAGAGTATCAATATCTAAATTTTTAATCTGGGTATGGAAGAACTATCCTTACATATTTTCTACTTTTAGATTTGTGTTTACTCGGTTGCATTTGAGATAAGAAAACAGTTTCTGCTCTCTAAATGTAGTCATTGCTCCCATTTTAGAAAGAATTTAAAATTGATATAACATTACTATAAAATATTTTATTTTATTAGTGAATAAAAATTTATGTATAACTAAAAATAATAATAACTAATTTTTTTACTAATAATAAATTTTTTAATAATTTTTTATTAATATAATAATACATGAATGATTAATATAAAATTAATTTATATTAATAATAAATTAAACTTAAATAAAAATATATGATGTTATTGTAGGTTCTTTTCTACTATCCAAGAAAACAATTTGCTAGATATATATTTGTACGGTAAAAAATTGAGCTACCATACGCATCTACCGGCTTGTCAACTATCATACAACTACCATATTGACGTACCAACTAGTCAAACTATGACTTCAACTGCATCTGTTTGGAGACTGAAAATTGAGCGGCAATGTTTGGTAGTTATCTTTTAAATACATAAATATATTATTATAACTTTAAATATTTTTTTATTTTTATTAGTTTTTAACAAATTTGTAATTTTATGAAAATTTTATTTTTAAATATTCATAATGAAATTTTTTATAAAGTTTTTTTTTTGCATATTTATTATGTGCAAAAATCACATGCAATTATATTTTTATAATGTAATTACAAAACTAGACATGCACGATTGATGATTAAAAAGAAGAAGACGTACATATTGAAGTACCATCCAGAATTAAAACTTGCTTATCATGGGAATTTAAAGGGGAAGGAAAGAATTAAGACAGATGATAATGGAAATTTTTTCATTTTCAATAATGTCCTTTTTGCATTCTTTTATTTTTTCGGAATGTTTACATTTTTAAATCTGATCATAATTATCGTTACTTTTAATTAATTGATTATTACATAGATAAAAAAACTTTCAGTACTATATTAATATTGAAATTTAATATTACTTTTATGCAAATATTATAAATGTTATCAAATGTAATTTTTTTAACTCAAAAATTTAATTTCTTAAAAATTACTAATTTTTTAATAAAAATACGTAATTTTTATCAAATTAAATTATTGAATTAAAAAATAACATAATTAATTAATAATATTTATATAGGAGTACAACTAAATTTTTAGAACTATTTCCAAATTTTAAATACTTTTCAATTAATAAATAAAATTGACTTGGGGTTAATATCTTTTTTATTGAACTAATTTCTTGTTAGTAAACATAAACAACTTATAAATGAAATTAATCATCTAAAAAGTAATTTTTTCAAAGGAAACTTTAATTTTAGTATAGCATATAAAAAATTTAACAATGATAAATTGAAGATTATATTTTATCTTGCAGTTTCGTAAAGTTTTCTTTTGAAAAAAAAATGTAAAATATCCCCTTCAACTTTAGGGTGATTAGATTTTACTCCCTCTTATTTTGAAAACTTGAAATTGTTCCCTTAGACTCTACAAAACATGAATTTAACATCTATTATTAACTCAATGAATTATTTTATCAAAATAGATCATTTTTGTCATGAACTTTTTAACAATTATGATATTATAATATATTAATTTATTTTATTATTTTTTTCATATATGCTTTTGTAATCTATTTTTATTATTTAATTAAAAATTTATATGTCTAATTTAGTTTCTTTTAATTATATAATATAGAAATTATTTGTGAAAAAATAATAAAATAAACTCAAATATTATAATATTATGATTCTTTTTTGAAAATATGAAAAATTATATAATTTAAAATAATAATGAAATAAGTTAATGATTGATTTTCTAAATTTTATATAATTTAAAAAGGTAATTTTTAAAATAAAAAAAGTAAAATTCAGCCATCTTAAAAGGAGTATTATATATATATTATTATTTTTCTGTTAAAGAGTTTCCGTAACGTTCTTCAATAAACATTAATTGGAGCAAAAGTTGGAGGACGACTTTCAATGAAATTAGAAAATTCAAAGAATATGCTTAGCGGTTAGCTCAGGCTATAGTCCAATTTCATTGAAATTGCATTTATTTGAATAATTATAAAAGATAAAGATGATATGTAAGTAGGATCTTTCTTCCACCTGACTATGAATTTACGAGAACATACACAAATAGCATCAAAATCTTATTTCACAGGAGCTTGTTATCGAAAAATTTTAAATTTGGAGTAACGTAACATAATATAAATTATTGAATAAAATTACTAAAAATTTTAATAAATTTATCTAATAATTTAAAATCAATCACATCACTTCAAATTTAAAAGCTCGCAGGTACCATAAAATTCTCGTATTTTATATTAATTTTACTTTGTTTTCTTCTGATTTCCCCGCATGTGATAGGGCTCATCTCACGTTTAGATGGACATGCAATAATCGGCCGCCATTGATGGCCCTCGACCCGAGGAACGGTTGTTCTCGGTAAGCGGCATGGATAATTACAACGTTCCATTACTTTTCCCCTTTTTTTTATTCCAATTAAATCAAATATAGATCCTTACTCATTTTAAAAATATCAAAGTTATATCACTGTTTTATTAATTTAGTAAAAAAAATAATACCAAATTTTATCTTATTATGTGAGGTCAATTACATCAATTAATTGCTAAAGAAGATTAATTTAATTTTCGATAAAATTACTATAACTTTCTTTAATTTTTTATTCAAATCTTAAGTTCTTGTTATTAACAATTTATTCAATATAATTGAAAGAACTACTTCATTCTACCATTTGTTGAATAAAAGACAACACTACATCGATCAATTCACACGATCATGTACTGATTCATGTCATGAAGTTTTATTTATCTAACAGAATTCTCTTCCTTTATTTGAGATTGGAACTTATTCCCAAAGCAAAAACATCGATCAATTGACATCATTATGTGCCGATTCATGTCATAAAAAAATACGAAGTAGTTTTATTTTTCTAATACAATTCTCTTCCTTTATTTGAGTTTGGAACTTATTGCCAAAAAAAATTTTGAGGGAGGTGAAATTTGTAAAATAATTCTTTAAAAATGTATTTTGAAAAATCACTTTAATGTTTGTGCTATATTAATGCAATGTAACTGAGAAGTAGATACTTATAACCCCTGATCAAAATTTTATGAGAGATAAATTGTAATTGATTAATATACTATTTATTAAAAGTTAATTAATAAGTATAATTGTTAAGCATTTATTTAAATAATTGGAGTAATATTTAAAAAATAATAAATCTAGTCATAATTTTTTAAAATGATAGATAAAAAAGTAATTTTTTCCCCTAAAATGACACTTAAAAAGGAATGAAAAGATTATCAAGTAATATTATCTTCGAAAAAATTTTCATAAAAACAACTCACATAACTTCAAAAGAACACACATAATTTTAGCAATTGTTTGACTAACAGATTTAAAATTATCTACCCTTTTATTAAGTGTTTGATTATTGTTACTTAACTTTAATTAACTTGCCATAAGATTTAAAAAAAATTACTTATTAAAAACAAGAAGCAATCCTCTTTCTCCTTTTACAATGCATGACTTGCCATCACCTCTACCATCATCATTATCACCTATCATTACCAAAAACATACCACTACTTGCCATTAGCATCATTTACCACTATAATAATTAATGTCACTTATTATCAAATTTTATTCACTCACCATTATATTCTTTTCCACCATTCATGGCAATGTTGATCTCACACTAACACCCACCTCTACTATTATCATTATTACTAATTATCATCACTTATCATCCAATTTCATTCCATGTACCACCATGACCGCTACCACTTATTTCTCTTTCATATCATTGTCACTAGCAATCATTATCATTATTATCATTGGCAACCCTCATCATCTTTCATTAATATAACTCACCTCTTCCATCAACACTACTCAATACTATTAACACAATCCACGTTGTATTGACAATGAACTACTTTTAGGAATATCATCATTTAGTGTGTGTGTGTGTGGATAAGTTGAATTATTTTATATTTTTTAAAATTATTTTTATAAAATTTGAAACTTATTATAACCTTATTATATATTGATATACTTTTTTTAAAATTACTAATTAATTACCTTTTATTTATTGTATGGATAAACCAAATAAGAAGAAAGAGATTCTTATTAGTATAATCCTTTAACTAAACCAAATAGCAAAGAAAATTAACTATTATCTTACTTCATCTTTATTTGATTTCATTCCTTTTTCTATTTTCATGTGTGGAACTAATAAACCACTTAGGGGCATTTGGTTCAACATGTGGAAATGAAAATGGAATGAAATTAAACTAGAAGGAATAAAAGTAAGATAACTATTCATATTTTTAAGGTGTTTGGTCTAATTAAGGAATGAAAATACATTGTTTATAATTTTTGTTGTTTGGTTCATTTATATAGGTGAATAAAAGGTTATTAAGTACTAATTATGACAAAATTATAAGGTTATAAAATGGGTTGACCCGTGTAGAGACAGGTCAGTCTGTGATAGGCTGGTTTCGTGATGGGTCGATCCGTATTACTTATGTTCAAAATAGGTTCAATTTTAAGGAATTTAAACCTGCTAAAATCTGTGACAGGTATGGGCTAGTCTGCGAGCTTTAATTGAAAGTTCGTGAACTCTGTAGATATAGGCTGGTCCATCACGGATTGGGTTCATGACAAGCCAATTTGTGTTATCCACATTAAAAAATAAGCTTAATTTTTAAAGTTCATATTTGCAAAAACGAGTGGCGGGTCATGAATTGGTCAGCTAGTCACGATTCATTTTGTAGCCTTACAAAAATTATATTAATAACTTACAAGGTTATAATAAATTTTTAAAAGCTTTAATAAATTTAAATGTGGTGGTGGTGGGTGATGATGATGGTGGTGAAAATAAGTGATAGTATGTGTTAAACATTGTGATTAATGGTTAAGGAGGTTAGTGGTCATGAGTGGAATGAAATTGAATAGTGAGTGATATTGATTATTATGGTAATAGGCAGTGAATAATGAGTGATTTATGGTTGTGGTGATGATAGGTAGTTGTGTAAGGTGGACATTATAGTGAATGGTGGAAGGGTTGGTAGGTAGAGTGAAATTGGATGATATATAATATTAATGATTGTAGTGATAGTTAATGGATGGTGATAGGGTAATGGATAGTTGGTAGAATTATAAATAAGTTAAGTTGAATATTTATATATTTAAACTCGAACTTGATGATAATAAATAAGCTTGAGCTCAAGCTTAAACTCATTGAGCTTAAAAAGTTTAAGTTTGATAAAAAGTTTAAGTTTGAGCTCAAATTGAATATGAGCTTAAACGAATAATACATTATTTACTCTAAATTTTTAATCGAATTTAAAGTATTTACAAACAAGTCTAAATGAGTTTTAAAAAGTTTAATCAAATTTGACTTTTTGTTTAATATATATTATGTGCCATCTATATTGATTGAGATTTTAATGATATAAGTTTTATATATTTATATTATTTAAATATAATATAAAAATAACAAATATATTTTATAATTAGAGTTGATTAGTTTTGCGAATAAATCGAGTAACAAGAATTTCAATCTTGACTTGTATATTAATCAAACTTGATTCATTTAAAACAAAATTGAAATTAAGTTTTTTACAAGTCAATCTCTAATCGCTTCCCTAGTGATTAAGGGTGAACAAATGTCTTCAAATCACTCTTAATCGATCAGTCGAGCCTGAATTTAATTGATTGAAATCGAATTTATTGATTAAATTTGATTAAGGTTATGCAATTAATTAATTTCAATTGAAAAAAAGTACTTCACAATTAAGAACAATTGATCGAAAAAGTTTTAACTATTATTAATTGACTGATGATCACTCTTAATAGTGATTGGTAGTTGATAATTGATAATATATAATGGTGATAAGTAGCAAATGTCATAATAATAATTGAGAGAGACGGTGAGTGGAATGATATTGAAAAGTCAATGATATTGATGAATATTTTAGTAAATGGTAGTTAATAAGTAGTTATTTTAATAGTGGATCATGGGTGATAATAGTAATAGAAAAGTTTGTGTTAAGTGATATATTGTAGGAGGAAAAAGAAGGTTTTTTTTTTTATAACTTTGTGGATACTATAATTCGAAACGTCAAGCTCCAGGGAAGAAGTGTTTTAAACGGATGGGGTTAATTAAAGATAAATGATAGGCTTCCATTAAACGCAGCACCCAATGACAAAATTAATTATCCGATTCTGTTACCACCGCTTTAAAATCTCCCAACCTAACCCCGCTTAGTTGTATGGGATAATGTATTTATTTTAGCTCTCGTTTGGGCTTCGTAGTAAATGTTGGGCTATAAAGCCCAGCAGTCGTAAAAATGGCTTCCAATTTCATGAACTGAGTCCGGATTTCCAGACCCAAAAAAGAACCAGGAAATTGCGTCCAGGATTGACGAATCGGGTTGAATCCGCATTTCATTCCTCTTCATCGTTCGTTAACTCCGAGTGGTCTTAAAGACAACCTAACTGAAGCCAGCGATTTCTCCAAAGCTGGAGGTACTGGCTCGCTTGAAGATTTCGAATTTTTTTGTAATTTTTAGCTCTATATGTTAATTTGGCGGTAATGGATTCAGCTAATCTGAAAATGGCGTCGTCAAATTTCATTGCTTGCCCAAATTCTTCAGCGATTGTAAGTCCAAAGAAGATCATGAATGTTGGGTTTAATCTCAAAGGAAGCATTTTAAGCACCAAAGTCTGTGCAATCTCTCCTAATGGCTTCGCTTATGGCTGCGCTTCGCACCAGGTTAGTTTTTTTCCCCCAATTATACTGTCATATTCGCTAATGATTGTGATGAATTTTGGTTATTTACTCTTTGGGTGCATTTCAATGAATGAAACGTCACAGTGAATTGAACTGAAGTTTTACAATGCTATAGGATGCAGAAATTTTCTGACTTTTCATATTTTATTTTGGTTATGGGAGCCGAAGCATGAAAACCTCTGCCTTTGTCTAGAAATAAAGGTATTTATTTATTTGTAAAGATTGTATAGAACATCAGCTAACACCAAGTTTTATGGTCTTAGATTGAGTCAGCTCTACAGTAGATCCTTCCATGCCTTTCTGGTCTATCAAAATTGTGCATGCATTCATTAATTTCTTTTCTGAAAGATTATTAAGAAAGCCAATTTTTGCAAACTTTCCTGATGTCTGGACAAGTGGTTCATTTAGTTTGATTAATGATGCCCTAGGGGCAGAATAAATGACTGCTTCTTTTTCCTCGAAGTTAGCTTTCTTAAAAGCTGATAACCCCTTTTTGAACAGGTATTAAGTTGCTTAAACGCACTATTAAGCTCTTCTATTTTGTGGCAACCTATGTTTTAAATCCTACGTGGAAGAATCTATCATATTTGCACATCGAAATAACCGGAAGGCTAAACTTCAGGAGAAACCATAAACAATTCCTCCTCTAATGGGAAAAATAGGCTTGTTTCTTCTTGTTGGAATCTTGAGACAACCGGATTAGAAGATAAGATCACTTTGCAAAGTAGGCCTCAATGCACAATTAGAAGATGAAAAACAGTAACTTTGGCATTTGTCAAATTCAACCCCTTTAAGTGTTTGATATATTGTTTGACCATGGTTACGAATTTTTGTTCCTTTCACAAAAATAAATGCTCCATCACATTGTGTAAATGAGCTCCTAATGTTCTGTTTACGACCATATTTCTTTCTTTGGCAAACATTTGATTCATTGTATCCGAGTATGTGAACTGAATATTTCTTTTATGTTTTCAGCCTGTAGCAAGTTCAGCGGCAGACAATCATGGACGCAGAAGTAATTTTGGGTCTCTGTTCTGTTATGATAAGGCTGTACCTGAGGAAAGAATTGAGAAGCCGATTGGGTTATCTTTGGCCGAAAAGGCCATAGGTGACAATCCCCGGTGCATTGATTGCCAAGCCAAAGGTGTAGTTCTCTGCGCTACTTGTGCCGGTTCTGGCCTATATGTTGACTCCATTTTGGAAAGCCAGGGCATCATTGTCAAAGTTCGCTGCCTAGGTTGACTCTTTTTCCAGCTCAAACAACCTTAATCTTCTGCATCCTATATGTGAAATGAATTAATGATAAAGTCTGTTTGGGAAAAGGGATATGACGCGGAAGGAAGCGATGGAGCGTTAAACTTATCTTCCTAAAAGTAGACAAAAATAGAGAAGACTGCCTTCTATCTTCTTTCCTTCGTTTTTTCCCCCTAATCCCAAGCAAACCAGTAATCTGATAATTGTATGTGTATCCTCTTTATTAATAACCAGTTTTAACATGATGATTGTTTCCATGTAGGTTGTGGGGGAACGGGTAACATGATGTGTGCAGAATGTGGCGGACGAGGTCATTTGGGATCTAAATGATTGAGTCTCCCCCCTTTTTTTTGGGTTCTACGACTATATTTGTAACATTTAGTTGATATTGGCTTGTTGTAACTCAATAATTCTTGTTTTTAGATATTCTTTGTTTAAGGAACCTCAGATAAACTCATATAAAAAGATATAAATAACTGATTTATTTTCATGTGGAAGATTTCATTTGAACTACCCGGGTTGTCTAACTTTTGAAATGCGGAGGGTTAGCTTTATCAAAAATTAAGAAGGGATGTGTTGCTGCATGCTTCAATCCAGTGATGATTGAAATTTGGCAACTGCAAGCATTCACGAGACATGATACACTGCCTTCTATAAGATAAAACACGAGGCAAGGTTAAGAAAAGAGGCTTCAGAATTCAGAATACTTTGTTATTATTATCCCAACCGTATATTCTACGAGCAATGTTTGGTTTCAAGTGAAAAACATGAACCAATTGACGTGGTGCCGAAGTTCAGATATTGATGCCTATTTTTGTGAGGAACAATTGTGCAAAACGAGGAAAAGAAAGAAGTCTGCAAAATTTTTCATGACTGACGACTATATCAAAGCCTCTGATATTTACAAAGCAAGTCTGTGAAACAACTCCATGGAAAATGAGGGACCCTATTGGTCTAGCCTTGGACACTCTAAGATCCTCCCCGCGTCTTTGTTTCTATTGCATTGCTCTAACTTCAGACGCTCTAAGGTCCTCGGCGTCTCTGTTTTTGTTGCTTTCTGTCTAATCATATCTCATTTTGTTCTGTGATATTTGAAATTCGTCATCAATACCTACTGCCAAAAATTGATGTTCTTTCTACAATTCGATTAACATGAGGTTACTACAATGGATTTACTGTTCCCTGATAAGCTACCCAGAATGCATGCTAAGCTTGAGATCTTTGCAGTTCCTCCAAGCGCGTTGGGATTGTTCCATCGAATCGAGTGCTTTCTGGGTTCTCCGCAAATGCAACATAGTAAGCTGAAACGCATGCCTGTGGCCATGCCATGGCCAACCGAGTCTGTAAAAGACAATGCCATCAACATCATGGTTAGTGCCTTTGACACACTTTCGAAGCCATGCCCAAAGTAACCAGTAATGTTTATGCATATATTACTATTTATAGGAATTTCGCAACTGTACATTTGTCATCAAAATATGTGGTGAGAGGAATTGTGCAGAACAGGAAGTGTAGGCAGTTGTAAGAGGAGTTGTGCAGAATAAAAAGTGCAGGCAGTAACAAAGTATAAAAATGAATGGCAAATAAAGCCTTCTTAAAGTCAAGCTCTTACCATGAAGTAGCCTATAAGGAAGGCATAAATGCATACTTCTGTAGCATAGCTTTTGTGAATCACAACGGTCCATATTCCACACACCAAGCTACTGATTCCACCCCCTGCCATCCCACAAAGGAAGCAGAAAGACCCTGTGAGATCCGAGTCTATCAGCTTCTCCAACCCAACTCTGATGAACATTTCCCAAACATCAGCAGACGCCTGCACAAAGCCCTTGTTATAGACGCCAACATGCACGAATCCCCATCTGTTCCCGCAAGTAACAAGAACAGAAGCAACTCCCATGTAACAACCAATGCATGAAAACAAGAACTCGTCAGTATCTCCGGCAACCAGTTTCATGGATCGTGCAAAACCCCGGTACAGACCAATGATTGGGACTATAACAGAGCCAATGGAGACACTTCCAGTTAAGTGCTTGACTGTGTCATGGAATGCCACTCCCGTATCCATTTCCGGGCCGGAAACAAGACTCATGTACTTGACCCTTGAAATGGTTACTTGCAAGACATTCTTTAGAAACTGCATAGTCCAAAACAGGCTAAGGATGATGATCAAGATGAAGAAGGCTTCTAATTTGGTTCTTTCTGCAGAAGCCCTAGCTCCTCCCAGCCCAGAAATCAGAAAGCAGCAGTAAAGAATGCCGGTGAGGATTGAAGAAAAGACCAAGACTGTTGTTTTAGCAGGAGGATAAGCTACAGAAACTGATAAAATCCTTGCAGCATACGCAAATCTCGGGCTGACCCAGCAGCCATAAAGGGACTGGCATAATGCAAAAACTAGAGCAATTACGCCTGCTGTGAGGCTCACAGCTGATTCAAAGTATATGAACATAATACCAGCTGCACATGTAAGAAGGGGACTTAACCAGAACGCTGTTCTGATGGCCTTTGTGGGATTGTGAAACGTGATGCATTGCCATGTGAATCCAACAATTCCGGCACATAATGTGGAAGTGAGCAGCGGAGAATACCACTGTAGGGGGTGGAATTGATGGTTTTGAGACGCGGAGATGAGGCCATAGATGGTGAGGAAGATTATCAAGAGGGCAATTAGAGCTAAGTGCAAGTAGAACAGAATCTGAAAGACCCTTCTCGGGATTTGTCCCGCCACTGTTTTGTTTCGAAAGGTCGAATCTTGCGGCTGCATCAGAAACAATGAAGTGGACATGATGAATTTTCAAGCTCTGATGGATGAAAAACGATTCAAACAAATGTGTAATACAAATAGATTAGTATAATAACAAAAGGGTGTCTTGGAAACAGAGAAGCTTGCTGGGAAAGAAAAAATTTAAGAGACATGAACAAAAGGGGAGATTCACAAATTGAATGAAGCTTGATAAGGAAGAAAGATAGAGAAAGAAATAATGTCGACATCAAGAAACAAAGTTGAAAACTTGATATATATATTATATTTATATATGTAATTACACACAAACCTTGATGGAATTTGCCGATGAAAGCCTGTCTTCTTGAACTTGGATTCTATTCTGTCTATCCGTGCTTACATTGAAACTGTTCGAAATGGCCATTTTGTGCCTATTTTAATCCATTGGGATTTCCTTTTAAGATTTTTCTTGAGATCTCTTTCACTTTCTTGGCCCCTACAAATGACGAATCACTTCCCCCAGATGGAAATTTCCCAGAAACATTGAAAAATCGCAGGGTCTTCTGGTTGAATCAACCAAACTAGAAGTAAAAGAGACTGACCAAGTCTAAATCTCCTAACAATTGTTTCAACAATGCCTTCTCTCTGCATGATCTCTTCTATTTATATAGTTACACGTTGGTCGATGATGATGATGATTGTTGTAGTGTTGAACGAGAAAAGAGTGATGACGTGTAGGCAAGTTACAGGTCAGACATGGTGACGTGCCCAAGGGGACCCTCTAACTTGATCTGCAATCCAATGATAGGTGCCCACGTGATGCCGCCAGGTAATTTCCCAGTAAAAAACGTTGTGGTTTAGGGAGGCAAAATGGAAAATAAAGAAAACGGCTTTATTAAAGGTGGCGTGTTTGTTGGGTTCAACCGCTAACTAGCTATTAGTTATCGTCCATTGACTTTCAGTTTGTTTTTTCTTTTAACATATTTGGGCAAAATATGGATCCAAAGTTTCGTGGCGTCCAAATTAAAACAAACAAAAAAATTGGAAAGATAAAACTGTTGTTTTAAGTTTAGTCTCAAACTTTTTGTTATTAAAAAGACGCTTGTTGCATTTAAATTTATATATTATTGTATCAATGAAATTATGTATTTTCAAGTGAGTTGAAAAATAAAATTATGCATTTAAGTTTCAAACTGCAGATCTTACATAATCTTACTAGGTTATGTTAGTTTAATTCAAATTATAATAGTATGTGTATGGAAACTGTATAGCTCTAGTTATATATAACAAATAAGAGAAGCAAATTATAGCTAGCGAATTTTATATTTTTAATTATAATTTAAATATAAAATCATATAACTGTTCAAGTAATTGTATAGTCTTTAATGATATTTTGACCGATTCTTATTATTAAAATACAAAATTATGTAATTTTTTAAGTGATTAATTAATATTTAAATCTTTAATATTAATACAAGGTGGTATGTCTATAATTTATAGATATTAATGTTATCACTTGATACTTTTTATAATTACTAGAAGAGTTTAAATTTAATTTATTATTAGTATAAGAATTTTTGTATTATCAATAAATAAACAGATGATATATCATTAAAGAATTAATAATTTATATTAATAGTAAGAATATTTTAACAATTTTTACTATTCTAATAATTTATAAATTAATTTACATTGATTTAATGAAACAAAGTTCAAAGACAAAATAATTAATTTATTAGAAAAGATGTGCAACCTCTGTTTTAGCAAAGTATGGCGTGTCACTTTCCCAGCTTCGCATAAATAAATCAAACCAATTGGTTTTGACTTAACCACATACCTATTTTGGACCAATAAAGTTGAAATTAATGTGAGTATTACAATCATAATTTATATTCCAAAGCGTTTTATTTATTAATTAATTCATTTAATGTTATATTTTCATGTCAACAATTATCAAATTCAAAGGAAGACTTGAGCAATGCCTTGTGGTCATATTCTTAGATCATTAGTTGGAAATCTCTTAGTGTGATGCAAGAAAAAGGGAAAGATATTACCTATGAAGTGTGAACTTGGAAGTTTTATTTATAGTCAATTAGACTAAGGTTGCTTCAATATCTCGTCGAAAATTTGAATTTTGTCAGCTGAGAATCTGCCACATTAAGATATAATAGGTTTAGGTGTAAGACAAACTTAATTAGGTTGATAACTTTAAGTTATTGAATCACTTTTTCCCTTTTGCATGGAATTTTGCTTTTTGGAAGATGCTTGGGAACAGTTACAAACTAGTACGTCTGATTTTCAGAAGCGGCCCCACGACATGTGAATCCCCACATTGGATTGGCTATACGTAATCAATGTAAGTGGGCCAACATTTTTAAACACTACTTATTACATTTCGGACTTTTCTTTTGGATTCTTTATATTCTAATTAAGATTAAGATATTATTTACATGGTATGTGATTTGTTGCTCTTTTTGTAAAAGAAGAAATTCATATTTTAAGGACAACCATTTTTTTCGTTTGTTTCTCTTCTTTGATTTTCCTTTTTTTTTTTGTTCTTTTTACAATCCTAAAATAAATTACGCGCATTTATATTGTATATAATCTTTTAATATATATATGAAAAATGCTAATAACAGTCTTAAAAGTTATTGTTAGCATTAAATGTATATCCATAATTAATTAGATTTAATACTTTATTTTATATTTTTAGTAATATAATAAATAATAATACATTTAATAATAAAATTATATTTAATATTTTATTTCCATTTTAATAATATGTCATTTCATTGAAAATATAAAAAATAAAAATATTTTATATAAAAATATTTTTTAGGGAAAATCAAAATTAAGTTCCAATTAAAAATTTCTTCTACCATTTTGTATTTAATGAGAATCATTAATTTGTATTTGAAATTCAATTTCAGATTTTTATTTTTAATGCATATAACATTATTAATAAAAAAAACTTACAATGGTGGTGAATCAAAACTAAACTAGAAACAATATAAATTAAATTACTTTGACTTATTTTTAATAGACATGATAAATTTAATTATCATACGAGATGCGTTTAGTCGGAAAAAAATGAAGACAATAGAAAATACAACTAATATCACTTATGATTTTCCCTAAAAAATTATGCACACAAGTTCGAAATATGGAAAGGAAATCAAGTCACACAGATTTTCAATCCCCAATTTACGGTACAAAATTCTTACGTGTTTACAGTCTTCATAGAATTCAATATGATATTATGGCCTTTGGACCTCAAATAGAACTATACTCTAATGAAAGAAAAACATCAAAATGTCTGACCAGGGAAAAAGAAAGAAAAAAGGAAACAAGAAAAACGTCAAAATGACCTATTCAATATACTAAGCGATAGCATCTATCAATATCGCGTCATTTTTTTCTCTAAAAAATAGAATAATAAGAAGGAGAAGTTTTCCGATTGTATCGATCAAAGTATCAATAATATATTGAAATTATTAGTATAAATTTATTCAAAAATTATTATTAAATTCAACTAAGTCGAGTAATTGCACCCAAGAAATATTAAATATTATTAATCAAACAAAAGCATGAAATGTAATACGACTTTCCCTCTATTAGTTAAATTATAAGTAATTGTAAGTGAATTTTAAAGTATTTAAAAATTTTAAAATTTAAAATAATAAAATAATTTAAAAAATTATTAAATTATAATTATTTAATTATATTTATTAAAACTAATACAATCTATTTTTAAAAAAATAATACGATTTTTGGACATTTATAACACGGGTGATATTTCAGTATTACCCTTTTCAACGTAGCACAAATACATACTCGTACAATTTTTTTGATTAAAAGTTACAAATTTCTTAATAAAATCTTGTAAGTTTTTTATAAGTATTTGTAACTTTTTTTTATAAAACTTTATCTTATTTTTGCAATTATGATTAATAAAATTACAAAATTTTAAATTTATATAAAAATTTCAAAATTTTCCGAAATTGTACCAAAATAAAATTCTTATGTTACTCATATTTGAACTCATTCAATTATTTTAAATATGTTTTTATTATTTATTATTGTAATTAATTTTTTGGACATGTTCTCACTTGTATTAATTTTAGGTTTATTTATATATCTATAAATTATGATGTTAATTTTAATTAAGTTTTTTTTCTCTTATATTTTAATCTGATGAATACTATATCATGAAAGCACCGTTCTTTTAAAAATATTAATAATTATTTAAAATATGCTTTAGTTATTTATTAATATAATTTTCATTTTCAACTCCCTACCTCATAAATATTGAATTTGCCATTGTTACTATCTAATTTAAACTAACGTCACTTATTAAAACTACTAATGTGATTAGCTTAATGATATTGATCATTATTTTAGCCTAGAGATTGCATTTTTGATGCAAATGAAAGTAATTTGTGATCAATAAAAGGGTGAAGAGCTTTTAAGACTACTTGTATTTTGGTAGGAGAGTAGTGACAAATTTATATTTTAACCAATAATTATAACTTAAATCCAATATTTTAAAATGAGAGAGCAATCTTATAATAATATCCAAAAAAGATAATCAATATTATTTAGCCTTGCTTTTTCATTTTTTAGCAAAACAAAATAGTCATTAAAATATCTCAATCGTTCAAATTACATAAGAAGTATTACAAAAATAAACTCAAAATTAATTTTTTTTACCAAATGAAGAATCGTTATTGCTCCAATGATTTCTATATCAAGACATCTATTATTACCAAGAATACCTAACAAAAAAAGAGATATTTATACGTATCAATTAATAAATATATTAGTAGAACGTCATCTACAAACTTAAAATTAATTAATTGCATTCAACATTATTCCTATATAAACTTTCGATTTATAACCGAAAATAAATGCATAACTCGAGGTGGTGAGAAGCACGTGATTTAGCAAAAGACAAAAGCATTATGCGAGAGTGTACCTAATACGTGCAAAATGAAGATTTGAGAAGCAAGAAACCAGAAGCTTCTATGGTAGGTAAGTCAGTCTCGCATGGAGAAAGTAAATCATGGACAAACCGAGTAATTATAACTATGATAAAGAAAAAGGTTGTTTGTTGAGTGTGAAACTATATATTCTTTTTGAAGTACGAAAATTAAGTAGGACACGTACTTAGATTTTTCAAAAGTTTGAAATGGATGAATGCAAACTTGATTCACCTAGTAAGGCTCGCTATTGAAAGATATTCTTTGTATATAAATAAAAATGTAATATACGTTTTTATATTTATAACTAAAAAATAATATTAAAATTATAATAATAGGAAAAATAATTCTCTCCTTTAAAAGTAAATATCTTTTACGATGTTTTTTATTTTTAATATTAAATATACGTAATATTTTTTGTATTTTATAACTATAATTTTATAAATCATGCTGAAATATGTGGTAATCCTGCCCCTTAAAATTTGAAGCCTTTTGACTCCCTTACCTTGCAACGTATGCAGTATGCTCACTAGATTTAATTTCGGAAACGCAAAGATAGCCCACTTATAATATGCAATATTTAGATAATATTTAAATGTATTGCATAAACTTTGATGAAAATTTTGTAAATTATTAAAAATTTCAAAATTTTAAAAAAATTCGCAAGAAGTCTTATCAACGAGGGAAGCAAATCTAATATTTAGATTTATCATTAATATTAGAATTTCTTCAAAGAAATTTTTTAATAAAAATTTAATGTAAAAGTTATAAAACTTGTAACTTTTTACTAAAATATTTAAATTTGATTCACTATTATTGTAAATAAATTTTATTCTATTATTCATTCATATGTTATTATATCATTTAAAAATTATTAAATTTTTTTATTATTAATAAAATTTTTTAATTACTTTTAATTTTTTAAATGATATAACATCTTCCAATTCGTTGATGGTGTAACATACTTTACATTAATGGTAAATCAAATATAAATCATTGTACTTGTATATGTGCCGAAAAAATTACAACTTCGTTGTTAAAAGTTAATAAATTAAATTTTTATAAAGTTCTATGAAAAAGTTTCAATGTCAAGAGTAGAGTGAATCCATGGAGTTCAAATTTTTTTTTTTTACCCCAAATCACTTAGATATATATTCAGTGCTTATAAAGGAAGGGCCGCTTCAATGAACAATGTGGGCCACCCTTTGGAGGCTAAATTTGCACTCAAATGTTTAATCCATGCCCAGTAGAAAATGACATTGGAGATGCTCTAGGATCGTTTTTTTTTTTTTGCTAAAAGATCTTCTGGGCATCTTTGCGACATCAAATTGTCAATTGTGAAGGCCCAAAATAATATATCAATTACCATAAAGTGTAAGCAACGTGTTATTTATATGATAATCTAACATATATATCAACATGATCTTTTTTTAGGCACACACATATCAAGATGATGTTTCTTTATTTAAAGTAAAAGATGATTCAAAGTGGTAATTCATGATAATAAAAGCTCCTCATCATCATATGAAGATATTAGAGTTAATTAATTAAATTATTCAACTTTAAGTTGCATATCCAATGGAATGTTAAAATTTTCTTTTTCAAGGAAATTTTAATATTTTATTCAAATAGAAGAGGCATCACGAATTATACAAATCACTTCACTACAAGAGAAATGTTTTGATTTTTACTACTCTAGCCACTTTATTAAAAGAATGAGGATAACATAATAAATCTAAATTTAAAATAAATTAAAAGATATGCAAAATAACACCTTTGAGAATCTCCATGAGCATTTAGATAAGCGTAGTTATAACTCCACATCTTGCAAAGTGTTAGAAAAAAAGTTATGTTTTATATTTATTCAGTAGAGTCTCCCTAATATATATATATTAATAGTTTTGCATTTATTCAATGATATTATATATATATATATATATATATATATATATATATATATATATATATATATATATATAAGATCATTCATTCAAGGATTTCTAAAATTAGGATAGTTGAGGAATTGGGAAAAAAATACATATATACTAGAGAATGTGAAATAAAATGTCAAAATAACATAGAAAAATTAATGTAAATACATATAAATGTGAAATCTAATACCATAATTAGGTTATTGAGTAAAATTGACGTGCATATATAAAAATAACTTATGATTTTATATAAAAACAACAAGAGAACTCAACTAAATAAATAAATCTATAATTCAATATTTGAAGAGAAAATTTAATTAATTAAATTTTTTGTGATAAATTAAGATTTTTTTTAACCCTTCTACGTAAGCCAATGAAACATTTGTGAATTAAAAAAAAAAAGGTAGTTTAAACATCTCATATAAACATCCAACTTTAAATATGAAAACTTTTGTGGGTTAAGTAAAATTATTTTTCTGTGTACTCCAATTAGCAAAAGTGAATACATCCCAAATTTAGAAATGAAATTTAGCCCTTTTATTAGATAAGAAGACAAAAAATTTACATTCCATAATATTGGCTTATGGTCTATAAAAGACATTGTCCAAATTTCAAATTAAAAAATAATGGCAAAGATTGCATTTAATTTTGCAATTAGATAGATAAATCTAAAGTGCACATATATATATATATATATATATATATATATATATATATATATATATATATATATATATATATATATATATATATATATATATATATATATATATATGTGTGTGTGTGTGTGTGTGTGTGTGTGTGTGTGTGTGTGTATCTGTATGTGAGAGAGAGAGAGAGAGAGAGAGAGAGAGAGAGAGAGAGAGCAAAAATATAAACATTCTTAAATTTAGACAAAATTATATAAATTTTCACTCAATTTTACAAAAGCAATATTACTGAATTCATTTTTAAATTTTTCATTAATAGAATATCAATTTCAATTGTTAGGTCAAAGTCAATAGTTAAAAAAATATTTTGTAACATTTCAATTTTATTGGATGTCCCTAAAGGGACAAGTGTTCTCTTGTAAGTTTTTTCCTATGTTTATTAATTGGATCATTATTGTTGACTTTGGAATTAGAAATGACTTAATCTAACCTTCCACTATCAATGACAATTTTTAGGTTATTTAAACTCAAAGAGCCACTCAGGTCTTCACACCAAATGGTCTTCATTCGAGTTTTTCCATAGATTTTGGGGGAGGTAGGTACTTCTATGTCAATTTGTGTATTGCAAGCCTTTTCTTCTTATACTATTCCTTCCTAGCCTAATAAAACTTTGATTATGTTAATTACTAAAGGCTAAGTTAATGAAACTATTAATGTTTATAAGTCTATTAGTTTATGTAATACTATATTGAAAATTATTTTAAAAATTTTAATTACTAGAATTAGGCTTTTTATTGGTAATTTGATTTTGCTATTTCAGGTTACTTTTAGTCCTGATAGAAAACTAACTGATAATATTATTATTCTTAGGGAGCTTATTTATACAATTGATAAGTCCAAGGCTAATAACGGTTTTAAGATTATAAAATAAGACATTGAGAAAGCTTATGACTCTATTGAATAAAGTTTTATTCATAATGTTTTGTTATTTTTTAAATTTTCAAAGAATTGAATTGATGTGGTTACGAGACTTGTGTCGAGGGTGTTTTATCAAGTTCTTGTTAATAATGGGCAATTTGGTCCCATCTTTCCTTTAAAGGGTTTTAGGAAAAGTAATCCACTTTCACCTTATCTCTTTATTCTCTTTCTAGAATATTTATATATAATGATATAGGATTGTTGTTAAAAGAAATTGGTGAGATGAATCTAGTAAATGAGGACTAAGATTTTCTTATTTTTTTATGTTGATGAAATTATTTTATACACTAAAGTGGATAGGAAAAATTGTAGAACCATTAATAGGGTGTTGGAAGATTTTGTTAGTGTTTTTAGTCTTTCAGTTAATAAGAGTAAGTTAAAAGTGTATTTTTCAAAAAATAATGATAACTTAGTTAGAGACATTTTTAGTGCTAAGCTAGGTATTCAATATAAGGGATATTTAGCAAAGTACCTTGGAGTTGAAATAAAAAATAACTATAAGGCTATTGATTTCCCTTTTTTTTTAGTTGAAAAATTTAAAGATAGAGTTAAGGGTTAGCAAAATTGCCATCTTTCCTTTACTAGGTCAGTGATTTTAATTAATTTTGTTTTATCTTTTATTTTGATTTATCATATAGGTTTTACTAAAATTCTTAGGAGTATCCAATTAAAAATTAATCAGGTTATTAGAAATAGTGATTTTGTGGAAATAAAAAAATTTCCTCTTGTTAAAGGGGAAATGGTTATTATACCTAAAGTTATTAGTGGTCTTAGAATTAAAAATTATTTCCTTATGAATTTATCTATGTTAGAAGAACTTGCTTGGACTTTAATCCAAAAAGGTTAACATCTATGGGTTTAAATCTTTAGAAAGAAATATTTTTCTTTTAGTAATAACTCTTATGTTTAACTTAATAGAAATTGTTCTCATAATTAGAAAGTCTTGTGTACTATTACTAACATCATGACATGATTAAGGTTAGCCTTAAATAGGTGGTGGGAAATGGTCCAACAAAATTAATTTTTGATTTAATAAATAGATAGATGTGGGATCTTTAAGAAGTATAGTTCATGGGGCTTTCACTAGGGAAGCTTTTAATGCTAAAATGAGTGAGTTTATTGTTAATAAAATATGGGATCTTGCTATTGTTCTTATAGTTTTGCTTGAGAATCTTAATGCTTTAATTATTAGGACTTAGTTTAATGTTTGTGGTAGGTATGATAAGTTAGTTTGGGGGTTAGATAAGTCGGGCTTGTGCTCCAACTATACAATTTATAAATTTTTTAATCATCAGAAAATATATTATTTTGGCAACTCATTTAAATGGATATGGAAAATACTAACTTATTTTAAAATTTAATTTTTTATTTGGCTTATTGTGTTGAATAGAAATCCCACCAAGGAGTTGTTAATTAAAGAAGGAGTGGAAATTTCGCCAAATTATGTTTTTGATGAATGGAACTTAGATAGTATTAGTTATATTATTCACGAATGTCTTATTACTATTAATCTCTGGAATTCTTCGACAATACCAAATTCTTGCTTTTCTTCTTTTATCTTAGATGTTGTAAACTGGTTGAAAATTAATCTTACCATATATGAATCAATGGTTCCTTAGGATTTTATTTTCTATTTTGTAATATAGAAACTTTAGCATTATAAGAATAATGAAATATTCAAAGTGAGTACTTTACTTCACAATAAAGGACTCTAGATAAAGGTAAATATGTTTTGCTTGATTTGTGGCTTTGCCTAAATCCTTAAAAGGTAGTGGAAATAATAGTTTATAAGATTTTTGTTACCTAATGTAAATAAAGTTGATTATGAGTTAAGATAGGTTAGTGAATCATGAATCATGAGCCTACTACCTATTATAACTTTACTTGCTGTACATACTTTATTATAAATAGAAGTTTCCTACCTTTGTTGAGGATATGACCATACAATTCCCTTCTCTTTTAACATGGTATCTAGGGTCATTTAGGTATTTTTTTTACCTAAATCCAAAGAAAAACAAAACTAAAACTACCCCAACATGATATCTAAAAGCCATCTAAGTGCTTTTTTTTACCTAAATCCAAAGAAAAACAAAACTAAAACTACCCTAATTTTTTCTTTTTTTCTCTTTTTCTATGTATGACTAGGTTATAGTAATACTGACAGTGACTTAGGGTCACATTTTCTTTAGAAACCTAAATTATATTTAGGTTATGGTGAAGAACATAGAGTTTAATGAGTGGATACAATGTTTAGAGAATAATAACTAGGCTATTTATGGCGATCAAAGGGAAAGTAGAGGCCCAATTAATGGTCTAGGTTAATGGGTAGTTTTATTGGTGGTTGATGATCATCTTTAGGTGGCATGTGCAATACATGTGTGCTTTTTTGATAGTATGTGAGCACTATGCATAGTGTCACTTTTTGGTAGTGCATTTTTTCCTTTGGTGTTCATGACGTCTTCCATACCTTTTTGTATGGTTTGGTTTAGGATTCATACATTTTGATTGCTTTTCTTTTTCATTTTTTTAAAGTTTTTAGTATTGTTTTGCAGTTAATTTTTTTTTTGCTATAATGGGTGTAATTGGTGATTTGAGTGTGAAAAGCATGCTAAATAATGACAGCAAGTTAGACTTTAAATCATTATTTTTAAACCCAAACTAGAGTGATCGGTTCAATTAGGAACTGATCCTTGGTTTGATTTAGGTGACTTGTAGTATTTGGAAGGGTGGTTCAACCATTTTGAATTGTTGCGACTTGGTAAATATTTGAAAACCTGTTGAATCAATTATGAATTGATTCGGATGGATCTCCACTTTTCACTTCAATAAAATTTTTTTTTCTTATCACAAAGAGTTAAACACTTGACCCCCCATGCGTGAGCACTATTCGTGACAACTGGAGCAATGCATGTTTCAATTTATATATGTCATTAAATATATATATTGAGTATTATCAATCCTTTAGCAATGAAAATATATTTATTATATAATAAATTATATTAATTAAGTTTACATTAAATATAATTTTAAATTATATTATTTTAATTGATTTAATTATTTTAAATATTTTTTAACTTCATTTAAATTATATTATACATGTTACTATAAATACTAGTAATTAGAATATATTTATTTTTGCATACTAGTAATATACAGATTTTAAATTTAAAAAAATTAGATTTTTAATGACTTAAAAATATTAATTCAAAATATGATATGTTAATTTTTTTATCATATATATTTATAAATACAAAAATACATTAATTGGTTCAATCAAAGTTGAATTGGTCTGACTTTGATTTGTTTGCCTTATTGGGTTAATAGCCGGGTTGGATTTTAAAACATTGTTTTAAATCCTTTTTCTCGAATTTGATTCTTGTTGCTACACAAATCATTGACAAAAAATTTGATACTAAGGGATTGGAATATTTTACATGAAAAAATTTATTGAATTTTTATTAATAGTGTTGACAGCTCTGATCACTTGACTAATGATTAATTGATTGTTAATACGAAGACTTGATGGGTTATATAGGACAAATGCCTATTTGTTTTAATTAGCAATACTTGAGAGAAAGACATTGAGAATAATTATGTACATTACAAGATAGTCAAAAAATTGTGGACATTCCTTAGTTCTCTTTATTCTGGCCAAGATAATTGTATCTATGACTTATGTATATCTTTATTTCAACAAAATGGAAGAGGAAAGATTGTGCTTTAAATTTATATTAAGTGGGATAATATCTATGAATAGTTACACAACCTCGTTCCTATTAATAATGATCTTAAGACAATGCGTACTTAAAGAGAAAAGTTAGTTACTTTACCTTTTCTTATAATTTTACCTCTTAAACTCAGTTTTATTCACCAATAGATCTTTAATAAGAAAAATATTTACTATTTTATTTTTTTCTATTTTATGTCTTTTAGGTATTACATCTGCTTAATTTTACAAATTAGGCCCTATTTTATAATTTTAGATTGATTTTATAAGTTTCTGAATTTATTTGGTAAATATTGGATTTTGATACTTTTTATTTTTTTAGTCATATCTTGAGTTCTAGATATTGGATTGAGGCAAACTTTACATTGATGGAAAGATAAGAGAGAGAACTACAACTTTTATATTTTGGTTAAAGCTCAGTTCAGACTCCTTTAAGCCATTATTTGGCTAAGAAGCTAAAGTTCTGTCTTTGTCCTAATTGAACCTATTTCTGTATTTGGGTTATATTTGAAGATATAATGGTTTGATTAACATGAAACTAGTGCCCAAATTTTGCTGAGACATAGGTCTATAACTTTTATTTTTATGGGTTTTACTAATTACCTTGATTTCGTGGTCTTATATTGATTGGAACATAGATCTATGGGAATTCACTGATATAACTGTTGGACTTAATTACTTTGTTAAAAATAGGTTTGGGCTTGTGAAAATTAGAAAGGTCTCATCTTTGTAATCCTAAGAGGTATAAGAGTCAGGTTCATTAGGATTTTAGACTAATTAGGTCAAATAAATAGGGAAGAGACTTATTAGATTTTAGACTTTACACATAGAGTTCAACGGTAAAGTTCTTTTTCTTTCTTTTCTGTTTTCTTATTTTCAAGCCATAAAAGGATAAAGAATCTTGGTTAATTCAACAATTGTGAAGCTATTCTCTTCAAGGATTATGAGATCTTAATTAGTAATGTTAATTTTCTCCTCTTAATTTTCCTCTTTCTTCAATTGCTTATGCTGAGTTATTGAGATTGCTTATGTTAAGTGCTGATTTGATATAATTGGTACTCAATCTTATGATTTCTAATTTTTTACTATTTAAATGTGAAATTATGTTTAGTTAATCATGGTTTTACATGTTAGGACAGAGGGTTAAGAAATTACTTCAGTGATATCTAATTTAATTTTCTAAATTAATTGAATTATATTTTTAGCTTAATTTTGATTTAGTTTTGGAATTATGGCGATTGCTTAATTTATCTACTAATTTTAATTAACCAAATTCTTGGTAATTGTCTAGTATAGGATTCGTGGATTATTGTAGGGGTTCCAGATAATCCAAAGTTGAAAAATTAATTGGAATAATAAAATATTTTGTGATATAGGATTAATCCACATTAAAAGTTATCATATCCTTGAATCAGCTACTTTCGTATATCTATTTTGTGCTTGTTTATTTTATTATTATCATTTTAATTTTGTGCAACCAACCTCAAATTTTGTATTCTATTATTGTATAATCTTTTATACAGCATACAACATATTGGTTCTATTTCTGCACAGCATTATGTTTCATTGCATTTTCATACTGTTTGCATTAGTTTCTTCCATTTTCATTGATCAATAACTAAAAAATTATGTATATATTGTTATGAAATCATTTAGAAAAGATAAAATTAAAAGATCACTAGGGGTAGACCTGGTTGTGCCACTATTCTGCATTATTATTATAACAACTAGTATTTTTAACTAATTTTGGTGTATTGCAATGTACACATCAATCTTATCTTGCTTTAAGCAATTAACTTGACACTTTGCCTTCTCTTGTGTTCTTTGAGTAGCAAAAGAGATGCCATTTGCTTCCTAATTATTTCTTTGATTGAATCTTTTATTTTAGTGGGTTCTAGTACTCTAAGGGATGATGGTGCTAGAGGAGGTAGAAGCAGAGGCTGTAATGCATCCAATAGTGATTCAACTAGAATTTGTTATTATTATAAGGAATATAGCCATATGAAAGAAAATTTGTCCTAAGTTGATTAGATGGTATATACCACCATTTTGATTCACACTTGCTACTATTAGTACTCTTGTACTAAAGCTTGAGCATATAACCTTGGTTAAATCTGATTATAATCATTTAATTTGGCTCCAAATTTCATAATAGCAATTTTCCACTCAATCCAATGCTACTTTGATTTAAATAGATAATCTTACTATATGTTTTTTCATTCCAAGTCTAGGTAGGTAAATGATTTTGGGGTCATTGATCATATATAGGGTGATACAAGTATCTTTTCTTTTTTCAACATCCTTATCTTCTTTTGTCACTATAACTAATGGCTTTACTACTTTTATTATTAGGAGTGGTACAATCAATGTTACCTTTGATATTTTGTCTTTTCCTAAATTTTCATTCAACTTACTTTCTATTAGCTGAATTACATGTATTTATAAATGTGGCATTTTCTTCTTCTCTAGTTATTATGTGCATTAGAATGTTTCGATGAAATAAATCTTTAGTAGAGGAAACACTTTTGGTGGGTTATATGTGCTTGATAGTGACTTTCCTCAGCTTATTGCTATTATTACTACTATCACTCCACATCAGTTACACTGCCATTTAGTCATTTTTCTTTGTCATCCTTAAAGAAATTATGTTCTAATTTAAGTTCAATTTCACATTTTGATTGTGAGTCATGTTAATTTTTTAAATAACATTGTCAGTTTTATGTTACTAAAGTCAATAAATGGTTGTATTCCTTTTTAAGTTAGTCTATTTTGATGTTTAAGGTCTTTATCCAATTATGTTTAAAATTATTTATTGATACTTTGTTATATTTGTTAATGATTATTCAAAAAAGTACTTGGCTTTATTTAATAAGAAGCTATTTTGAATTATTTGATATTTTTTGTGCCTTTCATGTTAAGATTATGAATCATTTTCATATTTTTATCTAAAACTTATGAAATAATAATACTAAAGAATATTTTTCTATCTAGTTTTCTTCATGTTTATTTAGGCATGGTATTGTATATTAATCTTTTTGTGTGATTACTTTACAACAAAATGGGATAACTGAATGGAAAAATTATCATTAAAGGAGGTTTCCTGTGCTTTTATTCCAAATAAAAGTACTTAAGGTGTTTTGGATAAAAGTGATTTCCACAGCTTGTTTCCTAATCAATCGAATGTCTTTTTTAGTTCTTAATAGTTAGGTACTTATTCTTCTTTATTTCCTTTTTGATTATTATTTTCTCTTACACCATATATTTTTTGATTGTACTTATTTTGCTTAGGACTATAGGTCTCAAGTTTCTAAATTAGACCCTTAATTTCTAAAATATATTTTTCTTAGGTATTCTCACACTCAAAAAGTTTATTATTATTATTATTATTATTATTATTATTATTATCCTAATTAGAATTATTATTTTGTGTCTTTTGATATTACATTTTTTGACTTAATTCCTTCTATTGACTTTTCTATAGTTACTATTTCCTTGCCTTAATTTGAACCTATAAACAATTATTTCTTTGTGTACTTTAATCCTTCTATTTTTTAGAACTCCTTTCCTTAACAATAGCTTCCTTTCTTATTAAGTTTTTATATTAATGCAAAAAATAATTATTTGCAAGAATATCACCTCCCACTATTGCTGTTGAAACATCAAGTGTCATACTAATTATTAAACAAACATCAGCTTTGTCTCCTCCACCAATGACTTCTTTCTTAAAAGATCCCTTTTTTTAGCCTTTGACCTTGATGTTCCTATTGTCTATTGCAAAAATATTTGTAATTGCACTAAAAAAGGTAGTCATACTACTTCTTATCCTATATTTGACTTTATGTCATATTCCTTATTACTTATGTCTTCCCATTTTTTTATTACTTCTTTGGACCATATTATTATTCCTAGAAATGTTACAAAGGCTTTTTCTCATGATAGGTAATGTGTTGCTATAGAAGAAGAAATGATGACTCTTGAAGAAAATAATACGTGGGATATTGTACCCATGCAAAGTAGTAAAAAGTTTATTAGGTGCAAGTGAGTGTATAAAGTCAAAGTCAATTCAGATGGTTCCATTGCATGGTTGAAAGCTTATTTAGTGGTTAAAGGTTACACATAAAAATATAATGTTAATTACTCTAAAACTTTTTCTCTTGTTGCTAAAATTATGTTTGTTCACTTGTTTATCTCTCTGATTGCTTTTCAGCAGCGGGCTTTTTTATGAATTTGACATTAAGAATGTTTTTTTTCATGGTGATTTACTTGAAGAAGTCTATATAGAGCAATATCTTAGGTTTGTTACTTAGGGGGAGAAAGAAAAGGTGTGCTAACTAAAAAAGTCTTTATATAGTTTAAGGCAAACTCCTTAGGCATGGTTTGGTAGATTCAGTAATATGATAACAGAGTTTGGTATGAAGACTAATGACCATGATCACTCTATGTTCTACAAACATTTGAAATCTAGGTGTATCCTTCTTACTATTTATGTGGATGATATTATGACTACTGATAGTTATCAATTAGAAATTTCAAAGTTAAAGAACTTTTTTTAGTCTAAGTTTTAGGTTAAAGACTTGGGACCATTTTGGCATTTTTTAGGTGTTAAGATTCTCGAAGTAAGAAGGAAAATTTTCTCTTATAAAGGAAATATGTTCTTAATTTTTTAAAAGAAATTAGTTTGCTTGGTTTAAAATCATGTGACATTTCTATAATTCTAAAATTTAGGCTTGGATTGGAAGATGGAGCATTATTAGAAGATCTAGAATATTATAAAAGATTAGTGGACAAATTGAATTATCTTACTATTATAAGACTTAATATTGTTTTCCAGTAAGTGTAGTAAGTTAGTTCATGAATTCTCTAAAAAATTTTCATTGAGATGTAATTGTATGCATCTTAAAATATTTAAAAAAGACACCTAGGCATAGAATATTATATAAGAATCATAGTCATTATAGAATTGAAGGTTTCTTTCACATTGATTGGGCTGGGTGTCCTATGGATAAAAAGTCTAGCTCAAAGTATTGTGTGTTTGTTAGCGGAAATCTCATATCTTAAAAAAGTGAGAAATAAGTAGCGGTATCTTAATCTAGTGCAAATTTTAAATATCGAACTATGTCTTATACTACTGCTAAATTTATGTGGTTCTTTTATCCTTTTCATTAACTTGAGATTACTTAATTTAAAGCTATGCAATAATGGTATGATAATCTAGCTTCCACCCACATTGCCATGAATCCGATGTTTCATGAATCGACCAAGTATATAGAGGTTGATCATTACTTTATTAGCCAAAAATTTTAGGAAGGAGTTATTAATCTTTGACATGTAAAAATTAGAGAATAGTTTATTGATTTTATTTATTAAGGCTTTTCTAAAAGAATAGATTGATAATATTTGTACTTAGCTAAACATATTTGATATCTATGCTTCATCTTAAACGGGAGTATTAGTAGATAAAGTTAATTATAAGATAAGATAGGATAGTGAAATATGGGTCATGGGTCTATCTATTGTAAGCAAGTGTACATATTCTATTATAAATAAAAGTCTCCAACCTTAGTTGAGGATATAGGTTTACAATTCTTTCTCTCTCTTATAGATACTAAGAAATGTTGAATGTATTATTGTGTTAGTTTCGAGAAAGGTTTAATGTTTTCCTTTAGTACTTGTATATATTACAATCACATAATGCAATTATTACCTAAAACATTCAATTGTTTGTGTCCCTGCATGCCAATTTTCCTCGAGTTTGCAACTTATGATGATATAAGACATACAAGTTTCCGCCTTGGAGTAGAAGATACTAATATGGTCAACCAAGCATTGGCTTTTTATGAAGTATATTGCTTTAACTTTATTGAACTAATGGTATTAGACTTGGTTTTTTTGTTTATTTATAGAGCTACCACTTTGGTCCCTAAAAAATATAGGCAGTCATGATTTTGGGGAGCTGTTCTGGGTTTAAAGACAGCAGAAATGTGCCTATTCTGTCATTTTGGTCGCTTTGGACCCTTTTTCTTGGCTTCTTAACAGAATGGGTGATACATCCTACAAATGACAGTGGTGCCACGTTAGAATTTAAGGGCCGCATCAGCGACTTTATTATAATTGGACGAGTGGGTTGGTTGAGGGATCAGCTGTTTCAAAAAATGAAGGATGAAATTGCGCCAACAAAATTCCCTGATAAATGTTGAACTGCCTTATTCATCAGGGATCCAAGTGGTTATTTATTGATTTGTATATTAATGTGAGCAAGATTTTTTACATATAAAATTTTTGGCGGGCCTAGTGAAGATAGCAATTGAACGGAAGTTCACCAGGGGGCGTAAATTAGAACAAGTTCAGGCTGCTTGTCTCTACATTGCATTCCAGTAAGGGATTTATTAGCTATAATTTTTTACCTGGCTACTGCACATATTTTCTACATAATTTGCCATTTGGCAGTTCTTGTGTGATTGCACAATTTAAAATTATCAGGAGCATCCTTGGTCACAGATGTTTAGATAAAAGTCTTGGTACCCGGCCTCTACTCGCTTGAAAGTTACCGGATAGTAAATCTTTGATGCTATGATTCACATACTTAAAAGGAAAAAGAGCTAGGTGGTCGTTATT
Source organism: Sindora glabra (assembly GCA_020226215.1). Lineage (NCBI taxonomy): Eukaryota > Viridiplantae > Streptophyta > Magnoliopsida > Fabales > Fabaceae > Sindora > Sindora glabra. The sequence continues at coordinate 51,200,250 of CM035233.1, forward strand.
AATGAATGCCTTCCGTGCAAATGCCAACTTGTTTATTCACGGGGAACTTAACTCATTTCAGTGTGTTTACGGGGTGGACTTCTATTTCTCATCATAAAACCTATTTGTTCCCTCTTAAATCTTGTTCAGTGTAATATTAGGACCTCAGGTGCACATGTGAGCGTGTCTTGTTTAGTTTGTAATGCAGCAGTGGTTACATACTTACATCTAGGGTTCTGTCAAGGATTGTTGCTAGTGATATGTCTGTAAATAGTTAGCAATGGTAATATAGTGATGTGTGACTCTGGTGCATCACAAGTGCTATGTGAATTGATGGAATGTGATTCTCTACTTGCGTATTAGCAGTAACGAGTGTGATCTTATAACATGGTGAATGTGCACTCCTTGCAGGGAAAATAACAAGCCATTCCTTCTCATTGATTTTTCAAATTTTTTAAGGACAAATGTGTGAGTATGCCACATCTTTTTCCCTTCATTTTTTTTTATCTTGATGTATGTCAACTTTTGTGTTTTACTGTTTTTATTCCCCCACTGTCAATGACTTTGTTCTGCAGCTATTTTGTAGCTTTGTATAGTGTTAGGGCTTGAAAGAGCACCCAGTTGTTCAAAAACTTGTTGATCCCAGTCTTTTTATTTTTAAATATACAAATAGTACGTATATGTATATTTTTTAATTTTTTTTTGCTTTGTTTGTTTAATTGGTCCAATTATTCAATGCGTGTTACGTAGCATTTTCTTCTTGCATTACACCACTTATGGACAGGAGTCTAGTACATTGCTAACATTGGGATTTTCGCACTTAAACTTCCTTGTTAGTGAAAAGGACATAGAAATTCTGTGTTAGGGCCAATTGTACACTTGAAGATTCAGGATTCTGACATTAAGGATACTTAAAATCTTGAAGTATAAGGTAAAACAAAATTAAAATGGGGAAAAGAGTAGAATTTCACTTCCTTTTACTCCTACTGAAGGGCAAAATTTTCATTCCTTTTTAATCATTCTAAAATCATAATTTTCAATTTCTTTTACTGCTACCAAAGATGCTCAAGGATTGGGTTTCCATGCTTTTTGAACTTTTTGAACATTACCGACCTATTTATTTTGTAGTAATCTATGATTAAATTATGGAGCGAAATTATGGGTTGTGGTGCCTCTTTTTATGCCTTTTTGTGGTATTATTTGCTTAATATCTTAATTGTCACATGACGAGGGTGAGGGTTATGAATTGTTATCACTTATGAATTATTAATTTTAGAGCTATCTAATTGTGTGTATGATAAAATAAGAGAAATTTTTTGAGGTTGGAAGGAGGAATTCCACTGTTCTCTGAGATAAAGGATAGAAACGGTGCCAAAATACATTTGAGTTGACACTTGACAGAATTATTATTTATGACCAAGACAAACGTATATTTTGTTAGTTGTCAATTTAGCAAAACATGTAATTATTAGCTGCTGCTTGCTCAGGACCATTGGGGTGTGACAAAACTTTCCTCTGGTTTGAGAATTTTTTTAAACTCTTCATTTATTATTTCTCCTTTAAAAGCTCACAGATGATCCATGAATCATGTCATGTCTTGTTTCAGCAATCATACCTGTAAAGAAGGATGTTAGTGACGAAACTGTTGGTATACGTGTGTGTGAGTTTTGAGACTGTGATTCAAGCCTTTGTTTTGTTATTCAGTTATTCTTGAAGCTTGATCTTTGTCCTTGCCAAAATTGATCATTTGGCCTGTAGCTATTTCCCAATCGATTTTCTGCAATGTAATGCGAATGTGTTTTGATGTCTCTATGAGGTCCTGGACTTGTTTAAAAGAATGTTTTCTATTTCCGTGTATCAGAAATGCCCTAGCCTGCGTAGGTTGATGGCTACCTTCACAATGAAGAGGAGAAACACTGCAGGAAGATTATATGGGAAGAACATGGTAGTTAAAGGCGCTCGCCTGGGCGCCTAAGGCACTGAGGCAAGGTGCCGACAGGGTTTTCTCTTTTTGAGTGAGGAAGCGACGCCAATTTATTGAGTCGGTCGCCTTATGCGCTTTTTCGATGCTCTCAGTTCTCATGTAAAGTGGCAAAGCGCTCGCTTTTGTAAGGAGCTGCCTTCCACCCCCCCCCTTCTCTCCAACTCTTTTTTTTATTTTTTACTGATAGTGGGGTATTCTATCACTGATTCACCGTTAAAAATAAATTTTATTTTTTTCTCTAAAATTTTTTTTGATATATTGATGTATTAATATATTATTAAATTTAATTATTAATTAAGCATATAAAATTTAATTTTTTTAAAAAATAAACTTAATCAATAATTAGATTTGATGGTAAATTGATACTTAATTAATACCATAACTTCTTTTTTGCTTTTTTATCTGAGTAGTCCTAGTGTAGTTTTCTTTTCATCTGAGTAGTCCTGGTGTAGTATTTGAGGTTTTAATCTTCTATAGTTTTCAAACAATTTGATTGCCACCAAGTTTTTCGCCTTTTTATCTTCTTTTCGTCTCTCTGTATTTTAATTATCCACTTCCGACTATATTAAATCTGTGTTTTTACTTTGTTTCACTGACATTAAAATAGGGGAAGTTAACCTTAACTCTGTTTCTCCTTTGTTTTAAATTATTTTGAACTTCAGTTTTGATTTTTATGCTCTATTGATTCCGTTTGACATGGATTTTATGCTTGAGCATATATTTATATTACTTTTTCATCGTTTTAACGCCTCACTTCACTCAGGCGAGCGCTTTATTAGCGCTCCTCCCCTTAAGGAGCTAAGGAGGTCCAGTGCCTTACAAGCGCCTTTCACATTTGGCTACCTTGGGGAAGAAATGAATCGGGAGTATCTAGAGGTTCATAACACAACAGAACTTTCTGTAAGTAGTGTATAGAATGAGACCTGCTGACAATTGTCATCTGTTTAGTACTTTGCTGGATGAAGTCTTCTGGTCGTATTTTTAACATTCTATTGCTATTCAACCTCTGCAGTGGAAGCTTTACGTTATCCTTGTATTTTGGATTTGCCGCTGGTTTGGCATTTCCTTGATTGGCTTATATGGGAGTTTAATGTATACTGGATCGTACTTAACCTGTATTTTTTTTATAACAATAGCAAGCAGCCAAGGAATCAGCTGCAGCTGCTGCTAAGGAAGCTTTTGAGGCTAATTTCCAAAACTGTTCCGATGACTTGCTAGCAGCAAGAGAACCTGCGGCATCTGCTGCTGCAGCTGTGGCAAAATCCAGAAAGGTGATCTTTGAAATAGTTATAAGCAGTGCCACTGCTACCATGTTGCTCATGTTCCAATGTAAATGTGGATTTCCTTTCTTTTTTTAAAAAATAAGTTGCAATGAATTTGGAATTTATTGGCCAATGGGTGGAGAAGAGATTTAAACTCAGTTTATCTAAACTTCCTTGCATAGCTATCTACATTTGACTGTCTGATGCACATCTTTCATACCAAACCTATTAGATACACACAATATCGACAGAAGCCTATGAATATGGTCAGGTTTCCCATAGGGATTTTATGTTATGCTTTCAAATGTTGTGCCTGCAACTGGCATTGTTGAGAAATCCCCGACGTAACCAATGGATTAACATGGTTCAACGTTATTCTTTCAATGACATGAGCCTCAGGATATAACAGTACTTCATCAAGTTGAAAACAATTTTGGATATCCGATTATCCATTGTTTCAGGAAAGAGAAAGGTTGAATGATTGAAACATGGAAAAAATTGGGCCCATTTATTTTAGTGTGGGAAATATTGGATAATGAAACAGAAGCCAGAAATATATGTGGAAAAATGTGATTTTGAAGGAGTTTCTCCAAGACTGTAAGTGAACAAGAATGGAATGCTTTGATAGCCGAGCACATCTTACATGTCCCTGCGCTTGTTGCAATTAAGGCGTTTAAAAGACAGGATAGGCAATCTGCAGGATGTTTTTATAAATATTTACATGCTAATATGCTGCATGCTTCTATATGTTTCTGTGCAGAAGTCATCCACCTTGTGGTCTTATAAGCCTGACAGACAGTCGATTTATTGATAAATAATGTGAAATCACATTTTGCTTGAAGTGTTCTCTTTTTTTTTTTGGTCCAAATTGATTTTGCATGTGTAGTTTCAGGGGGTCCATTCATTTAGTATATTTATTCTAGGGACATGATATTTATCATTTCTTGCCTTTGTATGATAATTGTGCCACTTAAAACTACAGAATGACTTATTGGCCTATAATTTCTGGTTCTGCCTAAATACCCATATGTAGGAAAAGAAACAAAGACGAGCTCAAGAGGCAAAGAATTCAGGTTCAGCCCAATTTGCTGAAGAGGCCACTTATCAAATGTTGATGAGAAAGCTATTTTCTTGAATCACCGTTATAACTAAATGAAATCTAAGAATTTAGATTAGGAGTGCATCAGTGCAACTAGAATATCGTGGTCATCACCTCAATGAAATCATGCTTTTTCCTTGACTAAATTGCCAAACAACGAAAAATTCAATAACATTTTCCAAAACTTCATTTCCCGGCAAAACAACCACACTCTTCTAAGTTATTCCACTTATTTTGTTCAACTTGCCTCTAATATATCTAGTTTATTTTGATTCTATTCGAAGATGAAACTGTTAACATGTAATCTATTGTCAATTGGTATGTATGATATAAGAAAGCCCCCCATATTGTCAGATTAGAAAGAAACAGATACACATTGCCGTGGTAGCTCTTGCTTCTTATGTTTAAGCATATTATAGTTGAAATGCAACTGCGTTACATAAACTATAAAGTAAGCTTTATGAGGATAAACTGTTCAGTATTTTTATAATGCGAAGAAGACATTGGGATGTGATCTTTTTTTGGAGGGTATATAACTTCTTTTCAATCTTATGCACAAGGGCACCTCCAGAAAAACCTCAGAAATACTGTATTGATGTACCCATCTGAAGACCAAGATGACAGAGAGCCCAACACAGATGACAAAAATAAGGATGATGAACTGAGATCAGAGGATGATAATTAGAGGATGGAGGCGATGCGGGTGGGACATAGAAACAATTTCTATGATGAAAAGATGGAGCATACATATGATTATGAGGATGATTACCTGGAGGCTTCTGTGGAATCCTCACTGACATGGTTGGCATCACGGATAAAAATTTGTCTGAAATCTGAAGGCATGCTTAGTCCATTCATTAGGGTAGCATTGTCATTCTTTTAGGTTTAGTTATGTGAGAAAACTAATTTAAGACTTACGCAGGACTCATTCTTTCCCAGTTCTAGTTACTAGGTAACTCAAAATTCCTCTAATTCCCCTGCTTAATTGCCACTAATTCCAAAGTTATCACTCAAGTTATCCGCTGATGAAATTTTATTGTTAAATATGATCTTTATCTTCAGACTGTCAGGAACCAATTGAATCGAAGCCCTTGGTTTCATGTTATAAAGAGAATTGATTGTAAATTGTGTAGTTTTCTTTATTTGCAAAAATTGGAAAGCTAATAGTGAGTGCTTTGATGGAGGGCTCTTGGAGCAATGGTAGCTCTATTTGAGTTTAGGATTGGTTGTCTGTCAAAGACAAATAGGCTATCAGTTGAAAAGCCAATCACTTCCTAATTACAAAAATAGATGAGCAAGTTGTTTATTTTTCTCCGGATGTGGGACAAAGGATAATTGTTTATTTTTAAGGTGGTGTTTGTTTCATGAAATTATGCATTTCCACGAGTTCTTATATTTTTAGGAATGTGATTATTAAGAATTTTATTTTCAAGAACGTAACATTACAATATTTTATTCATTAAAGAATATTCTTAAGAATGTTATAATATTATATTTTAATTAATTTATATATTTTAAAAAATATTGTTAGATTAACAAAAATATTTTCACCAACAATTGAGTAATTAGTAGTGGTAGGTAATGGTAAGAAATGATCACTAATGGTAGGTGGTGATTGACAGAAGTTACCAATAATTGATACTGGTTATGATGATTACTTGTAGTGTATGATAGTTGATTGTGGATGATGACTAATGATAGTTATTGGTGAGAGATGGTAATTGGTGAATGTTATAGATAGTGGCGATAGAGATCACCCATAATGGCAGGTAATCGGCGGAATTGTTAGATTAATATGGGGGATAGAGATCACCCATAGTGTTAAATTAGCAAAAATATCTTCATCAACAATTAAGTGATTAATAGTAGTAGGTAATGGTGAGAATGATCATGATTGTGGGTAGTGATTGACGGAAGTTACTAATAATTGATACTAGTTATGATGATTACTTGTAGTGTGTGATAATTGGTTGTGGATGATGACTAATGATAGTTATCGGTAGTAGATGGTAATTGATGAATGTTATAGATAGTGGCGATAGAAATCACCTATAGTAAGCGATGCCTAACGATAGGTTACACTTGATGGTGGCTACCAACAATAGAATGTGGTAGCAGTAGTTATCAATAGTAAGTGATGGTTGATAAAAATCATAATAATTGATGGTAAAATAAGGTGCTAATAATTATAATGATTTAATGAAAAGTTAAGTAAAATAATTTATTTATACTAGTAAAATATTTTTATGTCATGAAATGTAGAATACCTACTTTAACTTTTGAGAATATTTTGGAAAAATATCAACTAAAAAATTCTTGTAAATATTTTGTTAAAAATTGAATTAAATATGTGAATTTTACATCCCTAAGAATATGAAAAAAATCTCACAAATCAAATCCCACCTAACTTTAATCTTATTTGCAATTAAATGGAATTTAGGTTTGAGACTTCCCTTTTTAAATACATAATAAATTGAGACCAAAGAGGACATTTTCACAAATCAAATATGTAAATTTTACATCCCTAAGAATATGAAAAGAATCTCACAAATCAAATCCCACCTAACTTTAATCTTATCTACAATTAAATGGAATTTAGGTTTGAGACTTCCCTTTTTAATTGTATAGTAAATTGAGACCAAAGAGGACATTTTCAGATATATGATAAATTGCTTAAACCCTGCGGTGATCATTTGCTGGTTTCCTTCCAGTAATGTTTTTGGTAATCACTCTTGGGTTGATATGGGACGTCTGTAAATCTTCCTCCACCTTTGATTTCGCTTGATACGGGACCACACTCTTCATAATCAATCTGAACATGTGAAAGTCAAATTAGATAGCAACCTAGTTGGGTGGTTAGTAAATGTCAATTCAGAGAGTGGCCAAATCTTGAAACAAAATTTTCCAATCCACCCGCTGCGCCTTTGTCAAATTGTCAACGGAGTCCCGCCTTTGCCTCCCGGTAAACGCTTACTATTCGTATATAGTAAGAAATTAATTACAAAATACGAGAGAGTGCTTATGAAAAGACAAGACGAGGAAAATGATTTGCTAATATTGCCAATGAAGTTTCTGGTCCAGCGGCCCACCATATATCGTGCAGATTGGGGCATCCTTTACAAATCGGAGGGTTGTGATATTAATTTTGGGGATATATATATATATATATATATATATATATATATATATATATATATATATATATATATATATATATATATATATATATATGTACGTACGTACGTACGTATATTCCATGTCATGTAGATTGAAAAATGAATATTTTATTAATTACTAGAATAGTATTAAAAGTAAATATAATAATTAGTCCAATATATATAAAAATAATAATTATTATATTTCTCAAATTTAATAATTAATATTATTTTTTATTATAATTATTTATCTATTCATTCACTTAAAATATTAAAATTAATTAAAACATTAATTTAAATTATTAATTCTCATCTTAAAAATATTGAATACATACTTTTTTATTGTATTTTTTCATTATTTGTTTTAGTATTATTAAAAAAGTGAGAAAGATATAGTTATAATAAAAATAACAATAAAGAATTAATAATTCTAATTATGAATTCTAAAGAGTATAATAATAATCAATTTTATAAATAATAGATTTAATATTATGTTTACTCATGATATTTACACAATTTCTCATTTTTTACATATATAATATATTTGTCTATAACTAGCTTTATCAAGTATACAAAAAATTTCTATTTTATTGTTTCAAGTTGTATCTAAAAAATGTTAAAAATTGTAAGAATACTGCATTGATATAAGCTTTTGTAATACATATCAAAACATAACCGGTCATTCTAAAAAAAAAAAAGCTTACGTTATGTATTTAACAATATAAAAATATTAAAAATGAAATTTAAAATCATGTTTCAAATCTTTTATATTTATTAGCTTGTATTATATAAATTTATTCTACTATCATATATTTAATGATAATATTTAATTATATTTAAAATTTAATTTTAATTTTTTATATAATATTACTGTTAAAAATAATACAGCATGTGGAAAATAATTTCTACAAATAATATTTAGATGACAAAAATTATTGAATTTGTGGTTTTGTTTTTCGTCTGAAAAGGACTTTCATTTATTATATGGAAAGTCTTATCGTGATTGGAAGTCTGAGGAATTATATGTTTTAGTGGAAGTCTACCCAATAGTTGATATAAATTCAGTGAAGTCACATCTTAATTAATTCCATAGTAATCCATGAGGAAACTTCAAAGACCCTCCCACATCCACTTGTTAGGAAATGTGTTGAGCCTCGTATTAATAGTGCTCTAGCACGTATCTCTCTTCGTAGAATTCCCAAGACAAACGACATCCAGGTAATTCACAAAGAATAAATTCTTCCCTGAAGTATATTTTAGATGATCAATAAAGATAATAATAAATATACATTTTATATGTATAAAAAAATTTATATATAATTTTCTAATAATGACATAAAGGACAAGGAGAAGTTTCATCCATCTCATTAAATGGGATGTTATATTGAGATTGTTAATAGAAATTCATTTAGAAGTTAATGTCAAAACCAATCAACTTTTAAATAGCGAATCAATTAGTTCTTAAATCCCAAAGATCTACTTAAGAGAAGTTATTTGCAAAGAAAAATTGTCGATTAATCAAGATTAATATTGAGAAAGATAAAAATAGTCACAATAATTTTAATTGAATTCTCACAAGTAATTAAATTATAAGAAAATTTTATTAGTATTGTTGATCTGTTTATTTTCACAGTCTATTATAAAAGTATAATTATAAAACATTAAAATAATAAATAATAATTTAAATATTTAATATTAAATATAATAAATTTAATAAAAAATAACTTCTATTTTTTCAAATAAAAAATTATTTTTTCAACTATAATAATTTTATATACTATATTTTTAATTATAAATAATAAAAATATATAAATTTTTTATTTATATATAAAAATAAGATATCTAAAAGAAATCTTCCGATAAATAAACCGAACGATTATATCTTCAAGACACGCAACAGTTTCTCCTCCAAAGGCACTTTCATTTTACTACACAAACCTTTGGAATCATAGGCTTATAAAGTGACAAGGGGGAAAGGAATTTTCGTGAGGTATGTTCCTCATGTTATTTTCAAACTTGCGAGTACGCAGGGTCTCCGACGTCAAGATTATGAGTAGGATTAATTAACACTATTTAACTTTAATTTTGCAACATTGCATGGGTTTTCATATGATATATTTCTTAATAAAATCATTGTTAAATATTAATCATGTTAATTATAAATGAAATTTTTTATATTAATATGAAGTTATTTAATATTCTATATATGAATATATTTTGAAGTTGGTAAATATAATTTTTAAATATGAGAAAAAGAATTATTTGATCGTATATTTATTATTATTATTATTTAATTTTTGAATGTTTTGATACGGTGATCAATATAATACTTTGGTTATTTGTAATCCTATTTTTTTCTCTCTTTTTTTTTTTTGGTAAACTATTGGTAGTTCTACTCAAATAGGCTTATCTACTTATCCCACTACTAAATTCATAAGAATTTAATCTTTACATTCAAACAAATTAACTCTTGAAGTTGTGAAAATTTTAATATCTTTTCGATTAAAAATATAGAAATATCTTACTCTACCGAACAATGAAAAATCCAATTTGGCTCAGATACGAATCAATATCAAGGCAAGCAAATAATTGACTTCAATTCTTGTTATTAATCTACATTTTAAATAAGATAATTAATATGCTATTTGACGATATACAAGGGGAATATCTCCATTAATCAGCTTACATGAAGCTTAGCATTGCCTTTGAAATTATGATTATTATTAAATATAAAAGGATAGAATAAATTTGTAAAGTTTAATTTAATATATATAAAATTTAAAATTTAATTTTGGATTCTATTTTCGGATTATATAACGTTTTTACTTTTATATTGTCTTTGCTAACAACAAATTAAATATATAACAAAGAAACTTAATTTATTGGTCTAACGCTGAAAAAAAGAAAAGCAAGAGCTGCTAGATAGGCTGAATTTAGTGCTTGCAAATGAGATTTGGACCTTGTAATGTCCTAAAACTGCAACAGATTCTGATTTCTGGGCAGATTACAAATATCCTTTATAATGTTAAATGTATTTCATATTGCACTTTCTATTCATGGAACCCTTTAATTGTCGTCATTGATCACCCATTTTGCCATAGCTGGCCACTGAAAACATGAAGCAAAAAACTCAATATATCTTCTAGGATAGGAAATTCAAAGGCAGCTTGTAGCATGAATGTTGTCTTCTTCTTTTATGAAAAAGGAAATTGCAACAATACACACACACACACAAACACACGTGCATATATATATAAAGTGTATTAAATGAGAATATTATTTTTATGTAAGAGTATCAAAAGCGAATCATAATCATTAGCTTTAATGTTAAAGGGTTAGAATTAATATAAAATCATATGAATTTTTTTAAATGGTCACATCATTTTTTAAAGTAATTGTATAACTTTTAATTATATTTTAATCTCAATCATTAATATAAAATATGATTATTACAATTCACTCAATTTATTTTTTACATTAAAATAGTATTCTTATTTGATAGGAAATATAAGTTAATGATTGAGATTATAATTATTAACTTGAGTGAATTGTTTTAATGTGAAATATAAATTGAGTGAATTTTAATCATTATATTTTACATTAATGATTCAAATTAAAATATAATTAAAAGTTACAAAATCACTTTTAAAATTTATATGATTATTTAAAAGAATCATATGATTTTACATGATTTACTTTAATTATTCTTACATAAATATAATTTCTCATTTAATACACCTATATATATATATATATATATATATATATATATATATATATATATATATATATATATATATATATACACACACACACGAAAGATTGCTACCGTTCACGTGTGCGTATATAAGCAGCCTCCACTTTCAAGAGGAAAAAAAAAACCACTTTTTCATTTGGGCTGAGTCAGAAATGAAGATAGAAGCAAGATTAATTGGGAGCCAGCTACAAGCATTTATGTTCAAATAAAGAAATCAGCACAAAGAGTGGAATGTGTTGCGGCTGTCATTTTCCTAAAATAGAGCTGGATAAGCATGCTAGGGGAGATTAATCTCCTAGTTAATTTTCTGGATTTCAATTATTTACTCGTCTACAAGTAAAAAGTGACAATTCAAGAATAGTAGTAAAAATCATATTATATTCAACTCTAACTGGAAAACTGTTTGCCCCTTTGTTTATTTCCCATAGATATGCATTGAATAATGTTTTGGAATATCAGATGTGACAAATTAAGCTAATTGGACTTTAGTGACCATTTCGAGGTTCCGCCACACTCATAGTTATAGCCATTAAGAAATTTCCAAAGCAACTAAACCTCATTCTCAACTTGTGTTCCAACGAATAGCTCAATTTGACCTCTCAACATTTTGAAGTCCACCCGTTAGTGGGGGACAAAGATTACATCCTAAAGTGAAATCGTGAGAAAATTTCTTGTGAATTTTTCAACCTACCAAACGTCAATAATTTATTAATAAAGTATTTCAGTAATAATACGTTCATTTTAAATAGATTTTCTTATTAATGAATAATAATTCAAATTTTGAAAATAATTTTTCTTAGGGGAACTTTTTTTCTGATGATATGATTCTCAAAATGGTTAGCCATTTGACCACTATTTTATTAATGACTACTCACGTAATAAGAAAATTTATCCAAAAAATATCAGTTATTCAAAATGCACGTGAACTAGTTTGAAAAAATTGAGCCCGCCTACTTGAATTTGTACTCTATTTTATTTTATATAGAACCTGAAATTAATACAATATAATAATTTGTTTATCGCTCAAGGGATTAATTTGATCAATATAAGCTAAATCCATAGTTTTACATAGTTCATTGCAAAAATTAAATTGCCAACTAAAAATAAGGTAATCTTTACATAAACTAAGTTATAATTCTGTTCTCCAATGAAGTTGTTAAATTCACACATGAAAATGTTATAAATAATGAAATGAAGTTATTACTATAACTCTTTTGTGTAATTCAATTAAACTGCTAAAGAATTATGAGATATATATTTTTTATATTTTTTACCAGGGGCAAATTAAACTTAAAATAGGGGTTGAACAAATATTACATGTTTATATCCCTAAAATTGTAAAGGATTATTATTTATGGTCCATAATTTTGTTTACAAGTTCCTTCGGTTGAATGTAAATAATTTATCCCCAAAAATGTAAAATTGAGGTTTTAAGGTATTCAAAATATTGAATTTAATATTCATCGTTTGCTGAGTTATTTATTTATTTGATTATATAATTTTTTATAAACCTTTTAAACGCCCAAATAAAATTGAAGAACTACTAGAAAAATGTGAAATGATGTTAGAGAATAGACGACGGTTAAAGTGACGACCAGTATATAAAATGGTGTGAAAGCATTTTTAAAAATAAGGGCAGTTTAACATGTTAAAACAGCATAAAGAACTAATGTTTTAATTTATGAAATATTTTATACGTCAACTAATAAAGATTGGCATTGAAAGAGAGAGGAAAAGCTAATATAGAAAATTGAAAAGTGAAGAATACTATGGCATCTCAGGGGGTTTCAAACTCGGGGTGATGTGGCACCCTTAGAAGCCGTTGGATGAGATTTTATAATCTCATCCGACGGTTCAGAACGTGCCACGTCACCCTGAGTTTGAAACCCTTCAGGGTGCCGTAGAATTTTCCTTGAAAAGTAGTTAATGCATTGATTTTTTAAAAAGACGTTGACATCCAAGGTAATGCTAACCGCCAAGACATTGAAAATTGAAAAAAAAACATATGACGTCTATTTTTTTTAATAAATAACTAATATCATAGCCTTTTATTTTGGTTATAATTAAAAAATTGATGTCCTAAATATTTGGCATTTCAACTTTAAATTTTGCAATTTTGCTTTGACTAAATATTTGAAGATTGAAGTTTCCGGTGATACTTCTTCATAACCAGAGTTTACATTGAAGAACTCCACCCTCAGTTCTTTCCCACAAACTTTTGTAAATAAAACGGAGATAACAAAACAATAAGCAGGAATTTGCATCTATGATGAGACATGGGTCCGGTATTTCAAGGTTGGAATTGCATTAGTATATAATCATTTATTATAATTATCTTGTAATTTGGTATAAACAATATAATTTTTCATAGTAAGTTTTTTTAATGAATTTGATGTATTTGTTGTTTAATTAAATAATACTTTTTTATTACAATTTTAGTGTATAATGATTTATTTCAATCTTGACTCTAAGAGTCATTATTTTTGCTATCATCTTTAGAGAAACATGACACGGTTCCAACTAAAAAGATGAAATTATTTGTTTATTATACTGGTTGAAGTACCGAGCCTCCTTATATGTATGTTATCTTTGTCTTCCATTTCTTCTTATCCTATGAATTCTTTTCTCAAATTTTCATCAATTCTAAATTACAAAACATAACAAACACATATAATCGCTTAGCAATCGTATATAAATTGGTAGCTATCGTTTGTAAATTTCATTGTTGGAGTGTAGAAATTGGCAAAAAAAGAGTCACAAATAAACCATATTGATTATTAATTAAAAAATTGATGCGGTTAATAGGATATGAATTATTATGTTGGTTGTTAAAAATTCAATATCAAAAAATATATGCCAACTGTTAGATTTGAAGATTGGTAAAAATAATGGATGTTGTTTCTTTATATATAATTGACATGGAAATTCTAACGTGAATGGTATTTTTGTAATTATGTGAAAACATGAGACTTCGATTTAAGTTAAACTCAACATAAAAAATTTAGATGTTGATTTTTTATTTAGTAATCAACATGTAAAGTTTGAATCAATTTAATTTGGTTTTTATTTTTCATTATCTCACATACTTCATTTCTTTGGCGACTTATGATTTCTTTATGCATGTTGTTTTTGAACTTTTCCATTAGTATTTCTTTGAAGATTGTGGTGTGAAGTTTACCTTAATTTTTTCTTTAAGGTATGTATACTATTGAATTTTTACAAGTTTAATAACCAATTTTGAATTTAGGTAAGACATTGGATTTAGTGTGGTTATATTATCAATTATTCCAGTTTGATTTCACTTCATGGTTTAAAATTCCATTTCGATGGTTATGAATATATAGTTTAGTCTTGTAATATCATATAGAGAGTTTTGTTGTTGAATATATGTTTTGTTTTGTGCTCCTTTTTCTATTACATGAATCTTGCTTAGATTTTGAATTTTTGTAGTTATATTCCTTGTTAGATACTAATTTCAATTTGTGGGTGGAGTGTTGTTTTAAGGTTTAAACCAAATACATCTTTGATAATTTCCAGTTATAACTAGCTATTACATGTATGTGCTTGGAAAACTACCAATTCTTGCCTACATGACACTAAAGTTACCTGTTGTGTTGCCGTGGGAACAAGTTTGGAATCAGTGGATACAGAAATTAATGCTTTTTTCTCATTATCGACAATGATAATTTACGGAAAAATATTCTTACCTTTCATTTTTCTACGAGCCATAACAACTAAAACTATAGAAAAAAAGAAGATAAAAGTAAAAGAATGAGAAATGAAAGAGATTTCTCAAAATAGAAAGCAAAAGTAGAAATCGTGCCAAATGGCATTCAAAATAAAAGGAAGAGCAATAGCCTTTTAGATTTAACAGGAATAGAGTAACCTTACTTAAAAGACTATATTATCCTTGGAAAGAGGAACTATGGTGAAGATCAAAAGTTCTTAAATTGTAAACTCATCAAAGTAAGCAAATTGTGAAGTGCTTACCACTTTTAAAAAAGTTGGGGTAGCCTTATGTAGCGAACCTAATGTGGGTACTATAATTCTAAAGGACCAAAGACATGAATATGTCAATAAAACTTAGCAAAACCTAGTATTGTAATGCACTTTAAAAGAGGATTAAAAAGTAAACTAAAACCTAAAGAGGCTAAATTTATATCAACCTAAGAAGTGGGTTTAAAAATGATCAAAGATATTGTGGGCACACAAGTTGCTATAAACATCTGAACAAATAGGATCTATAGAGACTTTAAGCCATCTAGTAGTCATCTATCTTAGGCAAGAGTTGCTTTGGTTATGGAGAGTGGAGATCTCTCTTTCCACTTCACTGGGAACCTTTTTAAGGGTAATTTGGTTATATTGGAATAAGGGCCTTACCTATGGTACATATTATGAATGTCGTACATATTATGCCTAGGCCTCCTCACTAGTGATTTTTTGCATTGAAGTGAGCAAGATAACTGCAGTAATTCTTGTCCCTTTATCCAAATAATCATAATCACTCATGACCCTATAAAATCATATATATCAATTCATATTTATTACCATAAATCCTATTAAAATTACCCAATATCACCCATACTGATTATTATCCCATTATAATTATCCAAATATCAATCATATCAATTATTCAATATTCCATCATATAATTGACTTTGATCCAAGTTAATAGATTATCACATACTTTCTATACCACCATTTCCTTTAAGTATCTATAAAAACCTTACTTTTAGCCATACAAAGGGAAAAAATCATCATATAGCAAGGTCTCTTTGTTCTGTTAAAATACTTTATAAACAAAGAGTACTTATTCTTTCTTCTTTTAAGTTGATCTTGAGAACTTCATAATCATACTTATACTTCTAACTCTTGAATACTAGAACAACAATCTTTCATTATTTTTAATCTTTTATTATTTAATTTATTTTTTAAAATAATTGAAATTAAAATTTTGTAGAATCATAGAAAATACTAATTTCTATTTCTAGTTACGATGTTATATAAGGAGAGATATAAGAAAAATTGAGAAGATAAATAAGTGGGGAAAAGAGGGACAAGTTAAAGTTTGGAAGGGGTGGACAAATGAATGAGGAATAAGGATTAAGTTTAAATGAGGTGTGAGGAATGTGGGGAATGGGTTTAAGGGGTTAGGTAGTGAGATATAATATGTTGGTCATCAAAATAAACCGGTGTAATATTATGAAAATTACATATTGATCCTTTAAAAGAAAATAATATTTAATATTATTTCCCCAAGTGCTAGTAAAATAAATAACATTGATTTTTTATTGTTATAAAACCAATGTTATTTTTATCATTTACAATAGTTATATAACTAATGTTAAAAATAGATATACAATGATATTTGAGTAAATGTTAGTTATATATAGATGTTTTATCCTTTAAACATTTGACGTCAACTAATTATTTTATAATAGTGAGCTAAATGCATATACATGTGCATAACTATTTGTATAAACATTAACATGAGAGTTTTTCATCCATGTAGATAGTAAATTTTCATAGAAAGTTAGTTAAACTTTCTAAATTGTAAATTTTCCCTTGAACCTTTTAGAAGTTATTCAAAATTATTTGGTCAGCACTAAAAAGTTGAAAAGTTGATACTTCTTAAGATTAACTTCATATGTTATTCAATTCAACTATGAACTTGTAATGTATTATTAAAAAATAGATAATAATATATCCTTCAAAATGGTAGTACCAAATAATTAAAAATATGAATAAATTGTAATTGTATTTTATTTTTATTCTTTGAATTCATATTTCTAATATTTCTTTTTATCACAATTTTTATTAATTTATAATTTTTTACTTTTTAATTTGTCATATAAATTTAAATTAATTTAATGAATTAGATATGAAAAATTTAAGATGGCTCACATATTATACATTCCTTTCCAAACTCATGGTAATTGCCTAAAACACATAAATATCATATAGATGAAAACCTTAGTGATGGAGATAGTCATTTAAATAACTGAGTCAGTGTAGTTTTGTATTTCTTTTCATAAAAGACAAAAGAAAATTTTCTCATCAAAGGAAAGGTGAGATAAGAAACTTTCCATATTTTATGAGAAGTAGCATAATCTAGAAAATCCTCTTTTCCTATGTTACTAATTAGTTATCAACTAAATAATCTATTTTTTAACTTTTTGAGAAGTTACACTTTTTATATAACTTTTTTCCAATCAAAGACCTCGTGATCATTTATATTTTGGCTTTTATAAGATATATAGGAGTTATTAGTTCACACAAAATGTATGTTAGTGCAAGTAGTTGAATTTTTTAGGAATTAAATTCTCTTGTGAGTTTTCCAAAAAATGCTTAATATTATTTAGTTGATAGCAAAGAATTGACACCTTTCATGAATTAATTTTCCATGTGTTGTTTTGAATTTCTTAAAAAATATTACTAAAATGACTAATATGTCTTTCATAACTATAATACTAAGAAGTTAAAAATACCAATGAATTTTAATATCTTCATATCCCTTTCTTTGAAGTCGTGTCTCTACTATCCTTTTCTATCATAATTTTTCTAACATTATAATTTCTTATTTTTTAAATTTATCATAAAAAATTCAAATTGACTTAATGAATTATATATGAAAAAATCAAGATGATTTGTGTTTTAAGTTCATGGTGATTACTTAAAACAAATATGAATATTACAAAAATGAAAAACCTTGTCATGAGAATAAATTAAATTAAACAGAAATAATTTTGTATTCTTCTTTATAAAAAAATATAGGAAATTTGTCTTATCAAGGGATAGGATAGGAAAATAACCTTTTATATTTTGCGAGAGATAAAACTTTTTAAGATTCTACTCTCATTTTACTAATTATTAAATAATTAATAAATAACTTAACCATTTTCTCTACTCACCGCAAACTTACACTCTTTAAGAAAAATACAATTTATTTCTTGAAATTTGATTAAGTGAAAAAATATTATATAAATTCTAAAATTTTACATTTTACCTGCTGAATTTCAAAACAATGTGAAATGTTAGTTTTGAGTGAAGTTTAATAGAAACCTTTTACTATGCTGACACATTTCCCTATGACTCCAATTCCATTCCCCCCCCCCCTTAAATATAAATTTTAAATAATTGTTAATGAGTATAGAAGACAAAACTTATTTTTTGTCGGATTAGTGGAGAATAATATTAGATTTTAAACCTTAAGCAATATATTTAATAGAAACCCATCAATGAAATAAGCTTAAACAAATTTTCTGTATGAGTAGAAAACAGCACCACATTATTTGAAACCATCATGGCAGATGAAATAATTTATGATATAAAATAGCTCAAGCATTTGCTATATATACCTCAAGCATTTGTTTATCTATAAGGTCTTCATCGTGAAGGTCATCCATATAATCACGCTTGAATCCTCCGGTGGGTGCAACGTTTGTTACGGATTGTGGCGGGGTTAAAAAAATATACATAAAAAAACGAGGAAGAAATGAAGGAAAGCGTTAATATAGCAAAAGTTCGACGTTGTATTTAACCAATAATCAATGGTTTCACCTGTTTTGAGTAGTGTAAGGGCGACAGTCTGTTGACTCAATAGTCTACGAAAATTCGAATAAGATTATTATGATTTTTTTTATTATAGATTTGAATCTTTTTTAATGCTAGTTATTTTATTTTACGAGTAATCTTAAATAGATTTTACTGTACTTAAGAGTTAATTAAGCCATTGCCTTCAACCCAATTGGATTTGATAGTATTCTATGAATGGGGCTCTGTTGGAAGATCCAAAATGTCATTGGTACCATGTCTAGTAGAATTGGGAAAATCTCTCTTTCCTATCATTTTTAATAACAAAAAAATGTAAGGTTTCAAAATTTAATTATATATCATTTTTATCATTCAATCAAAATTTAAAGATATATTATATTTTTCTCTATTATTTATGTAACTTTTTATCAACTAAATCATCTCATAATTTATTAGACATTTAATTAAAAGATAATTGTACAATACCCACACTAAAAATATGACTATGCATATCTTAATTATGTGGCATGATAACAATCATGGAATAATATAAGGTATGAAATGGATGGTTGATAAAGAGTTGTATATATACATAACGTGTTAGATAAGTAAAAAATATATATTTTATTTAACATTATTTTTATTTTTGTAATTCACATTAAATACAATATAGATACAAAATTTATTACATATGTAATAAATTAATGCATGGAATTAAAATTATAACGTATGAATTATATTTGAATATATGATAGATGTATCATAGTTAAATATAAGTAAATATATTATATAGTACGTTAAAAAATATGTAACGGGTGTATTGATTGCATTTGGACCAAAAATATTTAAATTTAACACAAGATAATATTCAAATCCGATACACTAAAGGAAAAAGCTTAAGGCATAGCCTTCGATAATGCCACAACACCATTCAATACAGTGCACTTTTTTTGGGGGGGGGGGGACATTGAATGGCGTTTTGGGTTTAATGTGCTCGCAATATTAACCAGAAAAATTTAATAAGTTGATTTTTTTTTTTTTTGGGGGGGGGGTAACGGTTGCTTACAGAACATAATAGGGACTAAACTTACATTTTTAACCGTAATGATTTATTGATCATTAAGATGGAGGGAAATAAGAGGAAGGATAGGAAATGAGTGGTTATGTCTTTTCCTTTCTTTTATTTGAAAGTTTTATTTAAAGAGGGAAAGGAAATAAACTTTTATGACTAAGTCTTAAAAAATTTTCATTTTTAAATATTTTTTATTTTTTCAAATTAGTAAAGTTTTAGAAGGTTATCTATTTAACTTATTATTTTTATTATTATTTTACTTAAATAATAAATATATTATTTATATTTTTAGAAGACATCTAATGTATAAAAAATACATATTATAATTATAAACTTTTTAATAAAAATATAAAGTTATATTTTTTTATTATTGACAATAGTTAAACTTGATAATTTATAACTCATAATTATTTATTCATATACATTCATTCTTATTTTGACCTATCTATATTAATTTTAAGATAAATACAAGTTGGATTATTGTCAACTTTGTTAAATAAGAGCTATATTAGGATAATTTTTTTATAAACCTTCTAAATAATATTATATGTTTACTTATAATATCATTTTTTGTGGAGAATTTTTTTTTAAAAAATTTGGATAGATTATTCTTTGAAAAATTTTAATTATAAAAATTTATTAATATATTAAATTTTTTAAAAAAGATAAAATTAATGAAATATATACAAGTTATATATTTTTATTTAATCTTCCATGATTTTTTATATAATTTTAAACATTCAAATAAAAAAAATTAAAATCATATCTTAATCCTTCAATCTTTTTCCTTTCCCTTTTCTTCTATTCTCATCCATTTTATTCTCTCGTTTTATCCTCGTACCTCTCAAACTTATCGTAAACTTCAAATTAGGAGCAAGTTTTAGTGGTTTTGACAGATGCTAAATGTCCACACAAATTCAAAAGATCCAATTTTTCGAGAATACCTGATAAAATTGGAGTAATACAAAGAAGCTAAGGTGTTAGAACCCTGCGTTTTAACTGATTTTACAACTATCCTTGATTAAACTATCTGACTTTGAATGTGAACGCTTGATTATGGTTATCCAGTTGATTGTTGGATGTCCCTATCTCGTACCGGGGAACAGGATAGACGTGCAGGGAAGGACCAATCCCACTGACTTGTGGGATATCATTAATATTTGACAAGAAAAAAAAACTCCTTGGGACCTCATGCCCGCAAATTATTGTGGGAATCTAATATACTTCGCCTTCCTTCCTCCGAAAATTTTTATGATAGTGTTTGGGAATTCTTAGATGTGAGATGGACTCTAGTTTTTGTCTTCTAGTAAACACACATTGAGATGGTTATTACCAATAAGTATATTAATTCTTTTATCTTACGTATGATTCAAGTATAATTATATTGATTATTGTTATTTATAACGATGGATCTGAATTAAGATTTTCAATGTAAATTAAGAATTACTAATTAATATAGAATAATAGAATAAATTTATAAAATTTAATTTAATAAATATAAAAAATTAAAAATTTAATTTTAAATTTCATTTTTAATACGTATATTATATTTATATTTTTATTCCCACTCATATTCTCCTACAAAGAAATATTAAATTAATTTTGAGTCTTATACTATTTTAATAAAAGATGTGAAAAACTTGCATTTGTCTAATTTAAATATTTTTTATTAATTTTTAAATATCATTTTAGAGAAAAATTTTATTTTTATTTATTTTTGTTTAAAGAAATCAATGATGTATTTATTGTCTTTTTTTTTCCAAATATTACTTTTATCATCTAAATTAATGCTTAATAACTTCAAATTTTAATAGAAGATATATTAATAAATCACAGTTCATTTTTTTTAAAATTAAGATTATTTATAATTTTTTTAATTCTTATGCATTAATCTTGAATGATACTTAAAAATGAATGGAAGAAATATAAATTAAAACATTTTTGTGTATAAAAATGCAAGCACACATAATAATGAAGACTTAATTATTTGGTTATAAGAATTAAATTCGTTGTCAAACGAAGGTGAATCCCATGGTGCAAATATCGTCAACTTTGTCAAATCAATTGTTGAAATTGGAAGCGGACCTCCATTATTGCCTGATATAATTTACTCTGTTTAATTTGATATAGCATAATACGAAATTATGATTAAATGCACGTAAGCACATTAATTTCTTCTTTGTCCACTTTCAAATGATGCATGGAAAATACATATCATATGCATGTGCAAGAATCTATACAAAAAATTATGGAACTAATAATAAATTAAGTGGTGGATTTGTTTGTGATGGTAAAATATGTGAGGAGATGTAGAAATTATAAAATAAGAATACGACAAATGGAGTGCTCCTCGTGAAAGAAGAGTAATTGTATAGTAACAAACTCAAGCATTCTTAAACTTAACTTCAATTCCTAATTAAGAATTCGACAAGTGAGCTGTGTTATTTTGTCTTATTATCCCTCATCTTAATCAAAACTCCTTCCCATGTCAAATCAAATCAAATCAAATACAAAATATTTGGCTGCTCCTACATGTGATTTTCCTTCTTCTAGAAACTGAATGACCCTGTCAATTAATTCAAGCCATCTTTCATATTTGTCTCAAAAGGATTTTTGTCAAGGCATTCAATATTATCAGCTGAAAAATGCCTATAGGTTAAGGGGTGGAGAAATGACATAGTAGAAAAGGATTTCAACCCTCTTTTTTATACTCACTTATTGATTGATAAATATATGAATAAGACGCCGTCTTTGTAAATTTCAATTGCATGTAGATTCGATGAATACTGTCTTTTTAATTATTCAAAAGAATTCATGTGCTGAAAATGGAATATTATATTATAAAATTACTTATTTATCTAGAAATTTATATTTCTTTTGTTTGAATCTCGGAATAAATAAACAATCTTACTTAACCTTTTGACCTTCTGGGAGTGTAGCCAAAATAATTTTACAATACCCTAATGGATAAATTGCTCATCAGGTACTTCTTCATCGTTGCTTGGCTCAAGCTTCATCTTTTTCTATTTTATTTTTATTCTTATTTTATGTATTCCAAATGGCAAGAAAATCATTGAAAATGAGCTTGGAATTTGATTTGATGCAACAACTCAGCAAACTATATATATATATATTTGATCTGCTAGGAGCGAGAAGATTTAAACTTAAATCTGCCCGTAACATACTATACAAAAGTTCCCTATTACTAACCCAATCTAGTACCTTAGTTAATTATGAATGTGAACAAACATAATTAACCCCAAAATAAGTAAGGGATATATATAGCCCTTATCTTTTTTTTTTTTTTATTACAAGGGATTAATTAGTAAATAGAGCTTATGATTTTGTATGCTCAAACTCTACCAGGGGATTTAGGATCATGATCTTTATTAGCACCGGTCCCTCCATAGTCATGAAGCTCCAAATCAATCCTCCTCTCCAGCTGTAGCTCCTCACTGTTTTCCAAGTTCAGTGCATCAACCTGCGATCTTTCTATTTAATAATTGGAATATAAAACTCCTCACACATAAGCAGATAAAAATAATTAAGACAAAAATAAATAAACAAACATAAATCTTATGTTTGGCCAACTTGCCAGCTTATCTTCCTTAGCCATATGTTTGGCTGCTGAGAAAATATGAGAGAAAATCTTACATGGAAAGTTCAGCTTTTGAGTTAAACTGACCTGAGCCAAAGAGGGCAAAGTTGATGACTCTTCCCTGACTAGCTGTCGAATCCCTACATATATAAATCATTGAAGTTAATTAAATGCATCCTTATTTATAGCACAGAAACTCAGAAAACCAAAAAAAAAAAACTAAGTTAAAATCATATGAGGCTTACTGGATGCAGGAATAGCAGTGACAGAGAGGAAGTAAGAGAAAATCAGAAGGATGAGAAGCAGTCTGAGAAATGATATCTTCATGGTGAAATGGCAGAGGCAAAATTGATTGGCAAAGAAAGATGAGAAAGAGAAACTATTGGTAATGGCAGGCAGAGGGATCATGGAAGGCATGGTGCTTAAATAGGGGGCACAATAAAAGAGATTTTGATATAGAAATGAAAGTACCTCACTTGGCTAAAAGTCAACTTGTCAATTCATTTTTCTATTTTGTGCCCACTTACCTAACTTCCTTGTGAACTCCCCTTTCATCATTCTCCCCCCCCCCCCCCCACACACACAGAAAAGGGTAAATTATACAGAACTTTTTTAAGCTTTTTTTTATGTGTGATTTATTTTATGTATTATTAAAATATGTTTATCACTTACATTAACTTAATTAATGATACAGAGAACCTCTTTTGTTAAATTTTTGTTTGATATTTTAAGGAAATTCTCATGAGATCTTCACGTGTAATAGTTTTTTCAATATAAAGAACAGATGTTCTAATTTTAGAAAAATCTCCAACATTTTTCTTGCATCAAATATCAGCTATGAAAGGGTTTTTAAAATTGTTGAATTGATATAATTTCTCATAAAAATATTAATTTGAAGAATGCTTAGATGATTTCTAATACCATATTATTCATCAGAAAAAACAAATCCAATTTTTGAAAATTTATTTCTTGTTGCATTGATTTTTTTTTGGACTGAAGTGTATCAATCCTTGTTAGTCTTTACTTTTTCCTTGTTGAATTGAGTACTTTTTTTTATTGGATTAAAGTGTATCAACCCTTGTTAGTCTTCACTTTTTTCTTCTACTAATACTTTGTTTGTTTCTATTTTCATAATTGTATTATATATCAAGTTGCAAATATTTATCTTTAAATTTGAATAAAAATCTAAAGGCTCTACAATGAAAATACATAATCAGTGTTCATATTAAATTTCTTAATTGGTGGAATCAATGATAAACCTAAATTGGTTAAATGTTTAAAGGGAGAATCCTTGATTTGATCTTATAAAAAATTAATTAATTCAACTTCATGTTTAGCCACCTTGAAAATATTTTTTAGATATAAATTTCAAAAGTATTGTGGGATTTTAATCCATTCTAATAATTATTATTATCATAATCCAGAGCAATCATAGAAAAAAATAAGAATCCATGTCATAATATAAATTGGAATGCTGAGAATCACAATGATAAAACTAACACTCATAGAAAAAATCTTAGTAATCTAACTTATAGATTTGATCAATAGAATTTTTATAGATTTTGTAAATTAATAGAATGAATGCAGAACGTCTAAAAAATGAAGGAAGAAGAGGGAGTTTTAATAAAAAATTTTATATGTATGGAATACATATGTATGAAAAATTTTTAAGAAATTTTTTTACCCATCTACTATCAAATGATAAGTTAATGAAAAATGGTTCTTTGCAATATTAATTAATTAAAGGTAGAGAATAAGTGCATTTTGATAGTAGACGGGTGAATCATATGTGAAAGAAGTTCAGGAGGATTCTCTATAATTCATAAAAAAAAAACTTGCATTATTTCAAAAAAATTTATGACTATTCAAAAGTTAAATGAAATATATTCAAATTATTGAGAAGGTACTTGATATTTCATTAAAAGCTAATTGATTGGAATAGATTCGTGTAAACAACATCGATTAGTAATATACGTTGAAAATGATTCATTGAGTACACTTAAATCAAACTTTTTTAAGTTATAAGTGAATATAATTATGGGAGGAGGAGATGTGTTCTGCTATTTATAGGTGAAATTAGAATGTTTGGTGTGATTTTGACCTAATAATTAATGCACATATGGCCAGATAATAGCGCGATCCCACCCTAGTTATTTAGTTTTCCAAATGGTGTGAAGGTTGCTTGTTAGCATTTCTTTGGGAACCACTTAAGCTAAACCGGAGCGGATCTCTCAGTTGAGCTGTTTGCTGCAGACAAAACCTTCTAACTGATTGAACCGATCGTATAAGAAAGTGGTTATGGCATTTAGCGTTGTATCAACACCGAGGATAAAATATTCATTTATGATTAAAAAAAAAAAGTTAACATTTTGTGTGTTATAAATTTTGTCAACATGAAATCGCATAGAGTAAACACAATTTGTAAATTTTTTTACAAAAATAATGAACTTTGCATAAGATTGATAAAAAAATTAAATTTTTTAATTTAAATCGTATAAATAAAAATGTATTACTAAGAAAGTAAATAAAGATAACTATGAATCCATGAGGGAGCAAAAACAATACCAAATAAACAAATAATTGCTTTATTATTTTCTGACAAGAAAACTATGTGCCATTTGGGCCCACAGGAGAACCAGCCCACAATCCACATAAAAAGCTGATGATGCACAGATCACATGAAAAGGCACAAAGCCAATATCAATATTTTAGTGAAGAATGAACGTATGATATTTCTCAAGGACTGAGTGAGATAGATCATAGATGCTTCAGGCTTCTTTCTTTTAATTTAGAATTGCGGTTATAACATCGGGATTGGATAAATTAGTAAGAAGTAATTAACCTGTTCCTGATCATGTCAAATAAATTAATCAGAAGCTAGCTAGCTAGATCAACTTTTCATGGTTTATAGATTGCCTTTTATGGCTGCTTAATAACAGACCTAAACGTATGGATGAAATTTATGAAGATCTTTTGTACAACTAAGATTTTATCGAGACAAGTTACAATTGGAATATGAGTGATTCTCTTTAACTTTTTGCAACGTGGCTATGAATTATAAAAAATGTGTAAATAATTTATCTACATTGTAATATTTTTTTATTTATTATAGAAAACAACCTCTTTCTCTCTCTCTCGCATAAAGTATTATATTATAGGAAAATTCTAAGGTAACCTCAAGATTTCTAACTCCTGAGTGGTGTGGCACATTTTTAATATTCTCATCCAATGAATGAGATTGTGTTATATACCCAGGATTTAAAAATTTCTGGGGGAACTGTAGTCTTCCCCTATATTATATTTAATGTACAAGCTTTAAGCCATTAATAAGCATACTATGTTATATGATTGATTAATGTATCTGATATAATTGTTATGTATGTTTTTTTATTAATTTGTTATATTTTTTATACATAAATCATATATATCTATATTTTTAAATATTAGAGTGGACTAATTTGCATAATTCATGGGTAATTTACAGGATAGTGCAACAAAAAGAAGAGTTACATTAGAGGCTAAAGAACCATTAAGAAATAAATTCAAAGGGGAAGAAAATGCATTAAGCACCTCGGATAAATTTTGAAAGTTTGAAAGTGTCAATATTAAATGACTTCACTTAGCATAGTTTTTTCTTTTAGACTTAAATTTTCATGTAAAATAAAATTTTTCATGATAAAGAATTAAGTCATATATTAAATGTTCTTAATTAACTCAAAATGTTTAAAAAAGATAGCCTACAATTATAATTTTACAAAGCTAGTGACATTTAAAAAATAAGTGAGATATGAGTTTTGATACTCAAATTTAACTTTTTGCCATTCTTTTGGCCATCTCATAAAATACTTACGATTTGTTTGTGAAATTTATTTCATATAAAAATATATTCAAATAATTTTCCATAAAATGGCCGTTTTCCTAAAATGAGAAAGAAACAAAAGAGTTATATTATTTTTAACTTAAGTCCAAAAATCAAGTTTATCCAACAAAGCCTTTTTTGATTTTTTCTCATTGTTTTTACAATTTCTTAAAATATTCTTATTATACCAGCATGAAACTAATGACAAATGAAAGTAAATTGCAATGGGTTTTAAAAAAAAATTACAACCTTTCAAATTTGAGTTCATGATAATCTTTTCAAGAATCAATTCTTGTCATACAAAAGCATAATATTTCAACTAGAATTGATTTCGAGCCCTTCAAATTCAAATTTGGAGGATAAGAATTGATTCTCACTATTTTTGTATGCATATAAAAACCGGTTTTCATGTAAAGATGTTTGAAATAGCTATAATACTTTATAAATTACTTATATAAGTTAAGAATCATTAAATGCAATATATAGAAATAGTAAACTTCACCATTGAACATAAATACCCTTTATTGAATCAAAATCAAGATTTGAATTCTTTATTATAAAATACTTCTATTTTATATATTTCATTTACTCTTCAAGAAAATTTTTAAAATTTTTTATCTTATAATCTTTCTTGTGAGTGATAAAGGTGAGGAATTTCTCAAAATTTATAAAACAGGTAAGGTATCTTTTTATAGAATCTTTTAAAAGTTAAGCATATCATAAAATTTCTTTTAAAGAGAGTAAAGTTTCTCTTTTACAGAGAAAATTTATTTAAAAAAAAGAGCAAAAGTTTAAAAATTTTTTAAAGATAGTTAATTTTTCTTTTTGATAAATTGATGAAACCTAAGCTTAAAAGAATAAGGGTTATTAATTATACCCCATTTCACACAATAAATAAATTAATTTATAATTTATTGAGATAATTAATAAGTTATAAATTAGTATCTAGAGATATTTCTTATATTAACTTATTAAAAAATAAATTTTAATTTAATAAATTACTAAGTAACTTATAACTTTTAAGCTGCTATATTTTTAAATTCTTTTTAAATTTATATTTATTCTTTTTATTAATTTATAATCCATACTCTTTTTAATATAAATCTAAATTTTTTATAAAATATAATTAACTTAATTTTAATATAATTATATCCTAATTTTATATTATAAATATATAAAAATATATGTAAATAAGTAATATCATAAGATATAATTAATTATATTTTAAGTAATTATAATTTTATAATAAATAATAAAATAAAAATTATATAAGTAAGTAAATATATAAGTTTATAAATTATAAAATATAATTAATTAAATATTAAATATTTTATTTTATTTTAAACTTTTTAATTATGTTAATATAATTTAATTTTTAAATAAATATAAATTATTTTAATTATATATTTATTTCTATTGATATGTTCTTTTATATTATTTTATAATTTCAACTCAACCCTAAATTTTAAATCCTAATTCAATAGTTAATTTTGTCAAACATTTCAACTAACTTATCCGCTATCATTTATCAATTAATTTATTAATTATTAATTAACTTATCAATTATTTATATAAAATAAAGCCTACACATTAGAAAAAAAAGAAAAAGTAGATGTATACAAAAAAAAGAAAAAATAGATGTATACTTTGAAGTGAATTCCTTCAATAATGGAACATCGGTAATAATGGCGTTTGCAGTTTCTTTGTCCTTAACTAAAGTATACACTTAATTGGATTTACCTTAAGAATATGAATGTTTGCCATCAACAAACTACCTTGAATTCTCAACTTTTAGGAATTTATTATTTATCAATACACAAATAATTAATAATTCAATGTAATAAATTAATTAATTATAGGTAAAAAACTTTGTTAATTCATTTATTTATTTTATCATCTATTTTTTGACTCATTCTTTATTTATTCTCTTTTAATAGTAAACGGTAAAATTTACGCCGTTATTTATTAAAAAGAGATAATTACTTCCAGAAAGAAATGTCTCAAATATTTTCCATATACTATTCTAAGCTGAGTTTATGCATACGTCACAACTCATTTGACAAAGCCACAATCTTTATTTGAATCATGGCCAACCCATAATGTAGCTCATGAGGCCAATAATTTTTTTTCTTTTTTTTGGAATTCATTAATTAGAGCAACTTAATAATGAAAGTCCTCCAATATTTAAGTAATTCTTCAGCACTTAAGGCTGAGGAAATATAGGAAGGAACTTTTTCTTCCCCAGATATGTTCTTTATATATTTATTAAAATTAATTGTGTAATTAGGTTAACATGACATGATTATGTCTTGCCAACAAGAGGCATCATCTAAATTTCTAAAACACACAACCAGAGATTACTTTAACAGAAAAAAATTTAATTCCATATTAATTATGTAAAAAACAAATCATTTGATTTGATGTCACAGAAGCAACTTGATGATAAGACATGGAGACTAATTAATTAATTAATTTAGAAAGTTTAATTAGTTGGAGAGAGGACAGCTTTTGGAGCTACCAACATTTATGACTTAAAAAAAAAGAAATAATATCTTTTATAATTTTAAGTTACAGTTTTGATCATGGTTATGTTTATATTGTGAATATTGTCCCATTTATTTACCTTTTTATCAACAAGCGTTTATTCAATGAAAAATATTTTGATTGTGAATAAATTTTGTTTATTAAATGATAATTTAAATTTCAAAGACATTCTATGTTGGAGAGAAAAATTTATTAATATTTTAATCCTTAAAATTATCCTCTCATTTAATGTCTAAAAAAAGTAAAATTATACGAAAATACAGATAAATACAATTATTAATATGGATACTTATAATAAATAATATTACAATTATAAAAGTTGATGCAATTATGACATTACATATAGAGATGGACCCAAGGAGAACACCCACTGGGATCTTCAATTCGTGAAGACTTATATAATTATTTTATTAAACTTTGTTTAGAATTATAGCAAGGAATTAATTGATGAATCACTGAATGTTTTATTTTAATTTTAAAGATCCATTTTGTAAATAGAAAAAGTTAGTTTCAACCCTCGTGAATAATTATTTTTATTAAAATATTAAATTTTTTATTATAAAATCTTTAATAACTTTTATTATCTTTTATGTTAATATTTATCAAAATGCTGGGCATAAAAATACATATATTAATAATGTAATATTTTATATTTTTTATATATTATTATCTGTAGATTTTTGGGTGGCAATTTTGGACCCAAGACAAACATGAGGCACTTCACATGAATTTGGGTTAAAGCTATATGGATTCAAGTTGTAAATCAATCAATTCATATAACTTGAATAATAAATGAATTGGGTTAAAATTAATTTAAAATTAAATGAATTAGTATATTAACTTGTTTGAAAATATTATTTAAAAAATAATTAATAATTAATTTATAAATTCTTATATATTGTAAAGATAAACTTTATGATATAATAAAATTTTAATAAAATATTCAATTAATAATTAAAAATATTTTTAATAATAAATAATTAAATTTAATAAATATATTTATAATATAAATCTTACTAATTAAATTTATTAAATATATTAAACGAGTTGATACATTTTAATATTTTTAATAAATGAATTTGTCTTAAACAAAAGAATTATTATTTAAATTATTACTATAATTTAACACGTACTTAATATATAAATACAAATTCAACATATAAATACGAATTATTACAACTACTCGCTGGTCTTAGGATCCTCCGTGCGCACATGCATATCACATTTCAGGGTACCGATGATTGTGTAACATAGTGGTACATAGGGCTCCATGACACCCCACCCACCACCAACCCGCTCACTGTTGGGGAGCAATTGGAAAGGAAGAAGAATAAAAGAAAGGTTTGGATAAGGTTTTAAGCCTTTTTGAAGCAAGGGCCCGAGTCCCCTGTCTTTTATCTCGCATCGGCATCATTGTACAGGTATAGCATGTAACCTTAATTAATACCAATTATTATTGTAATTAGCTAATTAAGCTCCTCTAATTGTTTTCAGCTGATTGTGGTACCAGATCGTACAGACCATTTATGCATACATTACCCCACTATTTGGGAAATTAATGTTGATGGAAATCCATGGAGATTCCTTCTTATATGTTCAGAAACAAAATATTGAATGATGGCCACACTTTATTCTGAAGATTGAAAAGAAAACTCTTGACAGTGAGGGCACAGGAGAGATTATGATGTTAAACAATTTAAAGTGATGAATCGTATGAAAATTGAAACTAAGTAATAAGCTTTGTATGTAATTCAGCCTTTTCTTTTTTAATTATAGTCCATTATTTAGTTTGTTTTACAAAATAGGTTAAGCTATATTATTTAAAGCCTACCTTATTATCCTACTAGCTTAACCCATATTTTTATATATTAAATTATATATAATATTTACAAAAAATATCTTACATATATTTTAAAATTGTATGAAAAATCTTAACATATACTCGTTCTCTTAATTTTAGCTTATTTTATAATTATTTAGATGATTGATTTAAAATTATTATTGTGATATTTATATGTATTTTGGAATTGAATCAAGTTCAAATTAACTTTAAACTTCATATTTTTTATTCAGTTAAGACAAGTTCAAATTAAAATATTATCATTAGTTAAAACTTGAACAACTTTTTATGTTAGTTATGCTTAATAATATCAAAACTCAATTTGACTTAAGTTAATCCTATTCCTAATATTATTTTTGAAGAATGTTTTCTAATTATTAATAGATTTATGTAAGCTAACAGTGTAAGTCAGATCTAAAAAAATTTAAATGAGTCAGGCTAAATTAAATTTTAGGCTTATTACATGCTTATAAGGTAGACCAAACTAATTTTTTTTCTTTTTTATGCAAGCCTAGCCTATTTTAACCAAAACTTAACTTAACCTAGCCTACTTTCATCTTTAGTGGCATACTTCCACCTTCCATGCATAAGATAGGGGCTTATAACAGTACTAAAGAAGAATCTTATTGCATCCCCTAACAACCTTCTTTTGGTGCAGAATCTTAACTAAGTAAAGAAAATCAATTTCCAACAACACTTATTTATGATTTTGTTACCAAGCAAGCTCCAGGTAACTATAGCCCATAATTTTGCAGACAGAGCAGAATAAATTTCTATGTTTCTTGAAAACCCTTCAAGCCATCCTTCTTGTTGATTCCAAATTATATCACCACAAGCAACCAAATTTATGTTACTTTTTGAAGCACTGGTCATGTTAAGTTTCAACCATCATTCCATACTAAGATAGTAGCCCACCATGATAGTTGTGAAAGAATTACAAACATGGATAGTTTTAATCATTTAGTCAACTTGTAAAGTATTATTAACAAAATGCTTAATTAAAATGATCGGATGCAACAGTAGGTGATAATTGTCTTGGAAAATGGATAGGTTTCTCCTTTGTCAAAGAAAAATAATATATACCCCAAATTAATGACCAACTTCCAAATTGGTCTTACTTTAATTCTAGTGAAAAGATTATTGGATATCCATGTAATAACATCCTAAGAAAAGATGCATGAAAATAATCTAAAAACAATTTAGTGAAAAGATTAAAAGCAACCAAACAAAGCCATATATATTTTTTTTTTGCATAAAAATAATCCCTTAAAATGTATAAAGTGTCTTCCACCACTCTCAGACAATATTCACAATAAAAACTACTTATGCTTTTTATGCTACATATTACATTAGTTAGGAAGCTGTTGTTACAAAATTTTCAAACGAAAGTCTTGATTCTTCCTAGATCTTACTAATGTCATATCAACTTCCAGTTAAAAGAAGAAGAGAAATTTTGTTGGCTACTAATAATAGAGTAAGTATTATGGATTGAAAATTCTGCAATATGGGAATAGCTTCATTCTAATGTATCTAGTCCACCTAGCTTTGAGTAGACTTATAACATGCAATAACAAAATAGTGCTTGAAGGGAGCTAATATTTAATATGCTGCTAGTCCCAAGAGCCATTAGAACAAACATAATCTAAAATTTTAAACTGGGGCCAATTATTAGGGATAGGCTTAATCACTAAATCTACTAATTTTTAATCAATTAACCATTTGCCTATCTAGAATAAAGCCTTTCTTTAATTACAAATACTCCAAGATTGTCCTTCCATTTTATGATAGAAAATATTTCTAATATATTTCCATAACTTTGAATCAGAATTTTTAACTTCCATTTTATTTAGCTAGTTATAGCCTTTTTTATATTTATTATCCATAACTTAGACCTATAGTTCTTCTAGTTTAGGTCTCAACCACCAAGCTAATTTAGTTAAATATGCTAAGTTTATATATTTAATCTTTCTAAAACTTAAGCCTCTAAATTCTTTAGGTTAATATACACAATCCTATGAACTTAATATTCACTTCATGTTTCCATACAAAAGCTTATTGATAGCATCCAATCTCTTAAATGTCATTAAAAGGTAGGGATGTTGCTTTCAATGAGTATAAAGGGATAACTTTGATAACAAACTTGGTTAAAGTTATTCACTTAGCCATGGATAAGCATTTGTGTTGCCACTCATCAAGTTTGCCTTGAATTTTTTCCCCAATATGATTAAAAGTTCCATGATTGACTCTTTATGAACAAGAAGAATGCCTAAATACATGCTGAATTTGTAATATTTGAGAAACCAGATTTGGTAACAATTATTTCCTATAAATCACCCGAAACATTCCAATAAAAGAAAATACTTGATTTAGATGCTTTAACTTTTTGTCTTGGCATTGAGTAAAAGCTTCGAAGGTTGTTCATAGTCACCTTGATTTATTTCTTTGAAACTTCTTCAAACATAATGAGATCATCTACAAATATTAAGTGTGAGATTTTAAGACTATTTCTACTAGCTTTCATAAAGATCTAGGAATGATCATCAATGACATCATAAATTATATAGGATAACTTATCCATGCAAATGACAAAAATAAAAGGAGATAAAGGATATATTTGTCTGATTCCTTTCATAGGAATAAAGGATTTTGTTTTATTACTATTCCATAAAATATTAATTACAGAAAACGTTACGTAGTTTATGATTAGTTTAGACAAAACTTTCATCCATTTTCATATCATACATCCTATCTTTAATAAAATCCTAATTAACCCTATCATATGCCTTTTCCAGATCTACCTTAATAATTAAAAAAACTTTATGTCCCTCATCTTCCTCATTGAATGAATCATCTCTTGAGTAATAATAATATTGTCTTAAATGCATCTACTTGAGACAAAGCTAGTTTAGAATGAGGAAATTAACAAAAGGAGCATGGCTTTAAGCTTACTAACTATGAGCTTAGAGATGCATTTATAAATAACATTGTACATCAAGCAAAATTGGCTTACAAATTCAAGTTTTTCAAGCTTGGGAATAAAAACCAAGCATGATTTTGTTAATATCCTACAATATTATTCCTTTAAAAGCTTCCTGCATCAATCTTACAATATTGTTCCTTACAATATTTTTATTTTTTTAGAATAATGGTGTTGGGTAACCATCATTATCAAGAGCTTTAGTACCTTTAATATTAAACATGGCCTTTTGCGCTTCCATGTAATTAATATGCTTTGTAATGCTATAATTTTTATGTTCATTTAGAATGGAAAATTTCATCTTAGTAAAGACAATTTCTTTTAAAGCCTTCTCTTAAGAAAGAATATTTTTGTAAACATCAATAACCATGTCTTGTAAAAACATTCAAGTTTTCCCCCTAATTGCCTTTAGTGTTTTGCAACATTTGGACCTTATTTTTGCTTCTAGTAATTGTTTTTGTATGATAGCATCTTATGTTATGATCACCCTTGAGTAAATATTTTGCATGAGATTTTTGGTGCCAAGAGTTTCCTTTTGGTTAAGAGTGGAAGTCAACTTCTCTTGGAGTTGGGCCTTTAATTTTTGAAGAAAAGGATTAAAAGATCTTTTCCGAGCCTTTTGAATTCTTATAATTCTTGATTGAAGTTCTTTCTTCCTTTTTCTTGATATGTTCAAAAAATGCACATTCCAATCTTTGAGGGTTAGAGTAAAATAAGAAATAGCTTCAATTACAACTAAATTAAACCTCCAAAAAAGTGAAGAAAATTATTAAAATCATGATAAGTAAGCCATATGGCTTCAAATATGAAGGGTTGATATTTATTTGAAAGAACAGAACCATATAGATGGATTAAAATAGGATTATGATGTGAGTTTAAATCTCCATTCCATATTATAAAAAGCTTTATCTAACTTTTCAAAAAGAGGATTATACCTTTGGATATGCTAGCCTTTTTAAGTAAAATGATCCTTTAAGATTCCATTTTCACTAGATTACATCCATCAATTCTTTCATTAAAAATATTAATACAATGCTAATTAAAAAGGGCTTTGCATTTCTTTTTGCTTGAATATTTAACATCATCATTAATATTTCCTATAACCAAGTAAGGGCTATAGGTGTTATTGCTAATTTCACAAAGATCCTTCCAAAGAGATGCTTTGAGTTCATTGGATAGGTTAACATACATTATAGACCAATCAATAGAATAGTTCAACTAATGACTTAAGCCTATATATGACCATTAATTTAATGTTCGAATAGACCAATCAACTAATGACTTACATAGGTAATTGTTCAAAATAGTTGTTTGCTATGCATGATTAATAGAACAATTTGCTCTCAATTTAGAATATTTTAACTAATGACTTAAGACTGTATACAACCACTAATTTGATGATCACATAGACAAATCAATAGAAGTACAAATGAGTATGCCTCATGTTCTAATTTAATCATATAGTGATCATGATAGTTTTTATTGTCTAAAATTATTTATGCAAATTGATTTTTGAAGTGTATTATCACTTTTCAATCAAATTTTATCAGTGATGTCATCCAAAAATCGATCTCTCGATAACTTATATATTATGCAGCTGATTTGATAAACAAGATTGATACCATTTAAAATATGTGAATTGTTAAAAATATTGCATGTTCACTATCTATTATGTAATGGTTAATACTACTTCAATTTCATGGTCAAGTGTATATATGTAAAAACATTGGAGTCCCTTTACAACTTGGGCCTTTTCCACATATGGAAGACAATATAGATAAACTGGGCAGGTGGAAAACCTAGAAAGAAGGACCCTTTGCAACTGGGCTCACATAGAGATACCCCACTAATAAGCGAGAAATATATAAATGTTGATGTTCCAAGATGTTAATGTTAGGTTAAGGATCAATATATGCAGCAGAATTTTTATATTTTAATCCGAATCTACCTAGGATCCATGCAAAAGGCATAAATCAAGGTTAGGGTTTTACCTTGCTCGTGTTTGTGTTATTTCTTTTGAGAGACTGATTCACGAATCAAATGCTGTTTGAATGTACATCATCTTTACGATATCCACACGGAGTAAACAACGACCTCTCCCCTCGGCGAAGCTGCTAGGGTTCGTTTTTCTCACTAGGATTGGATTGGACGTTTTAGAGTGATTTTAGGATTTGATGAAGCTTATGAGCGTGTGCATTATGTGCTGTCTTCAAATCCTTTTATAGAACTAAAGCATGTCACAATTCTAATCCTACTAGGATAATACTTCAAAAATTCTAATTACACTAAATAACTATCACTTTATCGAGAGATAGGACTTATCTATTATTATCTAATATTAAATAATTACATTATCTCATAATATAATTATCTAATATTAAATTAGCATATAATTATCTTATATTAGATAATAATATTATCTCATAATATAATTATTTAATATCTAATAATGTAATTATCTAATATTACTTAATATCAAATAATATAATATAATATTATATATATTACGTGAGAAATTATTATTATCTTAATAATAATATATATGCACGAAAATAAGCCTAATTAATGGAATTTTAATCCAACTAAAGCCCAATTAAAATTTATCTTATTCCCACTCCTTTTGTATGACCTTGTAGGTTCTTATTACATTGATAATGACTCATTTTGGGTCATAGACAGTAAGCGGTATCTAGCAATACATCACTGCCACTCAAGTAGTAAAAATATTTGTGATTCGACATTTACGTAATATATGATTAACGCTTTGCATCATAATTCCTTTTGTAATAATATCCAAATCGAATTGGAGGCATAGAGTATGTTATCCTCATCAATGTTCAATTTGTATTTCTTGATACTGAGTAGACTTAAAACAAATTATCAATATCACATATTGATCCAATTGAGCATGCCCATGCATTTCTAAGTCTCACTTAATCAAGGGGCCCAAAGATATCTCTTTTTTTATAAGAGTAACAAAATCCTATCTACATCACTCACTTCCCTCTGCATGATTCATGACACACCTAATTAATGTCCTATTCGTCATCTTAATTAAAAGTGACATAAGATAACATCAAAGTGAGTAACTCTTCATGTAAGAAACTATAGTGACTTCTGATCAAAGGACTATGTGCATTTGTGGTCATATGAGAATAATTAATGACACGTTTATCCATGAAATATTCTCACAGTGGGTCAGTCCAATACATTGTTTATTAACAATGTACTCATATATTGACTTGATATCACATATCCATGATTCATAATCATCAGTCACTATATATGTTAGTCTTGATACATTATTACTATCCCTTTTGTAATAATACTTAACTAGGGGTATTTTAAGAATAGTAAAACTATTCCAAGGACAATTATTATATTTAAGTTATAATTTGTGAAAAATAAAATAAAATAAAATATAATAATCATATTGCCAAACAAAATATAATACATTATGTAATATTGCAATCATCTCTATGATTGGCTTCTAGGACATACACCAACAGTTAACCCCTATAAGTTTGCTTGACACTTACCTACCAATTCCTCCCACTCTTGGCCTTAATGCCTTAATTTCTATATAACGCCTGTATTATTATTAGGTAAAGCCCTTATTAAGGGCACTTTGTTTATTGCATTATTAGTATTAGTGTCACCCTAACATTAACAAGAGCCAATTATTGATGCTTTTGGCATCCCTACAAATGTTGTACCATATATACTTCATTAATTCTATATGATGCTTATTAGATTTGCATTATGTTAGCCTAATGACCTTATGTCATCTTTATCTTGGGATTTTGTGGATTACTTTGAGCACTTAGAAAAACAAGTTTTCTTTTTTCTATGCCCTATGCCAATTTTTTTTTTAAATAATATTAAAGCTAACAAGGTCAAAAGGTGAACTTATAGTCTCTGGTTCAGGATAGGAGGTATTTTCTCACAAAATTTTTAAATAAATATGTAAATGAAAAACTACACTTTATTCGCAAATAATTTCCTCCTTTTTTACTTAAGATGATTTTAAATATTGTAATTTACTTGCATATAATTATAACTTAATAGAAAACTCATCTATATTATCTGTGATTTTTATTTTTCCAAAATTTGATTCAATTTAACATTTACTTAGAATTAAATTACACTAAAAAAAAATCTAATTCTATTAGATATTTATTTTCTACAATTTTATCCCTGATTGCTAAATATATGGTGTAGAATAAAATTTATTTAGGAATAAATTAGTTTTAAGTGCGTGTTAAATTAAGTTAAAATTTAAGGAAGTATTGATCACATACAATGTAGATAAATTTTTTATTATATTTTGGATAAAAATAATTTGTGGGTAAAGTATTAACAATTGAAAGTATAGGTGAGTGAATTATAACACTTAAAGTTACAAGTAAATTAAGTGAAAAAGGATGAAATAACATGTGACCAAAATGTAATTTTTTCATATATAAATTATCTTAAATTTACTTTTAAAAAATACAAATGTTTTGTTAATTTGATTAAAGAAAGGGAGAGTAGGAATGGTTAACATTGGTTATTTATTTTGGGTATAATCATAGAAGTACTCATTTTCTATAAAATATTTTACTTAATCATAAATATTGTCGATCGAAAGGACAAATCTACCACTATAACCTTAAAAATTAATAATGTCAAAGGTTCTAACTTTGTTGACCAAGGATTGAGGTAAACTCCTATTGAATTCATATCTTTTAAAATAAATTAATGATTCATTGATGCTGAAGCTGTTAGATCAATTACTATAACAGTAAGAAAGTAAATTAGTTGATATGCGTTGAAATTGACCCAAAATATCCCTTGAATGTTGAGGAAAAAGGGGGGTGGGTGGGTATGACTACTCTTTGGATCTCAGAAGCCAAAGATTTGGCAAATGGACCAAATTGTTGGTGTACCGTGGGGAAGTCAATTAATGCAGGAATTCTCACAAGAGCCCTACATACCTCAATAATTGGACGGCAATAAACTAAAGAACCATTTATCTTCATATGCATCGCATGCTCAATTAATATATTTAAAGCACAATTTTGCTAATAAACATCATTACGTACTTAATCATTGTGTCTAATTATACACTAACAGGAATATTAGAAAGTAATCTATTTTTTTCCTTTCTTTTTTGTTTTCTTTTTGGAGAGTTTTCTCTGCAACTATGGCAGCTGACGTAGGACACCTAATGAGTATGTCATTTCACAAACTTGCGAAGCATGTATACGGAAAGCTGACCTTTTGGATTGGTCCAGTTTCAATGTTTCATAAGAACGGTTCCTTCTACTTTAGCTGCATGCTAATAATTGTAGTAATGCGAGGTGTTCGCTTATAATAAGAACCATCTGTTACCAACTCAAACTTCAGTGTTAATTAATTCATTATGTGTGATAAATTGCAATGGTTACATTGTGACGTCAAATATGCAAATGATTGTTGTTGTTGCAGTATAAAATCGTAAAAAAAATTATATTATATATTATGATTCTACGATTGTAATTTTATTATTATCAAAATTATAAAAGGATACAAAAATTAGAATTATTATAGTATAAAATTATGGAAAGTTGAAGATGTCTGCAACTAGTCCAAACCGCAACTGAAATTATAATATTAAATGCAAATTATAATTACATTAGGCAATTTAAAATTATACCCGGTTTGAAAGACCAAAAGAAGTCTTGCATTTTAACTATTGTGTCAAAATTACAACATTAAAATTTCAACCCTAGGGTTCACTTTCTATACTATACCGAGTGGTTTATTGTAGTCAGAAAGCAATTACTTACCGAATAGACATCCTAAACTTATGTTTGTAATATATAATAATATGTATAATATATAATGGGGTTGGGTGAGTTCCCTCCTCATTCGTAATATGTATATATATATAGTCACAACTCATACAAGAATTGAATTTATTTTTATGTTAGATAAGATGAAATTATAAATACGTGTACTTTTCTGAATTTCTTATTCAAGAAATGCATATAGATTTTATTTATTTTGGTGAAAAATATTTTCTATGAAAAATATAATCATAAATTATTAAAATGATAAAAAAAACATTTCATATATTTTATACTAAATGTAAGAAGTTTAATGGAAGTTATCTTCCTCTTTTTCAAAGAGAGAATTAATTTCTCTATTGTTATAGTTTTAAGTATTATATTTTTAACAATAATGTATGGAAGTAATATATCATTTCATTATCAATAAAAATTATAAAATTTTCTTATAGAAAATACCTTCTAAAGAAAAATAAATCCATACGGTGCTGCTGCCATCCGAAGACCAAAGATGTACACCTATGGTAGATTAATAGCAGGGATGTACATGGCCAGATCATTGGTCTTCGGGTTAGGCTATTCATACATACTTACATGAAATATAATGTCTCAACTCAAGGTCAACTTCTTTAATTTTTTAAAAATTTAGCTGGCCCCAATCCAATTAAATTTATAGATGGTTCAAGGTCCGAAAATCTGATTACTTTTATTTTATTATTAGTTTAAGTAAAAAATTAATTTTTCATAAAAATATATATATTTAAAAAGATAATAAGACATTTAAATATATAAAATATTTAATTATATCAAATTAAGCATTCTTCACATCTAAAATAATTACATATAACTATTTTTTATAATATATGATTATATTATTAAAAATAAATTTATATAATTTGATTGAGTTAGGTCAGGCCAAACTGAATCATTTTCTATTATCACAGTCCCAACCTAACCTAAATATCAATCAAATTGTGAGAAAAAATTTAATAAATATTCGAGTCATAAAAAATAAATTTAAATCTTATATTTTTTCAAATTAGGTTACTTACCCGATCCATGGAAAGATCTAATTAATAGGCCAGAAATATTATTATATCCCTATTCGAAGTTCATACTCTATTTTCAAATTGAAGACTACAATGGTTCGTCTCATCATAAAATTGTAGTTGCTTGTAATACTCTTTGTAATCACAACTTTTTTACAGTTTTGCTTCGTAGTAGTTATATTTTCTGGACCTATTTGTAACTTTATCAATCACAGTGTAATCACCGTTGCGACTGCAAACCAATTTAAAGGTGCTAATTTCATTTATTTATTTGGACTTGGCACTCCTACTCACGTATATGATATACATATTATTATAATCATGAGAACTCATGGTATCATTTTATTAGTGGAAAAAAATTAATAAATAACAAATTTCATAAACTTAAGTCAAATTTTGCGTTAAAATTCTATATATCAAGCAAAATGTGAGTGTAAGGATCTCAATGCTTAAATAGTAGATTTGAGAGAGAAATTTATGAGTCAAAAAGAGTGAAAGAATACCTAACATGGTGCCACTCACTGTACACACCACTATGTTAAAATTGCCATGATTAAATTAATTTGTGCAGATAGTATTGCCATTAGCTATCCATTAGCAATTGCATATATTAAATTCAATGACCTAGCTTTGGTCTTCTATATATGAGGGACATCTCTACCTTTCTCCTTGCCATCAATCAACAGGCTTCGTTAATTTGCTCTTTTATTAGTGTTGTTCTTTTCTGATTTGTTTAACATATCATCTCACATCCTTTCTTTGGCTGCTTTAAGAAAGTTATGGAACAGAAAGGCTTCATCAGACTTCCGGTCCTACTTCTGGGCCTTTCCTACGTTGTCTTTGCTGCTGCTGTTCCTGCAACCAGTAAGTTTCAAGGGACGAAACCCCTCTCGTTTTTTTTTTTTTTTTTTGTACACACTTTTTTTTTGTTTACATAGATTATAGACATAACTGATGTCTAAATTTACCTTATGAATAAATAGGAAGCTTCACATTTAGGAAAGTGGATTTGTCAGCGCAAGATCCCCTGCCTCAGGTCTCTCTCTTTCCGTGTGTGTTCTTCAGTTCCTCTCTTACATGACATATATCAGCGGAAAAGAAATATGGGGATTTACTAGTTGATATGTATTTGCTTTTTCGTGCCTCCAGAATAAAAACTCACTCTTCATTTTTTATTAATAATCTAAGAAACAAGGAACATAAATCTTCAAAAGATCTAGAAGCAAATCATAAAAAGAATCATGATCCAGATTCCGACAGGTTTGGAAGATTTCTAATTCTGGTTTCTCTCCAAAGATAGATTTGTTGGAGGAAGAGGAAGTATGTCTCATTGAATATTGGAATACATACATGAACTCTAAATACAATAGGGTATATATAGTCATATAAGTGACTTTTTAATAATTGTAGATGACTTTCTAATAAGTAGACACATGAGCCTAGTTTTAAATAAATCACATATATCTAAATACATGTACTTTGACATTTAAAGTACACACTTTTACATAGTAAGCCAAATTAATAGAAATTTAATAGACAAATGAACTTAGACATTCAGATATTACAAAATTATTATTTCCAACATTCATTTTTAATTTTGGAATTTTTGCACATCTTCATATCACCCAAAATCTTCAATATAGATGGGCCTTTTTAAAAATGTTTGTATTATGCTCTTTAACAACGAGTGCATAGATTTTCCCACAATCAATTTCATCATTTTGCTATTTGAGGTTTTTAGCAGTAACCTATTTTGTGCCTTTTCATATCTCCCTCATCTTTTTTTCATCTTTAACTTCCATTTAACGTTAACAACATCATGGCTTTATAGATATTTTCATTTCCTTTGCTTCTTTGTGATTTTGAACTTTCCATTTGGTAATTCTCTCAATTGCTTTACTTTTATATCTTCATTCCTTTGCTTTTTAATGTGATCCTCCAGTTGATCAGATTCTTTTCTCATCATTGTTTCATTTGTAATGATTGCATCATTGTCTTTCTCCTTATCCTTGACCATGATCTTTTCATCTTTAAACAGACTAGGCAAATCATATATTGTTTAATTTTGAATACTCTTTTTGTCATTTTCTCCAAAAGGATAATGGAAAAGATAGCCTATATCTTCATCACTAGTAATAGTTATAACTTCTTCAAAGAAACATGGCAAATCATAAATTATATCATTGTAAATTCTTGGATCCTAAGTTGGCTCTTTATATGCAATGTTTTCCATAGGCGATTTGGTCCTTTCATCTTCTTTAATGACACTAGACAAACTTTAATTATCTCTTCCATACATTTTTTAGCCTTTTGTTCATTCTCAATCTTTGGATCTCTTTCTAGAAAAGATAAGGCCTCTTCCTCCTTATCTACAAGAGATCACATTTTCTCTCCTCTTGGAATTCACAAGTCTAGGTTGAGTTTGCAAACTCAACATCTCCTTTTATAGGCAATGTGATATGTTCTTTCTCTTCTCAGACTTCACAATCCAAATGTTCTTTCTCAACAAATTCAACATCATCTTTATCGAGTTGCTTATGATCTTTTTTTCCCCTTTTGACTTCAACATTACTAGTAGCATTATGACATTCCTAAAAATAATGATAAAGTTTATGGCAATTGTAGTAGCTAACTTTATATTTATCATATGTTCTT
Source organism: Sindora glabra (assembly GCA_020226215.1). Taxonomy (NCBI): domain Eukaryota; kingdom Viridiplantae; phylum Streptophyta; class Magnoliopsida; order Fabales; family Fabaceae; genus Sindora; species Sindora glabra. The sequence continues at coordinate 51,244,423 of CM035233.1, forward strand.
TTAATTAGGTTTTGTTAGATGTCATGTCCTTTTCCTTTTGCTCTTCCACCACTAACAGGTGATTGATGACTTTATTCTTCATTGTTTGCTCATTTTTCCTTTCTTCCTTCCTTTTCTCTTACTTTTTAGGAAAATCTTTCCAACTTCTTCTAAGCTTCTTTGCAGTGTATGCACCCATTATAATAATATACATCACATCTTCCACACCTCAAAGGGTAATGGTAAGGGCTAATTTGTTCCTTCACCTCTCTTGTGCCAAAATATCCTTCTCTTCTTAAAATGACATGGCACCATCATGTAGTGAGGATTAGCATTTTTCTACATTCTCTTAAACACTTTAAGCCTTAAGTAATGCCTTTATTTGAATACACAATTTTCTTGCTTGTTAAAAAAAAGAAATTCTATTCATCTCTCCACATGTTCAAACCAAACTCTTCACTTCATTATAACAACTTAGAACCAAGCTTTTATACCACCTAATTAGAGGACAAGGAAGTATTTCTCACTAATTATTGGAATATATGGCATGTATAAATTTTGAATACAATAAGGTATATTTAGTATTACTGAAGTGACTTTTTTATTACTATAATGACTCTAGTCAATGAACCTGCCTATATATAAATCACATGCATCTAGATGTATACGCTTTAACATTCAATGTATATATCCACACATAATGAACCTAATAATTAGAAATTTAATAGACTTAAACATCTACAAATTAAAAAATTTCTATTCCTAACAAGATTCTAGTTAGCCTATGCAAAAGTCATATTTAGCAAATTGATTGAACTAAAAAATGATAACCAATGACTTTCTTTGGTGATTTATAATTTTTAGCTATATCAATTATTGGCCTTAAATTTAACTTAAACTTATTAGTGAACTTTTGTTTAACTCAATTTTGCAGGACTATCTAGACTTGAGGACTAGAGATGAGGAAGTAGGAGTTGAAGAAGGGAGAATGATGATAAATATTGCTGATTACAAAGAACCAAAACCAAATCCAGTCCATGATCCAAGAAATCATCCTTAATTTCTCTCTTAGAAATCATGCTCTTAATAAAATTAGGAACTCAATCAATATTATCTTTTAATTATTATTATTAGACTAATTTTCTTTTACTTTTAGCTAATGTTTGGATTGTCCCTATTTACTATTTAGGTTAATACTTATTGGTTGAATATTTGAATGTGTCCTTATATGTGTTGCTGGTTTAGTGATAATAATCAAGTAAACCTATGAATTATAAGCTACTCAAGTTTGAGAGTTGAGTTTGAAAGTAGAGCTTCAGTATTTCATAGTTCACATCTCAGATATATTTGCATCATCAGTTATACTGGCCTAGCAAATATGTAAAATTAGTATTGAGTTCAATCTAATATGTGGAAGGCTACAGTTTGATTTTAGATTATGAAATATTTTCCCTCTTCACCTCTCTTATCATTTCCCCTTCATTTCTTTGGCGATTTGTGAAATTTGGTGGTTCTGTGTTATTAAGCTTCTAAATTGTGTGCACAATATATATAGTTGTCATAAATTGCATTATAATTAAAGGCAATAGTTGACATAAGTAGCTCGACTAGCTATTTAACTTAACTTTAAAGTTGTTCGACTTAATTCAATTTATAATATCTTTGCATTGAACTCGAACTAAAAGTTTGGTATGTTTAATTAAATGGGCCAATCTAAATTTTTTTCTTATTCAACTTACATTTAGCTTAGAAGCTAGTCAATTATTTTTATTATTTATTTATGAACATATATAGTATATAATTAAAATTGTATTTTATTTTTACAATTTTAAATATAACATTTAATCATATTTATATTAAATATTATTACATTTAAAAAATAAATTAAGTCTTCTTATCATATCTATTTAAGTCATACTTTAGTCGAGCTCAATTTGAATAATACTAATTGTTCTCAAGTTGAATTGAGCTAAATTTTGAGTTTCATAATCTTTAATCAATTCGAGCTCTAACTAAAATATTAATATTAATTTAAGTTTAAGTCAAACTCAAGCACCTTTTTATATGAATCAAGTTACATCTAATAATACTAATATGGTGATGTCATATTGTTATGCTTATGAATTAGTAAGCATGAAGGAAAACCCTAGCAAACCTCATAAAATCGAAGAGACCTAGTAATATAAAATATAAACTTTGTAACTAAAGCAACAAAGTAGTGATCAAAGGAAGAAATAAACCAATTATAGTATAGTGCAAAAAAAAAAGGATTGAACATGATATGAAGAAGACATGTTGAGCAGTAAAAGATATAATGCTATGATGTAGAACCCTAGGAAAGAAAATTAATTCGAGAGAAGAATCACTCATATAAAACACTATTATTGGGGATAGAAGACATAGATACTAGTATAGCAGAGAATATAGAGGATGATGGTGCTAACATGGAAGGCAAAAATTTTGAAACTAACTTTGATTTACAAAAGGATGTTGGTATAGTCATAACAAACAAAATAGATAATGCTAGACATCTTCACCCAACATTACATTTATCATAGAAGGAGAAAGAATGAATAAGAAAGTCATAGAAGAAATGCTTATTTACACGAGTCCCGGGTAAAAGAATCAAATTTTAGATATTAGAGAGGAAGATTACTCAACTATGGAGATGTATCGATTGCTTTGAACTAGTAAATATTGGCTATGAGTGTTGCTTAGTAAAATTCTCTAGCATAGCTAATAGGGAATATATATTGATTGAGGGACCTTGGCTGATATTTGATTATTATTTAGTAGTCCAAGAATGGATGCCAAATTTCAATTTAGGTAAGGCTTTAGTAGACAAAGTGGTAGTGTGGGTTCATTTTTCTAAACTCCTTATAAAATACTATGATAGGAAATATTTGAAGATAATTGGAAATAGGATTGAGAAGACTGTCAAAATAGACCATATGATAGAGGAGAAAGTAAAGGGAAGTATGCTTAGGTGTGTGTAACCTTTGCTTCCATATTTTAGAGTGGGAGATGAAGACATTAAAATTGAATATAAAGGCATACATCTTATATGCTTTCAATGTTATGTTTATAGACATTATAAAGAAAGTTGCCTACTGAGAAATGAAGCAAAGAGGGCAAAGGAATGAAATAAAGATAGAACCTCTGAAACTAAAAATTAAGTGATAGAAGGAAGGGATATTAATAAAAAAATAAGGAGAAAGCAAGAAAGGCCATCTATGGAATATAATGAATGGATGATGGTTTAAAAATAAAGAAAAGGGAGGAAAACTTGAAATTAAGATCAATTTATAGAAAGAAAAGGTGGTAAGGTGAGAATAATCTTAATTTGTAAGAACTTTGTCAAATTAATAATGGATCAAGATTTGCAACTTAGTCAAATCCAATTTTTAATAAGAACGGCAGCAAAATCGAGATCGAAAATGTAATTATCTTAATTTGTCTTGAGATGACATAGCATGTAAAATAAGATAGCAGTAACAAGAAGAAAGAATTGCATGTGAATGGCAGTGTTTTAAAAGAAAAAGTCCAGAGCCAAATCAATATAGATAAGCAATTAACAGGGGAGGATAGTAGCATGTAAGAACTTATCCATGACAATACTATTGACATATGTAAGACTATCCCATAGAATGCCATGCACAATCTTGCCATTGGTCATTATAAGGACATTACTTTAGTCAATATCAATATAACAATAATGTGATACCATATACCATTATTACAAAGAAGACTAATGACTATCAGGTTAATGATGAACATAACATAAATATGGATCATGTGAATAGCCTCAAACCACTAGATCCATTAGATAGTATGGACATCATTAATGATTTAGCTAAAAGTAAAAAAATTAATCCTAACTAATTCAAAGTATTTTGGTAGGATACTAAAAGGAGTAAGGAGAATATAGTTATTCCTAGCTCTTGGCAATCTAATATGCAACCTAATGTTGCTTAGAATTAAGTTTCCTTCATCCCATATAAATAAATGATGAATAACATTATATTTTAGAATTTTCAAGGAGTTAGGAAAGTTGAATTCTTAATTAATGCTGAGGAAATAGTGCAAAGATATAAATTAGAAATCATGGCTTTGACCGAAACTAAGTCCCTAGCTGAGAAAGCTCAAGCAATATTTAAAAAACTCAATTTAAAAAAAAATTTAATATAAGAAGGTAGAGGATTAATTGGAGGTATTTAGGTTGCCTAGAAAGATAATATCTTAAACTTAACATTGTTATAACAATCTTTTCAATTTATATATCTTAGAGTGATGAACGCTAATAATAGTGAATGGCTGCTAATGATTATTCCTTAATTTATACTGAGAGAAGAAGGAAGAACACAACTATAAAATCTATCTTATCATATGAACTAGGCTCAGATAATAGCTAATGACTTTAATGATATTATTAGAGCTAAGGAAAAGAAAGAGGGAGCCTCGATTAATAACAGTAGATGTTAAAAATTTGTTGACTAGATTAATAAATGTAGATTAGTTGACATGGGATGGCAAGGATCCCAATTCACATGGAAAGGCCTTAGACAGGAAGGATATGATAGAGTATTTAAAAGACTAAACAGAGCTCTCTGTAATGCTACAGGTCAAGTAAAATTTAATGATGCAATAGTCAAAGTTCTTCCAATAGTATATTTTGACCACTATCCTTTCTTAATTGATTTAAATAGGGATAAAATTGATAGAAACAACAAACCATTTAGATTTAAAGCTGCCTGGCTGCTATATGACAAACTTAATAATTTTTTCTTAAGTAATTGGAAAAATAACATTGATATTAATGCTAATATTTCAAACATGAAAGGATTCATTGATAACTTGGAATAAAGAGGTATTTGGCCACATTAGAAAGAGGAAGGCTAAGCTTTTAGCCAAATTAAATGGAGTTTAACGAGCTATGGAATGAAAATGGTTTCCTTACCTTGATGTGTTAGAAAAAAATATTCAAGATGAAATGGAAGAATTTTTAAAACAAGAAGAAATCCTGTGGCATTAGAAGTCTCAAACCTAGTGGATTCAAGATGGAGACAAAAATATTAAATACTATCATATGAAGATTGTAATTTGAAGATAGACCAATAGAACTACCATATTGAGAGATGGAGATTGCAACTAGCTAGATGATAAAAATTAACTTTTAAGAATGGTGATAAACTTTTTCAAGAATCTTTTTTCCAAAGATAATAGTAATATAAGCCCACTAAATACTATTATTACCTTGCCTAGCTTACCATATAAAGATTTTGAAATCCTAAATGAGAAAGTTACATATACGAAAGTAAGAAAGGCAATTTTTGATATGGGAACCATAAAAGCACCTGAAGATAATGGATTCTTAACCATATTCTTTCAAGCAAATTGGAATATGGTAGGAAAGAACTTATATGAATTTATTATTGGGAATTCGGATTATCATACGCAGCGAAAGTTTAAAATTTGATCCAAATTCTACCTAGGATCCATGCAAAAAGTACAAATCAATGATTAGGATTTTACCTATTGGGCACTCGTGTTTCTACTGATCAAAACTTGAGAGCGGATGAATCAAACGCTGACTGAAAGGTATAGCATCTTTACGGTATCCATACAGAGTGAACAACGACTTCTCACTCACCACAAATCTACTAGGATGCGTTTTTCTCTTTAAGATTTAGGATTGAATGTTTTCTAAGTGATTTAGGATTTTATGGAAGTTATGAGCTTGTATATAAAGTGCTGCCCTCAAGTCCCCTTTTATAGAACTTAGGCAAGCCACAATCCTAGTCCTACTAGGATAATGCTTCCAAAATTCTAATCACACTTAATAACTCATATTATCCTTATTCCAGAGATAATGAGGAGAGATAGGACTTATCTATTAATTATCTAATATTAGATAATAATATTATCTCATAATATAAATATCTTAATATTAGATAATTGCATATAGTTATCAAATATCAAAATAATATTATCTTATAATATATTTATCTAATATTTGATAAATATATGCACGAAAATAAGTCCAATTAATTGGATATTAATATAATTAAAGTCCAATTAATTATTATCTTATTCCTACTCTTTTTGTGTGACCCTGTAAGTTTTTACTATGTTAACAATGACTCATTATTGAGCCATAGACAGTGAGCGGTATTTAGCAATACATCACTGTTACTCAAATAGTAAGAATGTCTGTGATTCAACATCCACCTAATACATGATTAACGTTTTGCATCATAATCCCTTTTGTAATAATATCCAAATTGAACTGGAGGCATGAAGAGTGTTATCCTTGTCAAAGTTCAATTTCTATTTCTTGATACTGAGTAGACTTTAAAACAAATGATCAATATCACATATTGATTCATTTGAGCATAGCCATGCATTTCTAAGTCTCACTCAATCAAGGGGCCTAAGGATATATCTCTTTTATAAGAGTAACAAAATTCCATTTACATCACTCACTTCCCTCTGCATGATTCATGACACATCCAATTAACGCCCTACTTGTCATCTCGATTAAAGGTGACATAGGACGACATTAAAGTAAGTAACCCCTCATGTAGGAAACTGTAGTAACTTCAGGTCAAAGGACTATATGTAATTGTGACCATATGAGAACTACTAATGACACGAGTGTTATCCATGCAGTATTCTCATATTGGGTCAGTCCAGTACATCTGTTCACTAATAGTGTACTCATGTATTGATTTGATATTACATATCCATGATTCATAATCATCAGTCACTATACATATCAGTTTCGATGTACTATTACTATCCCTTTCGTAATAATACTTGACTAGGGGCATTTTAGGAATAGTAAAATTATTCCAGGGACAATTATTATATTAAGTTATAAATTACACAAAAAATTGAAAATAAAATATAATAATTGCATTGCTTGAAATAAAACATAATACATTGTGTATTATATCAATCATCTATATGATTGGTTCCTACGACACACACCAATAATCTTCCACTTGGACTAGAGCCAATCACTCATGTATCTAATACCAAGTGACATAGTATAACCATCATGCTTTTTCTACGCTAATGGTTTTATCAGTGGGTCAGCGATATTATCATTAGTTAGTACTTTACATATCTTCACATCTCCTCTATTAATGATTTCTCGAATGAGATGAAAGCACCTAAGTATATGTTTGGATCACTGGTGAGATCTAGGTTCCCTGACTTGTGCAATGGCTCCATTGTTGTTACAATAGAGATCCACTAGGTTTGCAATGCTAGGAATAATGCCAAGTTCAATAATGAACTTTTTGATCTAAATAGCCTCTTTTGACGCATCAAAGGTAGCAATATACTCAGCCTCTGTAGTAGAGTTAGCTACTGTTTTCTGCTTTGAACTCTTCCAGCACACAATACCACCATTTAGGCTAAATACATAACCTAACTGCAATCTAAAGTCATACTTGTCGGATTGGAAACTGGCATCAGTATAACCTTTTACAACAAGTTCTTCCTCTCCTCTATATATTAAGAATGAATCCTTAGTCCTTCTCAAGTACTTAAGGATATTCTTAATGGCAGTCCAGTGAGATTCACCTAGATTTAATTAGTACTTGCTCGTTATGCTCAAAGCATACGAGACATTAGGACGAGTACATATCATGGCATACATGATAGATCCAATTGCTGATACATATGGTATCTTATTCATGCGGTCCTTCTCATCTTGTGTCGAAGGACACTGAGCTTTGGACAAATTTATGCCATGCGACATAGGTAAAAATTCTTTTTTGGATTCTTGCATGTTAAACCGTTTTAACACTTTATCTATGTATGTACTCTGACTTTGGCCAAGCAATTTTCTTGATCTATCTCTATAGATCTTAATACCTAATATATAGGCAGCTTCACCTAAGTCTCTCATCGAGAAATAATTTCCTAACCAAGTCTTTACTGTTTGCAGTGTAGGGATATTATTTTCGATGAGTAGTATGTCATCCACATACAATACAAAGAAAATAATTGTGCTCCCACTAACCTTTTTGTAAACACAAGATTCATCTTCATTTTTTATTAAACTAAATTCTTTGATTGTCTCATCAAAATAAAGATTCCAACTCCGTGAAGTTTGCTTTAATCCATAAATGGATCATTATAGCTTACATACCTTTCCAGCAATTTTAGGAATGACAAAACCTTCGAGCTGTGTCATGTATACATCCTCGAGGAGCTTTCCATTAAGAAAAGTAGTTTTGACATCCATCTGCCAGATTTCGTAATCATAAAAAGCTACAATAGCAAGTAAAATCCAAATGGATTTAAGCATGGCAACTGGAGAATAGGTCTCATCATTGTCTATACCATGAACTTGCCTATAACCTTTTGTGACTAATTGTCCTTTAAAGGTTTGCACGTTACCATCCATATTGATTTTCTTCTTGAAAACTCATTTGCACCCAATGGGTTTTACCCCTTCAGGTGGATCAACCAAAGTCCATATTTGGTTAGTATACATGAAATCCATCTCAGATTTCATGGCCTTAAGCCACTTCTTAGAATCTGGCCCTTTTATAGCTTCTTGATAGGTTGTAGGCTCATCTTGATCCATGAGCAAAACATCGTCATTTTGAGTTATAAGAAATCCATATTTCTTGGGCTCATGGCATATTCTCCTAGATCTACGTAGGCCTTGTGTTACTTGAGCTAGTTCTTGAGCCACAACATCTTATGGTCTCTGTTCAGGCTCTATTATAGGTTCAGTATTACTTTGTAAGTCTCGTACTTCTTCGATTTCTACTTTCCTCCCACTATTTTTCTTAGAGATAAATTCTTTTTCAAGAAAAATATCAGTTTGTGCGATAAACACTTTGCCTTTACTAGGATTATAGAAATAGTATTCCTTAGTTTCCTTTGGATATCCTAAAAAGTAACACTTATCTGATTTAGGTCCAAGCTTATCAGAAACTTGACGTTTTATATAGGTCTCGCAACCCCAAATCTTCGTAAAAGACAAGCTGGGACGTCTCCCAGTCCATATCTCATATGGAGTGTTTTAAACCATTTTAGAGGGAACACGATTGAGCGTAAAAGCAATTGTCTCTAGAGAATGTCCCCAAAAAGAAATTGGAAGATCTGTATGACTTATCATCGATCATACCATGTCTAATAAGGTACGATTCATCCCTTCTGAAATACTATTCTATTATGGTATTCCAGGTGGAGTGAGTTATGATACTATACCACACTCATTTAGATAATCATCAAATTCTTGGCTTAAATATTCTCCACCTCGATCTGATCGAAGTATTTTAATACTTTTGCTAAGTTAGTTTTGTACTTCATTCTTGAATTCCTTGAACTTTTCAAAGGATTTTGATTTGTGTTTCATAAGATACACATATCCATATCTACTGAAATAATCAGTAAATGTAATGAAGTACTAGAAACCTCCTTAAGCAGGTGAACTAATAGGCCCACATACATTAATATGTATGAGACTTAATAGATTATTAGCTCTTTCACTATGTCCAATGAATGGTGCTTTAGTCATTTTACTTAGTAAACAAGATTCGCATATTTCATATAATTCAAAATCAAATGAATCCAAGAATCCATCTTTATGGAGCTTGGATATGTGTTTCTCATTTATATAGCCTAAACGAAAATGCTAGAGATAGGTTAGATTTAAATCATTTGATTTAAATCGCTTGGTGTTTATGTTATAAATAGGCATTTCAAGATCAAGAATATAGAGCCCATTGAACATTTGTGCATTGCAGTAAAACATTTTATTTAAATAATCTGAACAACTTTTGTCCTTTATTATAAATGAAAAACCTTTCTTGTCCAAACAAGAAACAGAAATAATATTCCTGCTGATAGCAAGCACAAAATAACAATCCTTTAATTCTATTACTAAACCAAAAGATAAAGATAGATAATATGTCTCTACAACTAATGCAACAACTTTTGATTCATTGCTAACTCGTAGGTCCACTTCGCCTTTAGCTAGAGTCCTACTCCTTTGTAGTTCCTGCACATTTATACAAATGTGAGAACAAATGTGAGAACTACATCTGGTATCTAATATCCAAGATGTAGAAGTGGAAACATAAATTTCTATAACATAGATACCTGAAGCGGAAATCTCACTTCCCTTCTTCTTTTTCAGATCTTCCAAATAGACCTTGCAGTTTCTTTTCCAATGTCCGGTTTGACCATAATGGAAGCATGTCCCTTCCTTAGCCATGCCCCTTTTTAGTTTCAGTGTAGAGGACTTAGACTTGGGCTTACCTTTGAATTTGGAATCCTTCTTGTTTTTGCCCTTACCTTTTCCCTTGCCTTTGCCCTTTTGAACCATCATTATGGTATTAGGCTTAGTCTTTTGCAAATTTTGTTCAGCAGTTCTTAACATGCTTATCAATTCTGGCAGTGGTTTGTCAATTTTATTCATATTGTAATTCATGATAAATTAACCATAACTCTGTGGCAACGATTGCATAATTAAGTCAGTGGCCAACTCTTGACCTAGTGGAGCACCCAATCTCTCAAGGTTCTCAAGATACCCAATCATTTTGAGTACATGAGGCCCAATAGGGTTTCCTTTTGCCAGTTTGCATTGAAACAACGTTTTTGTCACCTCAAACCTCTCATGCTGAACTTAGCCTTCATAAAGTTTCTTAAGATGTTCAAGCATGTCATAAGCTTCCATGTTCTCATGTTGCTTCTGAAGCTCAAAGTCCATGGTAGCCAATATGAGACAACCGACATCTAATGCATCATCATGATGCTTCTTATAAGCATCTTTTTGAGCTCGAGGGGCAGTAGTTTCAGGTTCTTGAGGAACAGGTTCCTCTAGGACATACATTTTTTGCTCATATTTGAGGACTATCCTCAAATTCCTATACCAGTTTAGGAAGTTTGTCCCATTCAGTTTATCCTTCTCAAGGACTGATTGCAGTGTTAAGTTATTTGATGTATTAGCCATTGGTTATCTACGATAAAAATATTCAAAGTAAGTATTAAGTTTAAAATATTTAATAAGATTTTTTATTAAATGTACCTCCCACTATTTTATTCAAATTAATAACTCTCACTATTAATTTGGAAAGTTACATTGTCTAAGCTTTCTAGTGGGTCAAGATCCATATTTCACCAAACCTTAAGTTAACTTTAGCTAAACTCTTAAAACTTAGTTATTTAGGTAGGCAACACTTATCAATTGTATCATATGCAACTTTTGGATAGTTAAGTGAACAACACTTGTTCTAGTCCATCTTATGAACTAAAACCCAACTCTATGCCTCTAGGTTTCAATCCTATTGAGATATCCTAGTTTAGTCGGATTCAATGTTTGACATTTGGATATCACTATTATCCCGTCACATTTCACCAAGATAAACGAGGTACTTTACTTTGGCAAGCTTATTTTATGTCGATCAAGGCCTTGACAAGTGCCAAGCATTGGAAGGCATCGTTTAATTATTACTGACTTAATATTTTAGATAAGGAATTTTAACTTATTCATTCTTAGATCTCACCATAACTAGCCTATTTATTCATGCATTATATTTAGCATATCTCATACATCGTATAAAGTAAATGAATAAAATAGACTACTGCATATCATATATCATGCAATGAATAGAACTATCACATAGTAGGAACACATTCTATCATATAGTAAATGCATGCTCATCAATATCATAACATAATAAAGAAATCAAAATGTCATATAGTATGGCCCCAAAATTCTATTTTCTAATGACATTCCTAACTAACTCCTTAGCTTCTTCTTGTCCCATAGCTCCTTAGCTTATCTTTGTTCCAAGCCAAGAATGCTCCATTGCAATTACAAATTTACAACAGAAACCCCGAGTTACATTCGGGAGGAGTGAGATGAGAAAAGAATATATATTATAAAAATTGAGGAAGACACGACACGCAAGTTGTATTTAAAATTCATCCATAAAAACTCCAAGGGCCATACTATGCAACACATTCATGCATCATATGTAATAATTGCTAAGAAATATATGTAACCAAGATAACCAAGATGATTCACATATATATTTCATAACATAATCATCACAAAAAAAATCATGTTTTAAAATATCGCCTTAAGAATAAAAATGATTTTTGAACACTACGCAGAGATAGCACGGCGGTCCCGCTAGCGAGTTAGTGGGTGGGGGTAAAGGGGGCAGAGCCCTTTGTCGGGGGGTGTAGAGGGGCGGAGCCCTCCGAGCAAAAAATTGAATTCATCTGACATTTAGATTTCAGTTTTTTATCAACAATTGACATGCCTCCTTAGTCGAACAAATCGACATTATTTGACATTCAAATCACAGTCCTGAAATAGGTTTTACATTGGATAGATTTAATCACATCAAATATATCTAACGTAATTCAAACATATTAAATAATATAATTCATACATGAGTCCAAATTTATTTAATCACATTAAACAAGTTTAAACTGATCTATATATGAAGACAAACTCAGAACTAATCACATTAATTTTATCTAGAATAGATTGAGTTCATAAACGCAGAGTATATCACATATACAGAAACTGATTTAAGAAAAATCTGATTAATTTTTTATTCATAACAGAACCTTATTTGTTTCAGAATTCTCATGGATTAAATCATTCACACGTAATTAATCCTTTTTTGATCTTATCAAGACAAAACCCAGAATTAATCACGAAACAGATCCAAAATCAAATTAAAACCCAGAATTTTTCATGAAACAGATTTAAATATGAACTAGAAAATACATAATCAGATTTGTTCAATTAATCTCATTAATTCCTAATTAGAATCAGAATACGAATTATATATATCATATATATATCTAAAAAGTCAGAACCAAACACGAATTTATATATATCACATATATATATCCGGTTTAAACCTAAACTAAGTTGATATTTATTTATCACATAAATGTTCATAAAAAATGCAATTCTAATTCAAACCAAAATAGAATATTTATCATATAAACATTCAGAAAATGGTAAAATACATAATCAGAACTATGTTTTTGTAAGAAGCTCTAATACCACTGTTGGGAATTCAGATTATCATACGCAGCGAAAGTTTAAAATTTGATCCAAATTCTACCTAGGATCCATGCAAAAAGCACAAATCAATGATTAGGGTTTTACCTATTGGGCACTCGTGTTTCTACTGATCAAAACTTGAGAGCGGATGAATCAAACGCTGACTGGAAGGTACAACATCTTTACGGTATCCATATAGAGTGAACAACGACTTCTCACTCACCACGAATCTACTAGGATGCGTTTTTCTCTTTAAGATTTAGGATTGGATGTTTTCTAAGTGATTTAGGATTTTATGGAAGTTATGAGCTTGTATATAAAGTGCTGGCCTCAAGTCTCCTTTTATAGAACTTAGGCAAGCCACAATCCTAGTCCTACTAGGATAATGCTTCCAAAATTCTAATCACACTTAATAACTCATATTATCCTTATTCTAGAGATAATGAGGAGAGATAGGACTTATCTATTAATTATCTAATATTAGATAATAATATTATCTCATAATATAAATATCTTAATATTAGATAATTGCATATAGTTATCAAATATCAAAATAATATTATCTTATAATATATTTATCTAATATTTGATAACGTAATTATTTGATATTACTTTAATATCACATAATATTATATATATATATATATATATATATATATATATATATATATATATATATATATTACGTGAATAACATATTATTATTCTTAATAATAATATATATGCACGAAAATAAGTCCAATTAATTGGATATTAATATAATTAAAGTCTAATTAATTATTATCTTATTTATTTTCTTTTTGTGTGACCCTGTAGGTTCTTACTATATTGACAATGACTCATTATTGAGCCATAGACAGTGAGCAGTATCTAGCAATACATCACTGCCACTTAAGTAGTAAGAATGTCTGTGATTCGACATCCACCTAATACATGATTGACGTTTTGCATCATAATCCCTTTTGTAATAATATCCAAATTGAACTGGAAGCATGGAGAGTGTCATCCTTGTCAAAGTTCAATTTATATTTCTTGATACTGAGTAGACTTTAAAACAAATGACCAATATCACATATTGATTCATTTGAGTATGGTCATGCATTTCTAAGTCTCACTCAATCAAGAGGCCCAAGGATATATCTCTTTTATAAGAGTAATAAAATTTCATCTACATCACTCATTTTCCTCTGCATGATTCGTGACACACCCAATTAATACCGTACTTTTCATCTTAATTAAAGGTGACATAAGACGACATTAAAGTGAGTAACTCTTCATGTAGGGAACTGTAGTAACTTCAAGTCAAAGGACTATATGCAATTGTGACCATATGAGAACTACTAATGACACGAGTGTTATCCATGCAGTATTCTCATATTGGGTCAGTCCAGTACATCTGTTCACTAACAGTGTACTCATGTATTGATTTAATATCACATATCCATGATTCATAATCATCAGTCACTATACATATCAGTCTTGATGTACTATTACTATCCCTTTCGTAATAATACTTAACTAGGGGCATTTTAGGAATAGTAAAACTATTCCAAGGATAATTATTATATTAAGTTATAAATTATGAAAAAAATAAAAAATAAAATATAATAATTGCATTGCTTGAAATAAAATATAATACATTATGTATTATATCAATCATCTATAAAATTGGTTCCTAGGACATACACCAATATTTATACTTGACGTTTTCAAATAAATGAAAAATATTCAATGTCAACCAAATGCTAATAGCATTGATCCCTAAATAATAACACCTCAAATTTATTAGCCAATTCAGACTAATCTTATTTTGCAATGTCAACTACAAATGCATCATAAAAGCAATTATCAATGATTGAAATAGCTTTTACTAAAAAAAATTGCCTTTCATTATCAACCTAGTTTCATCTTGGGAAGGCATATCCAAGATAATATTATTATAACTAGTGAAATGATTCATATGACGAAGAAAAAATTGGTAAAACTAGCTTTATGGCAATCAAAATTGATTTGGAGAAGGCTTATGATAGATTCTCATTGGATTTTATTGAAAATATCCTTATTGATATCGGTGTACCTGATAAATTAAGAAGAATTATCATGAATTACATCAACACGTCCAATATAAATGTGTTATGGAACAAATTAAAAATGAAAGAATTTAAACCTTCTAAATGCATATGACAAGGAGACTTTATCTCTCCATATTTATTTATCATGTGTATGGAGAAACTTACACACATTATAGAAGAACAAGCACAAGTTGGAAAATGGAAAGCTATAACATGCAAAAGAACAAGACCTTTGATTTCTCACTTAATGTTTGCTGATGATCTCTTTTTATTTACTGAAGCTAACAAAGAACAAATGAACTATGTCAATTCTTATCTTCAAAAATTCAGTAAGGTATCAAGGTAGAAAGTAAATCTTGCCAAATAAAAATTTCTCTTTTCTAGAAATGTCTTTAAAGAACTAATGGATGACATAGCTTTATTAAGCAGATTTTCTACTATAAACAATTTAGGGAAGTATTTAGGTATTGAGCTAATCTCTACTGGTAGAAGAAAAAGACAGTACCATAGCTTAATCAATAAAATTAAAACTAAGCTTGTTGGATGGCAATCTCAAACTTTGTCAATGGTTGGAAGGATAACTCTAGCATAATTATTTATAGCATTTATCCCTTTCTATTAAATGCAAGTAGCCAAAATTCCTAAGGGTATATGCTTGACTTTTGAAAAATTACAAAGAAATATCATTTGGGCCATATAAATACTAAACAAAAAATACATACTATTAGTTGGAATTGTATATGCTAACCAAAAAGCTCTAGCAGACTAGGTTTTAGAAAAATAGAGGATATGAATATAGCTTGCCTACTGAAGTTATGTGTACAAATAAACTTTGAAGATTAATGTATGTGGGTAAGAGTTTTGAAAGGCAAATACGAAAGTTAAGGTGGGGGGCCTTTGAAACTCTTAGCTACAAGTAAAAACTCAATATTCTGGAGAGATTTGCTAATATGGGGAAGGAGATAGTAAAAGCTTTCAAGTAAAGTGTTAGTAATGGAGAAAACATTTCCTTTTGGATAGATAACTAGCTAATAGATGTAGGACCACTAAAACAATATGCTTTAATTAATCTAGATGATGATCTAGAATAAATATGCCTCAAAGATCTAGTTATTAACAATCAAAACTAGGATTAGGAAATCTTGAAACAAATTATCCCATAATATATTGTGCACCAAATACGAGCAATCTACCCTTTGTCAATAGATGTAGAAAAGGACAAACTAATATGAGGCGATGATACCTTTGGACATTTTACCATATCAAATGCATATAAATGCATAGTTGGCTAAAAGTGAGACCAATAGGATACAATGTGGAAAAACATTTGGAAGTTCCTAGTACCACAAGGAATTCATTTATTTATCTAGAAAGCTTATCATAACCGACTACTCACAACTGAATATTTAGTATAATGGGGTAATGTTTTAGCCCTCTACAAAGCATGCAGGAATTACATGGAAAAAGAATTACATGTATTACATGATTGCTTATCTATATAGAATGTATGGCATGACATAGTACCCTTTTTGAATTTGGCTTTTTTTACTTCTATTAACCATGAAGAATGGATCAATAATAATCTAGATGGCACCATCCTGGTAGATGAGCATGATGGCTAGAAAGTAAGATAGGCAATAAGTTGTTGGTAGATATGGAACTAGTGAAATAAAGCAATCCATGATGCCAATTTTGTATGGCCCAAAGACCTTGTTCAGTCTATTCTATTATATGCAACTACAGTTAAAAACATAGTACAAAACCCAACTATGAAGACAATGAAATAGATAGGCCATATTCCCATTAGTTGGTGTCTTCCACTAGTTAGTGGATTAAAAGAAACACTAATAGGGTTGCTAGACAATCTTTTAGTTTAGTAGGTTATGGAGGAATACTTCAAGATTGCTCAAGAAATTATATTCATGAATTTGCTAAACCATTAGGAATATACTTTCCTTTTCAAGCAATATGTTAAAATGTTATTTATGGACCTGAAACAACATGGAGATTAGGGTTTTGAAAAATCTAGTTCAATAGTGATTTTAAGGCTCTCATCTAATGTTTATCTAATTCGAACAACTATAATTATGACTTTATTAAAATTATCTAGTAATTAATGCAACAAGAATAGGAAGTAAGAGTAGTACATAATTATTAGGAAGGTAATAGCTGTGTTAATTGGTTGACAAATTATAGCATCCAATTGGAACCTAGATTTCATGAATTCAAGATGATACCTTCACAAATGTCACATATCTTTCTTGTTAATGTTTTAGGAGTCTTTATGACTTGTCTTGTAGTTATTTGTTAATTTCTTTTTCTTTTAGGCTTTTGCCTCTTTGTGTTACAAAGAAAAAAAATGAATTAGTAAGCCTAAGGATAGGAGTTCAAATTATTTCCCTACCATTTCCCTTTCCTATTTTCTTGATGAGGTATTCCCTTACTAGTAAAAAAGGTTGACTTAATGAAAATACCTTTGAAGTGAGGATGGTTTTTCTCAAGCACTCAAGTAAACAATAAAAAATTTATATCCAATAACATTAAACTAAAGGGTAAAATACAATTTGCTTTTTTGAATTACATGTTATGTGCAAAAAAATCCTAATTTCAAAGTAAAATTGTTGAAATGGGTTAAAACCTATTGATTAACCTATCAACCTGTAAACTTTTAAGTATTCGACCTTTTAATTAAGGCCTTAAAAAATGCAAGTTGCAATTGGCTTGAGTTATGAAACTTGTGGCTCATGTGAACTAGCTTAAGAATTTTTTTTTACATTTTTTAATTATGAGTGTGCCAAATTTCTTAATTCATACAAAATTACATTCCCATTTTTCAATTTAATTATATAGGATTGTATTATGCATAATTTATAAATAATATTTTTATTTTATGAATATTTTATGACTTATTTTTTATATATGTAGTATTTTTTAGGCTATATATAAACTTAAAATGTTTTATAACTTGTTTATAAATGAATATGTGATACTTTTAAATAATATTAATTTTTCATTATTTAAAATTTGAAAATTTTTAACAAAAATTAAAACTTTTTTTTAAAAAATTATGAGTTAGCTTATAATTTGAAAAGACCAAACTAGAGCCTTTAACATGAAGGCTTATGTGTAATGTAAATAGGCTCGATTCGAGCTGTTTTATCATTGGCCTCTGTAGGTTGGCCTAACCTATTTGCTTAATAACTCTATTTTAAGGTAAGGGAAATTTAATATCTAAATTATAACTAGGTAATTAATCTGCTTTACTTGAAGTTCTATCTAAATTAATGACAGCATCATGAGATCTTTTAGGACTCCATTGTTTATGGAAACACCATAATCATCTTTTCTATTTTCTTTAATTGAGTTCCTAAATTTTGATGAGATCATTGCTCCAGGTTCCTTAATCAATGAAGAAACCATGTTTAAACCAAGTGGAAGCCATTCAAATAAAAAAATCACTTTTTATGATTAGTCCTAATATCATAAGTGTCAATTAACTATTACAATTAGTTTTAGAAATAGCTCGAAACTTGCAAGTTTCCCTATTTCTCGTACATCTGTAACTTATAATGAAATCAAGAATTTGTGTGAAGCACTTGTAATAAGGAAAAAAAAAGATAACTGTTCTTCCTAGCTTTAAACACTAATAATGGATTAATTTGCTTATATAGCCTTTATCCTTTTAACTAAATTTTAAGCGATCTCTTTTTTGTACAATAAATAGTTAGATGTATCCTAACATTGTCATCCATGTCAAAAGTTTATCGAAGGAAAATTTTGTTTTTATTATTTGAAAGGATTGAATAAAGATATTAAGAATTGTAAAAAAGCATAGTTTTGAAGAGCATAAGTGTAATGTACACTCTATGGCTCGTGGTGTCTTTAGTAAAAAACAATCCAAGTTTGTCCTTGATAAAGTATGTGTTTTTTTATTGCCTAGAATGAAAGTATGAATTAATTATTTATGTTTTGGAAAAACACATTATGCAGGAATGTCAAAAAATTCTTAAATCATGATAGTTGATTAGTATGTTATATGCATATAATTTTATATATATTAGCTTTGAAATGCAAGGCATTAACCTAATTATGATACTTTTTTTGAAGTTTGATTCTTTCGGATGTTCTTAAATTTTTAGTTTCATTCTCTTAAATATAGTAAAAAAATTTCTAAACAATGATGGTAGGCTTCAACTATTGTCTCTTTCTCCAACATGATGTAATCCATAAGTTTAAGTTAGTTCGGATATTCTAATTCAAAGGTGTGATTTGTGTTCTACATTGTTTAGCTATTGTTATTATTTAAGAACTTTCAACCATGGCATTTCAAACTTCTTGCATTAATTTTAAAAACCCAAATCAAGAGACCCATAAATCAATTTGACATAGGTAAAAAATGAGAAAGGAAAGGATAAGATGCAAATTAACTGGTTAGAAAAGACACTAAAACATGAAGAAAGGACAAGGTTGATGGAACTTTCTCTATAAACAAAGAAAAGCCTTGACATCTCATGGTGTTGCTATTAATTTAGATGAAACTTAGATTAGAGAATTTTAATTGCCCACTAATTATAATTTAGGTATAACTAAATTGCCCTTACTTTGAAATTAGGAAGGGAGTTTACACATGATACGTTGTTTAGAAAGGTAAATTGCATTTATCCTAAAATTTAAGTCATTTTGATTCAATTTCACCACTAATTACAATTACAAATTTTCATAATTTTACATTATTAAAGAATAAGTAATTAACATAAAGTGTTTAGAGGATTAAATATCAATTTATGGTTAATATTTAATTAAACAATGTTTTATATCAAATTTAACATCTATTATAAATTTATCATAAAAAATAATAATAAAATCGGTTAATATATATATGAAATTGATGTCATACCATTTGCTAGGGTTATGAAAAATGACATTTAATATCAATTTTTATAAAAAAAAATGGATGTCTAATTTTAGATATATTAATTTGATTTTTATAAATAATTGATGAGATATGTTTTATCCTTCATCTAACCCCTAACCCCTACCCACCTTCTCCTTCCTAACCTTAACTTGCTACACCAATTCGAATCCTTCACATTCCTTTTGTATTTTGCCTTGCAAAACATCATAACCAGAAATAGAAAAAAAAATCTTGTATGACTCTACAAAACCTGATGATAGCAATTATAAAGAATAAAGTTTGAAAAATATAAGAAATCATATATAATACCTTAATCATAGATGAATGTTGCATTGAATACTATCTTATACTCGTTATTCAATATATGATATTAGCACTCCTAAAAACAAGCACGCTTAAATTCAATTCCTATAAATATAATGAGCATTCATTAAATTTTTAGAAAGTAATGGTATATATTTCATATAAATATATAGTAGATAATATGAATGAATGTAAAAAAAAGATGGATAAAGTCATATTTCTTACCTGTCCAAATCTACAAAATCCTACATCAAAATAATGACTAACGAAATATGATAGATTATGAAATAAGAAAATAAATTGCAAGAACAAAATAAAAATTAAACTAAACAAACCATAGCTTTTAAATCATACATTTTTCCAATAAGTATTCAACCTCATAAATTTAGTGAAAAGCGTATAGAGTTTCATTCCTATAAAAAAATGTGATGACCAAAAATATAATATCGATTAAAATCATCTTCAAGTTCAAAAGAGTATACATTAAGGTTCATTTTAGGGTTTAAGATAGTTGCATAATAAAATTTGCAATTGCACTTGTACTTTACTTGTTTTATTTTTAACTTGTTCAAAGCTCAAATATTGGTTATGGACAAACAACTAACATGTAAATGATAATGATACTATTCTATTAATAAAAAAAATAAAGTCAGTTTTGAATAAAACACTAACGTTTAAAGAATAATGGTGTCATCATACTAATAAACTTAAAGACATCATTTTCTTATTAATAACCATTGTTTTTGTATTAAAAACATCAGTTTTAAATGAAAAAGTCAACACCTTTTCACCTAGAATATTTTTTTTATAAAGCCTCTCATTAAAAATAACCAATTGACAACTCCAAAAATAAAGTTAGAAATAATTAACTGACATATGCAAAATGAGATAGAAATTGATAACAACATAAATAATTATGGGAGCTTTTATATAAATTTTTTATTCACATTTATACATCAAATAATAAGTTACGACATGCTATTTATAATCAAACCAATTGTTAATAACTTATTTCTAATGAGTTTAATAATAACAAAAATAATTATGTTAATAACTTACTGACAACAAGTTTAATTACAACTACCAATCATATCTAGGAACATTTAAATCCATTCATTATAGTTGAGCTCCAATCTTAAGAAAATGTCTCACCCAAATCTTTTTAATTTCATTAAGTTATTCTTGAATATATTGTTTATGCTTATTCTTGAAATACTATAATTTATGCATAATTAATATGTTAGCATTAAAACCAATTAATTAAGTGTGTAAATAAGCTACAAATAAGTAAGTAGTTACCTTAGTTAGGGGTTTATCAGCAAGTATCAAATCATACATGAAGCTTATAACATAATAGCCACACTCTATATTTTCAGGTTATTTTAGGCATTGGAATAAAGTAGGATGTCAGTTTGATCCCATTGATGCATAAACTTTCATTTATAACATGTTACAATATTACTATTAACAATATATATGTCGTCATTAGAACCAATGTTAAATTTTTGTTTTTTATATATGGTTTTATGTTTTCCCTATATACAATCATTAGAGCTCCTTTCAAGCAATTCTTCAAAGTGGATCACACTTCTCTTAATAAAAGGTCCAACTAGTAGATAGCCTTTCTCCTTAGGAACACTACGACAAGCATTCAATAGTGCTCACAATATAATAACATAACAAATAGATAAAAATTGTTTGAGAAAAAAATCATAACTAACACATTAGTGAAATTTACCTTTCGTGGTACAATATATAGTAGCAAGTATTCTTAGGCTAATAGAATAAAGCATTAATAATGTATTCCTCTATTGGCACATAGTTCATGAATTGCTTTGTCAAGTTAATATGGATCTAATAATCTATATGTAGTATTTTTTAGTGTCCATTAGTTTTAGCAATTCCTATATAAGGATTGATACAAGTTAAACTTATATTCATACAATAATTCAATTAATTTATATTTATTTAAAAAGGATAGCATTGCTGGAAATCGCGCATCATACATGCACAGCGGAATAAAAAATTTTGCACGATTTTCACCAATGATCCATGCGAATTAAGAATGCCATAGATTAGGGATTAGGGTTTATACCTTTCGGCCAAAAATCTTCTATTCGCTACACAGCAAATCTGATCTGCTTCTGTCCGTTTTCCAACCCAATCTACTCTCCAAATCACGAACCGGGATAGAAACTAGAAGATCAGATCACCAGTGCAACGTTTAATGTGGCTGCACCTCTATGGTATCCACACGAACTTGTGAATTACCGATGAATGTCCACACAAACACCGGTTGGAATTGATCTCCTTTCACCTCGTAGTGCTAGCTACGCCTCTTCAGGAGTTTTGGTCAAGGAGAGGTGCTAGGGTTTTTCTATGCCTTTTTGGGGTGCGTGAATAATGATAGTAAAACCTATTATTATTACCCAACAAGCCTATTTAAATAGGTGCATAGAAAAACCTAACCTATTTGGGCTTTATTCCATGTATAATTATAGGTTCACTATTGGGCCTTATAATTGTAACATGAATTCCCAAATATTAAACCCAAACAATTTGGTCCATTAATTCCAAATTCACTAGGCTCTAAGTGTGCGACCCTATAGGCTTTCATTACGTTGGCAATGATCATTAATCATATTAATGATAATAAACAATGATTGGTGTCTAGCAACACATCATTGTTACCCAAGTAATGAGAAAGTCGGTGATTTGACTAAACCTTTACACGTGATTATCACTTATGTCCTTTTGTCCTATACATCTAGATTGAGCACGAGACATGGACCGTGTCATTCTCGTATAGCTCAATCTTAAGGTTTCTTGATTCCTAAGTAAGTTGATTGAAACAAATGTAATCGATATCCCATGTCATTTCATCTGAGCATGGCCATGCATTTTCTCAGCTTTACTTAATCAAGGGGCCCATAGATGTTACTTCTGTTATATAGGAGGGACAAATCCCATCTTGATCACATAAATCCCTCCACATGATATGTAACATATCCAATATCTACCCTTGCATTCACTTAACCATTAGTGACATAGAATAGTATCAAAATATGAAACTCACATGTAGGGAACCTTGGTGATCTCAGGTCAAAGGACCATATTAATAATGATGACTAAGAACCACTTATGACACTCATATAACGATCCATGTAGTGTTCTTAATATGGGTCGGTCCAGTATACAAGTTCTCTAACTTGTACTCATGTGTAAACTTAATATCCCATATAAGTCTTCACATATGCTAGTCTTAACATATCAAAGCAACCTAATCCACAATGATATATGACTAGGGACATTTAAGAATACAATTATTCTAAAGTTATTATCATAATTGAATATATTACGCAGACAATATATATAATTATAATAATTGGAATTGCCATTAAAATAACATGATTCAATATTACAATCACCAATATAATTAGTTTTAGGGCATATACACTAATAAGTATAAACCTATATAATCCAGAATTAGATGTAAATGGACATGGAGCTACTTAAACCTCAAAAGTTACTTGATAAAGGACTTGCCATGTACATCGAATTATGTAATCCTATCATTTCAGCCCAATATAGAGTATGGACTAGGAATTTTTGCTTTAAAAGCTATCAAGGTGCACTTATAACACCTTTTAAGAATGACCAAGAGATCACTAAAACATAATTAACATTAATTAGTAATCCCACATAGTAATACTAATATAACTTTAAAATATACAAAAAGTTAATGGTGGTAGGGGAGAATATAGGATAATACTTACACCAGGAATTAAATAAGGGTCTTTAAGCATGCAATGAAAGTCATGTAGGCTTCCTCCATTATCTAAACTACATTGTTTAGAATTAGTACCTTAACTTTGTGGACCATGGGCTTATCGACCACAACCTTGACTTGATCATCTAGTAATAGTTAATGGTAAAACTCATGACTAATCAAAATTCACTCATTTGTGACCTTTTACAGAAATGGTTCCACCATTATCAAAGTGCATCACACTCCACCTTTTGCAATATGAAACTTCACAATAGCAAACCTAATTTATACATGGACATATGTAAAAAAGTATAAGAGTTAAAGGTGATATTTACCTTGGATATGATTTTTAGAATAGTTATTGTTATAGAGGTTAGTGCTATAAATATTGTCACATCCTTTAAGTTAGTCATTAAAAGGGTCAACATCCCCTCCTAATTAAGAGTCCACCAAGTTAGTTAGGCATTATTTGTAAAAGATAGTTCTTTTAGGAGAGTAGTAGAATTAAGGGCTAGCTAGACAAATGACATGAAACTTAAATGTGTGGTTTGCTAATAAGCTATCCGCTCTATCAAAGCATGAAATTGGTCTTACTACTAGTAGAATTGTTGCTATATCTATTGCTAGGCTTGTTAGTATTGCTCCTCAGGCAACTACAGTGTTACCTCCTAATCCATATTGAGTCCCTATGTCGTATTATTAGTGATGCTCACTTTGAGGTATTTGAAATTAACTTATAAATCTCCTACTAGACGATGCCTTGACAAGCCGAAAAAGTTCCTCAAGCTAACACCACATCTAATAGCCTGAATAAGGCTGGGATGCTCATCAGTTCCCAAAGTTATGGTTAAGATGTCATTTTTTCCAACCAATTGAAACTCACTCTAAAAGGCATGCTGCATAAGAGTGTCCCATAGCAATAAACAAAAATGAAAAAAAATAGATAATTAGATTCAACTTAAGTGAAAAAGGGATAAATCTAACTTATTGGCTACCACTTAGTAGTCGGCCGGTCAAGCATATTTATTAGTATTCATCAGAAGATAATCGTTTATACATTTGAAGAAAAAGCATAAAGATTACGATAATATGGTTTTAAAAAATCCTAGAAAATTACAACTATTTTTTATCTTTATTCTTAACCACCTTTTATTCTTTATATTCCTTAAATTTAAAAATAGTTTTTTAAAATAGTTTTTTTAATTATCTATGCAAATTCTAATCTTTTATAGTAAAAATGGTGAAAATTTGTATAAAGAACAGAAAATGAAATTTATAAGAATTGATAAATATGATTATGTTGGACTTTTAGGCTAATTAACTCAATTGAATGGTTTAGTAATGATGATTAAGAAAATTTTCATTTATAAGCTTATATTGAATTACAAGGGCATGATTGGACCAAACAAGGAAGTGCCTATCAAAAAAGTTTAAGTGGATACCTAATGACATTTTTATTGTCTTAAGAAGATGTCAAATGGAGATGAATTTAAAAAAAAGCAAGAGGTCAACAAAAAAAAATGATATATACTATTAGGAAAGCCTACACATTAGTGATTTGATCTCTGTGTTTGAGCACAAGAGAAAAATGATGAGACATTAACAATGATTACTTTT
This sequence comes from Sindora glabra, assembly GCA_020226215.1. Classification (NCBI taxonomy): domain Eukaryota; kingdom Viridiplantae; phylum Streptophyta; class Magnoliopsida; order Fabales; family Fabaceae; genus Sindora; species Sindora glabra. Next base: position 51,270,138 of record CM035233.1, read on the forward strand.
AGTATGTAATTGTATATATGAACCATGCTAACTTATTATTATTTTATCTTATATATAAATTTATAATTAGCTAATCTAGGCCACATGCTCACTAATGTAAAGATATCCCTACATACTTGCACTTATGTGGATAAGGAAGGCACACAAGAATTTATGGATCACTAAGCTAAGAAGACTTAGGTTAATTTGGTTCTTTAAGTTCTACTATGCTATTTTTTTTTTTGATAAAATGCATTATCATTATTGTTTAGCTTTTCAGTTTTAATTTGTAAGGTGACTATTCTGAGCTATTAGAAGATCAATCTTTTAGACTTTGCCTAATAGTGGTGAATGTAGCTTTGCCTATGTTGATGAGACCTCTATATGGATAGAGGTGGTTAGAGGTCAAAACAAAAAAGGTTGTATTTATGGCATAGGTTTGGAGTTGCATAACATTGCTAGGCCATCATCCACTATGGCTAATTTGTCTTTGTAGGTTGAGTTGTAGGAGTTGCAAAGCCCAATCTAGCACCAGAATAAGGAGGTTGTGGAAGCACACAATGAGATTGTACAAAATAACTAAGCAATAACAACTTTTCATTCAATAAGCTCAAATTGACCACTATGACTACTACTTCTAAATGATGTTCTAGAGGTTGGTTATCTTAAAGCCACCTTCAAATGATTCACCCTCTTAACAAAAGGAGGGGGAGATGATGAGGCTACACTTGATAGCTAGGTCATTATTTATTGATGGTCTTAGGATTATTGGATTTCATTTTCTACACATTGGATTTGATTGTTTTTTAATAAAATTTTTTCATTGTGTAAATAAATGGTTATGAAATTTGTTTAAATTGTAAGAAATGTGTCTATCAAGTTTGTAAAAAATTGTTGTTTAATTATGTTTATATATGGATTTTGTTGCAAACACTAGTGTACAAAACAACAAGAATTTTTGCAAAATTTTCTAGATTAGTTATGAAATTAACAATAAATATATAAATAATGATGCCAATAATTCTTCAGAAATTTTCTAGTTTAGCAACAAATTAATAATAGTGACAAGGATTTCTATTACTAAATATGGGAGATTCATTTTTAATTAAATACCCAAATCATTGTGGATTATTGGATGAAATATCCATTGCTAACTTTATAATTAGTGATTAATGTATGCATCATTATTTTCTACTTATTGTTTTTATTGGTCACCGTGTAGTCTTTATTTAATGACGGAATTTTGAAGCACAGTAATAAATTTGTCACTAATTAAATTATTAATTCACTTTTTAATTATTATTTTCAATTTATTAATAATGTTGTTATTGGATAATAATTTTTTTAGTGGATATTTCGGCCAATGACGTAAGGCCATATATCAACCGGTGATTTGATGATCAGATAAACCGATCAACATAAGTACAAGAAGCGCATGCCTCGTATTCTCTTATAAACACTAAGCAGTTATTATTACGTTATTGAAATGACAAATTCAAGGTTAATCGTTGGAGTTGTCATGGCAGTTTTCACTGTCTAAGATTGTTTATGCAAATCGATCTGTGCAGTATATAATCAGTCATTCTTCAATCAATTTTTATGTCATCAAAAATCAATCTCTCAATACCTAATATATTCTTATGTAGCTGATTTTATATACAGGATTGATACCACCTAAAACATGCGAATTATTGAAAATGTTGCATGTTCTCTGTCTATTATATAAGGGTTAACACTACTTCAATTTCATGATCGAGTGTCTATTGAATCCTTTTACAACTTGGGCCCTTGCCACATACAGAAGACAATAAAGAAGAATTGGGCAGGTGGAAAGCCTGGATTCAGGCTCATTGCCACTTTTACATTTCATTAATAAAGTAATCAGCATAATTAGATTCTACAATTAATTAGTAGGGAGGACCCTTTGAACTGGGCTCACATACTAAATTACTGTTTAGAGAATGCAGGTGTTCCAAGGTGATGACCCCCATATGGGTGCTTGACACCCACCTATCGACTCCCCCACTCTTTGCCTTAATGCCTTAATTTACAAGCAACACCTGTATTATTATTGGGTAAAGCCCTTATTAAAGGGCGCTTTGTTTATTGCAATGTTAGTGTAAGTGTCACCCTGGCATTAACAAGATCCAATTATTGATGCTTTTGGTATCCCCACAGGCGCTGTACTGTATATACTACATTAATTCTACATGATGCTCATTAGATTCGCATTGCGTTAGCCTGAGGATCTTGTGTAATCTTTATCTTGGGATTTTGTGGATCACTTTGAGCACCTGGAAAAACAACTAGTTTCTTTTCCCTACGCACTATGTCAACCCTTTTTTTATTTTTTTATTTTTGGAATAATATTGAAGCTGAGAGGTACAAATGAAGGGAAAGGTGAACATGTATTTTCTAATTCAGGATAGGAGGTATTTTCTGACAAAAATTTTAAATCAATATATAAGTTGTCTTTAATTTATTTGAAAAAAAATGTAAATTAATTTTCTTAATTTATAGAAAGAAAGAGTAAAAACAATCAATATTGATTATTTTTTAGAACATTATCATAGACGGATCAATTCCTTATAAAATATTTGATATAATTATAGATATTATTTAAAGAATGAATTCGTCACCATAATTCTAAATAAAAATAATATAAAAAAATTTTGTTGTTTTATTTGTGATGAATCGACATCCTCTTATATCAATTATATATAATCTAAAATAAAGTATCAATTCAATACTATCAAACTAACCACAAAAGTAAATTAGCTGATGTTCCTAAACGTTGACCTAAACATTGAAATTGAGTATGACTATTATTTGCACCTCAGAAGCTAAAGGTTTGGCAAATGGACCAAACTGTTTGTGCACTGTGGGCAAGTCAATCATGTAGGTTATTCTCTCAGGAGCTCTACATACCTAAATAATTGGACGGCCGTGCACTAGAAAACTAATTATCTTCATGTGTATCACACGGTCAAATATATCTAAACCATTTTCTTGAGAAGTTAAAGCATAATTTTGCTAATAAACATTAGGTGCTTAATCATTGTGTTTAATTATGCATTAACAGGAATATTAGAAAGCAATCTATTTTTTTCTTTGTTTCTTTAGCATACACTGATGGTGAACATAATTTTATTAAAAAAAATTCTCTTCAACTATATGACAGCTGACGTAGAAAACCAAATGAGCATGTCATTTCACAAACTTGCGTATATGACTGAGAAGCATGCATACACAAAGCTGACCTTATAATTTGCAACACTCCAGTCCAAATCATTTTGCGCCTCTGCCAGACTTGGGATGGGTCGAAATTCATATAAATGGATCCTTTTATATTAGCCACAAGCTAATAATTATAGTAATGCCAGGTGTTCGATTATAATTAAAGCCATCTGTTACCAACTCACACTTGAGGGTTAATTAATTCATTATTTGTTTCTAAAATGGTGAGTTCGAGACGTTTCTATCGCGTGAGGTTTTCAGTTTGCTGTTTATTGTGAAGTAATCTCATAGTAAAAAAAATGTGGGACACCTAAATGTAAATAATAATAATAATAATAATAATAATAGTAATAGAGGTTTGCTTCGGTACAACATTAAAAATTATATAATTTTTTACAAATTTTGTGAAAAAAATTCATAAAATTTATAACACTTTATATAAAATATACAATTTTTTATATGATATAAGTCATATAGAATACAATTATTTATATAAAATTTATAATTTTTTTATAAAATTTCATAACCATATCTATAAATCTCACAAAATAAAATAGTAAACTTACAACAAGAAAATTTAAGAAGTTATTGTGAAATATTATTAAATAAATTTACAAATTTTATATAAAATATTACTGACTTTTATAAAAAGGAAAGTCATATAAAATTAACAATAATAACACCGATACTATGCTGAAGAAGTGCCCATAAAAATATTACTGCCAATGGTAAGACAAAACGAAGTCATACATTTTAACCTTTGTGTCACAATTGCACCAACGAACTTCAACTCTACGGTTCACTTTTTATGCTATAATGAGTGGTGTATTGTAGTCAGAGAGCAACAGACCGGATAGATATCCTAAATTTACATTTGTAATGCGTTATTACTGATGTATGATATGACATATGTATATATATAATGGGGCTGGGGCTTTCTCGAGCATAATATATTCCAATAGCATAGTCACTAGTAAATTTATGTAGGGATTGAATTTTTTTTCCCAGGTAAGATTGTATATAAGGATAAATGCAATATCAAATTGGCTATGATCTAAAGACATAAGAAAATATATAACTATGTGGATTTATACGTAAAAATATTATTTTATCCCTATCTAATAAATATACCATAGTTTCAAATTGTGGAACATAAGGATTGTTGTCATCACAATGTTGTGTTGCGGTACTCTCTATAATCACAATATTTTACAGTTTCACTTTGTAATAGTCATATTTTTGTATTTTTTTTTTACAATTTTACTTATTATAATATAACTCCAATTCCAATTGTAAATCCAATTTACAACAATAGTTAATTTATTTGGACTGGTACTCCTATTCACAAATATAATATTGTTATAATCAAGAGAACTCATGGCATCCATATATTAATGGAAAAAAAATTAACAAATAAGACTTTAGTCAAATTTTGTGCTACATATCCATAAATGCAAGATATGAGTTAATATATATATATATGCTTAATTAGTAGCTATGTGAAATAATTTTATGAGCCAAAAAGAGTGAAAGAATACCTAACATGGTGCCACTCACTGTACACACTACTTTGTTTGAATTGCCATGATTAATTTAATTTGTATCGATAGTATTGCCATTGGCCATTCTTTTGTAATTTCATGTATTAAATTCAATGACCCTAGCTTTGCTCTTCTATAAAGTGACCTCTTCCGGCCGTCTCCTTGCCATCAATAAGTTTCACTAATTTTCTCTTTTATTAGTGTTCTTTTCTTTGAGTTGTTTATCATATCATAGCATATCCTTTCTTCGGCTGCTTTTAAGTTATGGAGAAGAAGGCCTTCATCAAACTTCTGATTCTCCTTCTGGGCCTTTCCTATGTTGTCTTTGCTACTGCTGTTTCTGCGACCAGTAAGTGTCGAGGGTTTTGAAATCCCCCTAGGGTTTTCTTTCAGACACCCTTGGTTTTCGTTTTAACTTCGTTTATATAGATTATAAATATAACTAATCAAGGATGTCTGAATTTATCTTGTTGAATCAATAGGAAGCCTCGCATCCGGGAGAGTGGATTTGTCAGTGCAAGATCACCTACCTCAGGTCTTTCTCTCCGTTCTTCTCGTACATAATTTATATCAGCGGAAAAGAAACAAGGAAATTAACAGGTTGATATGTATCTGCTTTTTCGTGCCCTAGCCGACAGAATCAAAACTAGGTCTTCATTATTGATTAATAATCTAAATACATAAGGAACAAGGGACAAAAATCTTCAAAAGATCTAGAAGAAAATTATAAAAAGAATCATGATCCAGATTCCGACAGGCTTGGAAGATTTCTAATTCTGGTTTCTCTCCAACGATAGATTCTAGCCAGCCTGTGCAAAAGTCATAATTAGCAAGTTAATTAAAGTGAAAAATGACGACTGATTAATTTCCTTGGCGATTTCTAATTTGTAGCTATATCAATTATTGGCCCTATCTAACATATTAGTGAACTTTTGTTTAATCTAATTTTGCAGGATGATCTGGATTTGAGGACTGGAGAGGAGGAAGTAGGAGTTGAAGAGGGGAGAATGATGATGAATATTGCTGATTATCCAGGAACAAAATCAAATCCAGCCCATAATCCACGAAATCATCCTTAATTTCTCTCCGAGAAATCAAATTCTTAATCGAAATCAGAAGCGTAATTAATATTATCTTTTAATTATTATTATTGGACTAATTTACTAAGACTTTTGGCTAATGGCTTGGACTGTCCCTATCTGCTATTTGTGTTTCTACTTACTACTTACGTTGAATACCTGAATGTGTACCTACATGTTGGTAGTTTGGTGATAATAATTAAGTAAATTACTACGGATTAAGCTACTTAAGCTTTGAGAGGTGAGTCTGAAAGTAGAGCATTAGTACTTCATAGTTCGCATCATCAGATATACCGGCTTGGCTGAACTGTAAGATTGGCACTGTATTGTATCTGGCATGTGGAAGGCTTCAGTTTGATTTTAGATTTTGGAATAGTTTTCCACTTCATTTCTCTTGTCATTTTCCTCCTCATTTCTCTAGTGATTTGTGAAATTTGATGGTTTTATGCGGCCAAGGTTCTAAATTGCATGCGTAACTTTAATGTTATGCATAGAAAGCTGGTTATTGTAGATCGGACTAAAATTATATGTAGCAGTTGAATCAAGCAGCTCAACTACCCATTGAGCTTAACTCAAAAAAATATACTTGACTATTTAATTTATAACATGTTTCAAATGAACTCGAGCCAAAAAGAAAAATTAGTTTATTTAATTAAACGAGCGCATCTAAATATTTTTTTTCAATTCAACATGTGCTTAGCTCATAAGCAAGCTAACTATAATTTAATTATTTTTATTATTTATTTATGAATATATAGTATATAATTAAAATTGTATTTTATTTTTATAATTTTAAAATTAAAATTTAATTATGTTTATATTAAATGTTATAGCCTCTTTGTACCAAGCCTTCATCTTACGTGCATTTGAGTCAAACTTGATCCGTGCTCAATTCAAACCTTAGATACTAATTGTTCTTGAGCCGAATTGAACTAAATCTCAAGTTTCACAATATCTAATCAATCCGAGCTTTAACCAAAAGATTTGTATTGACTTGCATTCAGCCGGTCTCCAACACCTTTTCATATGAATCAAGTTATACCTAATAATATTAAAATTTAATTCATTTTTGCCTCTAATCACAATCACAATTTTACGTTATAACGATTATATGTTTTTTTGCTGTATGTATAAGCTATTTTATTAATTACAGCATAATTATAAGGATAACTCATAATTCAAAATTAAAATTGTGAATGTGATTATATGACAATTAATAAAATTATAGATAAACATGGAAATGCAATAGATAGTTGCATTCATAACAAAAGTGAAAAGACTGTGCTGGCAAATCTAACACAACAATACTATACATAATATTACAACAATAAACCATAATTTAAAACCGTTCTTGTGATTGTGTATACGAATCAGCAAAAGACTCAAATGTCGAAATTTGCAAAACCCACTAATTGAGTTAATTAATTCCAATGGCATTGCAAAAATAAAACATATATATATATCTCGTTGAGTTAAAAACTATTACAATTCAATCACAATATATATATATATATATCGTTGAGTTAAAAACTATTACAATTCAATCACAATAATGTTAATATCAATGAATGCAATTGTACTACTGGTGTATGCATGATTAGCGCTTAAGAGAAGATAATATAAACTAATTAAACAATTCCAAATGATAGATTGAAAGAAGTGCTTTATTTCTAATCAGACTAATTTGTTGATGAGTTCCATTTGAGTCCACATTGTTGTACTAATACAATAAATAAAAAAGAGTAAACATAACATTTTTACGACTTACATTCTCTTATCCTCTGCACAATTTTCATCTCTTTAACCCTATTGTAATTCTGATTAGGCTAGTTATCATAACGATCTTGCATATTTTTAAAGTCAAACCTTATGCTCTCATGGAAATTATAACTATTAAATGGATTCCTTTGATCCACACAAATGATTAGTTATAAATGGATCGAATATTTGCAAAAATTATAAATTTTCAAAATGGGAGACTAAATCTTAAAGTTTGTGAATTGTACTGGTCTACAAATATCTTTTATAAAAAATTTAAATTTTAAATAATAATTATAAATTTAAAAATGATATATTTAATACAATTTAATTGATACCAGCATTTTATTACTAAATAATTTATAATAAAAATTAGTTAACTTAAAATTATTAATTTGTGAATAAAATCATTAATTTATTTCAATTTGATTAATTTGAAAGATAAAAGATTAGGTTTGAAAGTAAGTATTGAATTAATTAGATGAAGATTTGTGTAATACGTTAATTTAGTTTGAATACAAAAATGTATTAAAAAAAAAAAAACAAGAAAAAGATTGCAGATGTATTTGCTGTAAGCTATCAGGACCAGTTCGTGCAAATTATAAATCTGATGAATTAGACCACTTTAAGTTCATTTCTTATAAATCTTAGTCTGTATATTTTTGTGGACTTATAAACCCAAGTCCTTTTGCGTCTTTAATGGAAATTAAACAAAAACAAACAAACAAACAACATACGATTTCTCAATCTTCTACAGAAATTGAGTATCCCTCTATTACGATTGTTACTGGGAAACTTGCTTGATTATCATTCTTATTGCCTGGTTTGTGTTTCCCGATACAAAAGCCAGTTTCATTATAACGACAACCAATCTGCAATGTACATAGCATCCAATCCAGATTTTTCATAAAACAATCCAGCATATCGAGATTGATCATCATAATTTAGGAAAAGATGATTTGATTCAACCAAAAATGATTTTTAGTGATCTTCATATTTCTAACATTTACACAAAATTACATAGGAAAACTCAAATTTTTATTTTTAAAATTCAGGTTGGGCATTCTTATTCTTCATGTACCACTTAAAGGGGAGTATTAGATAATATATCATGCAAGAATCATCAAGTCAGTAGCGTTTTCCTCTACCAAATCAGAATTAATATCACGAAGAATCATTAAATCCATAGAGATTCCCTCTATCAAATTAAAAGACCTTTATTTCCTTTTATTCCATCAAATATTCTTTTATTCTTTCCTTATAAGTGTGTGTGTGTGTGTGTATATATATATATATATATATATATATATATATATATATATATATATATATATATATATATATATATATATATATATATATATATATATATATATATATTTGTAATTCGTATTTTAATTATTGATTAAGCATTTCAATCTATTCTCAACTATTTTAATAGAAAATATTCTTCAATAAAAGAAATGATTTCCCTTTTTATATATCATACACAAAGAAAGTAGTTTCTCTTATATTGTGTGAATAGTTAAAATCAATTATTTTTTTCTAAATGTATATTTCATACAACAAAAAAATTAATTTATAATTTTTTAACTTAATTAATAAATTATAAACTAATCCTTAGAGGTTTTTGTCACATTAACTTTTTTTTAAAAAAATATATATTCTTATTCAATGAATTTCATAAGATAGCTTATATATAACTTATAAACTAATAACTTCTTAAAAAATTTTCAAATTTACCCATCTTCTTTTAATTAAGTAACAATATAGATGTTAATTATGTAAATAAATAAATGTAGTATCATAAAGTATAATTAATTAAATTTTAAATTATATATTATTATTATTATTTTGATTTGCACTAAGATATCCCCACTTGAGCGGTGAAAAACTAATTTGTCAAGGTACAATTAAGTGCCAAAAGTGAAAACCTCTCCTAAATAAATTTTCTTTGGATCAAACATAGAACATCTTATTAAAGATATTTGAATCCTCTTCACTCAAACTAACTCATATTGATTATTATATTATTTTAAATAATAAAATGAAATGTTAAAAATATAATTAATTAAATTTGAGATAATTATATTTTTATTTTAAATATTTTGATTGCATTAACACTACAACAAAGAAGCTCAATAGCGGGGACATTTTTAGCGACGACAATCACTCGATCATTGCAATTGTCGCTAATGACATTATAAACTTTTATCGATGACAAAGTTGTTGTTAAAAAAATGGCGCCAAATAAATTTGGCAAGGATGGGAAATGAAATATTTCAACGATGACATTTTGTTGTCACAAAAGGCACACAACCTTCACCAGCGACATTGTCGTCACTGAAGGTTGGTAGAAATTCCAGGGCAAGCCTTTTAGCGATTTGTCGTCGCTAAAAATGTAAATCTTTAGCGATGACAAAATCTTCATTGAAGGGTTGCACAAATTCCAATGCAAACCCTTCAACAATGACTTTCATTGTTGTTGAAAACCTTAATCTTTAGCGAAAACATAGTTCTCACTGAAAGGTTAGCACAAGTTCTAATGTCAACCCTTCACCAACAACTTTGTTATCGCTAAAGGGTTGTTGTCTTTAATAATGACCCTTCAGTGACGATCAAAAAATTTATCGTCGTTGAAAGGTCTATCTATAAATAACCTTCTCGTGAGTCCTTTTCCTTATTTATGCGTGGTAAGGTGGGGAGTTAGAGAGTTTTAGAGGTATATTTTCTCTTTTCTTTTATATTTTAGTATTGTTATTCATATTTTTTAATAGTATAGTGTAATTATTTATTTATATAGTATATTGTTATGATTTTGTTAGATGTTGTTGCTATTTGTTAGCATTTGTATTCGATTGGAAGATATTTGATCAGTAGATTTATTCCTGTGAGGTATGTTTAAAACTTTATACAATTTTGTTTGATTATGTAGTTTATTATATGGGTTTATTTTTTGCAATAATATGTGACTATTTAATTTATTCTGTTTGTATGACAATTTTTGCATGAGATTAAAGATGATTGAATTTATATGCTACAAATGTTAAATATGCTTGCATAATTTAATTTTTATATATAATTTATAAATATAAATTATGTTATTATTATATAACTGGGTGTAATTATCTTTTTCAATAATTTCAATGTGCATTGATTGTTTAATTAAGTAAATACATGTGTAGATTATTCAACCTAGGACGTAGTTTCAGAATACAGAACCTTATAATTTTATGGAAAAATAGTAATGTACAAAATTAGAATACTTATAGAAGTACATTGATAGAAAGAAATGATATGAAAACAATCCTTTAAGCACATAAATAAAATTTTTCAATATAAGTTTGTAAAAATATTTTAATGAAAATGTAAAATAAAGTAAGTAAATATTATAAATATATTTGATGGAAATGTTATAATTATTGAAAAAAATTATATTTAACAATAATATTAAACAAAAGAAGATACATGCTAAAAATTTCTTACAATCTAAAACGATTTCATATAATTAAACAATTTAATAGGGATCCTAATTCATAAAAAAAATTCATAATAATGCACAATGATAAAAAAAAATTCAATCACTCAATAATGATTGCTATGTAATTGTTAATAAATATTTCTTTGTAAAAAATCATCTTCATAAAAAATATTTCTTTGTAAAAAATTTCCATATATTCAATGTCTTCCTTGGAAATGTGTTAAAAATAAAAACCATTCAATAATAATTTACATGAGTTTTATTGTAATTTTCATATAATTTTTAATTCTATCTATGAACTTATACAATATCTAACTTTTTATTATGCATAATATTAATATGTACTTAATATTGATAAAAAAATTAATTTTTATGACATAAAATCTATTTGGTAATGTTTTATTTGAAATGTGAATAAAAGACATTAAATATTTGATATAAAAATATATACAAATGTTTTATGTGAATATATTAATAAGTAATATTAAAGAATTGAAATTGAAATTCTTATTTGTTGAACAATAAAATTAGATATTTTGTAAATGATAAAAACATAAAACATTTACAAGAAAGTCATACACAGAGCTATAGTAATAAGATTATATAGGGAAGCATACTTTCACAAAATTGAAGTGTAGTAATAATAGGATTACATATGGTAGGCATCTTAAAGGATCACAAAGATTTCAATTTTTACATTAATAAGTATTCTCGTATAAAATGCAATCCAGATGAATTTGACGACTGTATACTAATAGAAAATTAAAAACTTTGAGTGCTTGAAAACACACCTATACACATAAAATATACATCTTATCAAAAGAGCTGAGTACCTATAAAATATATGTCATGATAGAAGAGTTGAACTATACTTCCTATGAATACAATAGAATAGGTTAAAAGATTAAACTCCTAATTTCAAATCATTAAATAATGGAAAATATTGTGACTATTAAAATACTTAATCGTGCAGATAATAACACTCCATAATAATAGTACTCATAAAATATTGTAGTGTAAGTTTAAAATTATTATAAATATATATTTACAATAATTTTAAATACAATTTAATTTGCATTTGCATGGTAAGCTTAGACTCATTTAAAGATTGCTTGATCTCCATACATCAATCAAGCCTTGAATTGTCCTATAAAGTTACACAGTTTGAGATATTTCTTATAGTTATCATCGATAATTTATATGGCTTTCATTTGACATTGTAGAAATTTTTTAACATCTTATTTGTTTTTCAGGTGTGAACTATACTGATGTATAGTTTACACACTTGGAGAACTATGGGGAGATGCTGCCAAAATTTCTACATTGTAAAAATGATGAGCATGGATAAATTGATAACTCCTGAAATATCTCAAATGGGATAGGTTCTTACCTTTTAGAATTGGAGTGATATGGTGGATTTAGGTCACATAACAAATGTTGATCCTATCATTTAATTCCATAAAAAGTGGTTTCTTTCCTATTTAGTGGTACGATGTCTATAGATAAAAACTAGATCCATCTACGAAATCACCTGTCGGACGATTATTGGAATGGTGCAATGGCATTTGTTGATAGAGTTAGAAACTTCGTTGATGAAAAGGGGTTTGGTGAGGTATCCATATAAGAAATGTGAATCTATTGTTTCAAAATTTGAAAACATTGGAAACACATATTATAGATAATTGATTTCACACATTGTACATAAATTGGGTACATCATGGTGAAGCGAATGTTTTAACTTCTAGTGGAACAAGAGAGATATCTCTTGCTGATAGGGATGAAATGGTAGATATTATACACAATTTCCTTAGCCCTCATAGAGTTGAAGAAATAATTCACGATGAAGGAGATCATAGTGATGATGACGAACCTAAAGGAATGGGTTATGAAGCGGATTATAATAGTTATGATGATCTATTTGCACAAATGAAAACAAAATTGTATCCCAGATGTACATCATTCTCAGCTTTAAACTTTCTAGTGAAACTTATGCACTTGAATGTGCTGCATAAATGGACTAATAAGTCATTTGATGCTCTTTTAAAGTTGTTGAAAGAAGTGCTTCCAATGGGCAATAAATTGTCTGAACTGTATTATGGTGCAAAGAAATGGCTCAACAAGTTAGGGTTAGGATATGAGTCAATTCATGTGTGTAAAGTTAATTGTGCATTTTTTTTAGAAAGATGCCTTAAAGGATAATTGTTCATTCTGTAGAGAGAGTCGACTATGGGAATAAGTCTGTTAGGTTTATCGAAATTGAATCAGATTAGGAAAATAATATCTTTTTGTATGATAACTCACAACTGTGTAAGAAGAGTTATGTAATTTCATTTTATGAATGTATTAATTTTTATTGTGTCATATGCTTCAATTGTGAGCATTTTTTATTAATATTTACATAATGTGTATTATTCTAGCCATGGTGGATGTTAAGGCACTACATTATGAAGGTGACACTGGAGGAGACCGTCCATGTTGGCCCACTCACATTCATTCGCAGTGTGAGGGATCATATATCTCTTTTAACAACGACACCTATGTTAGGCATTTATTAAATATAAATTTATGATTCTAACTCTTTTTTGTTATCCATTAAAGTTGCACCTATGAGAAAGAGGGGTCCGAATAAGTCTCTCAAGCTGCACAAGAAGATAGAAAGAAGCGGGGGAAAACTGGTGCCTGTACAATTCGATGTGACTGGTACATGGCATCTAGTTGGGGAGAATTCTAGCTATTTCTCCCACCATGCAAGCAGCATCATTCGAGCATATGTACCACCTTATTATAAGTCATGGTAGTCAGTGCCCCAGTAGCTGTGAGATAGGGTTATGCAGGAGGTTTGTGTAAGTATCTATCACCTCTTTATCTTAACTTTATTATATTTTGTATTGAAATTTTTTGATATAATTCTTACTAATTTATCAAATATCTTGTACTGCAATCTCATTTTGAGTTTAGGACATCACTGAGGCCGAGCAGGAAGGATTTCAACTTGGATTGTGCTAGGCATTGTGTGCCATAATCTATCTCACCCCAGACATGGCATCGATGTGTAGATTTCTGATGATTACAAGGTAAGTGTGATATTTAACCAAATTATGTTACTATTTTATCTACCTAAATTTTAAATGTAATTATATTATATGATTATTTCTTAAATTGCAGGAGCTATCCATAAGAAATGCAAATAACTGAGCAAAGATGGTGGTGAATGATCAACATGGATCGAAATCCATCGCTACTCATCGTTACGATAAGGTAATTCAAAATATTATTTATTATTTAATTGTATAATCTATTGCCAATTTAATAAATATATTTATCCATCTTTATAATATTTTAATAGAGAAATAAGGAGATTGGTGAGCTGCAATCGGTCCTTAAGAACTTTAGGGATTAAACACATATAGGACGGGAGAGTGGGTACATCCAATACCTGTGAAGCAGTATGTAAGTGACGTAAACTCAATATTTTAATAATATCAATTTTTTTATCATTTATATAATTAATTTTTTATTTTAAAAATTCAAGACGAGAATGACTGAGCTAGCCACCCAGCAGGTACAGTTCAGTGTATCATCCATGAGTTCATTTGGCACTCTTGTGTGGATCGATGAGGCTACCATTGTCGATGAGGTACTTGGTACTTATCGAGGGTACAGGAAGGTAGTTGGTCGTGTGCTGACTAGCAGACATATTATACGCTTGGCACTTCCAGCTTTAAGACGAGTGCCTAGTTGGTGTCCTAGGTCAGTGCATTGCAGGAGCAGCTGCAATAAAGTCAACAGCAGATTCAAGAGCAGCACTAGATGCAGCAGCAATTCGAGTCATACTTGATAATGTTGACTTCCTTACTTAGACAACATGGTCTCAATCTGCCCATGCCTCCATTTTTTGCTGCATCGCCTGGGTCGAGCATATTTCCAGCCAATCCCTCACAGCCTGCCAATCCGGCTACCTCTCTATGCATTGTCCTCGTTGCCAGGGGGATGATGATAATGATGATAGTCCTAACGATGATGATGATGATACGTACGATTATTTGCAATTTCCTTCTCCTTAGATTTTGTATTTATGATTTTTTATGTATAGATATTTATATGAATCATGTACATCTCATATGTATAAATAATTTCACAATTATTTTATATAAGTATCTAATTTTTTTTCATAAGAATCATGCAATCTTATTTTAAGTTATTGTTAGTATCATTAGCCTATTTTATTTGTAGAATTTAAATTAGATGAAATTAAATTAGATTAAATTAATTTAGTTTATTTGAAATATTATTGTGATTATTATTAAATATAATATATTAATTGAAATATAAATTTTTTTAAAAAATATTATAATCGTTCACCGATGATATTATCATCGCTGAAGACTAACTTTTTAGTGACAACAATGTCATTGTTGAAAATTAGTCGTTGTTAAAACTTTCAACGAATGACATTCAGCGACTGACGAAGTTATCGATGAAAGTTTGAAATTTAAAAATTTTTTAAATTTGAAAGCATCTTTTGCAACGACATTGTCGTCATAGAAAGGTGAACCTTTACCAACAATAACATTGTTGTCAGTGTAGGTGGTTTTAGCGATGAACCTACACCGACGACAACATCAGCGACGACTTTTTTCATCTGCAACGACTTTTGTCATTGATAAAAGTTGTTTTTCCTATAGTGTAATGTGATTTAGTCTCAAATTCAAATATGAATTAATTAAATTCATATATTCTATTTATATTAATATATGTTTTTATATCTTTATATGTTTTTCCGGTTAGTTTATATCAAAGCACAATTAATAAACTTATTAGTTATTAATTACAAATTTATAACTATCAATTAATTTATCAATTATTAACTAATTTATTAATTGTATTAGTTAACTTATTAGTTGCTTGCTTGGCTCAAATAGAGCCCAGGTATATTCTTAAATTGGTTTTTGTGGAATATCCTTTTACAATGTCCTCTTGAACTTTCCGCTATTTTCCTAGTAAAGTTAATTTTTTTAATATTTGATAATAGAGAGTTTTGTTCTTGTTTTCTGTAAAGTTTACAAAACCGTTTTATTGCAATAAAATAACCAGTTGACTCGTGATAATTGTGATTGATTCGCACAACTTAACTGAAGTAATACAGATTTACCAGCTTTTATCAAACCAATTTGTGAAGGTTGATTAGAATAGACACAAGGCCAATTCGAATTGAATCGAGTGGTCCGATCCCGAGTTTTAAACATTGGAATAAATCTTGATATAGATCAAAATATTCAGTCACCTATGCGTGATCGATCAAACTCAAAACAACCAAAGTCCAATATAATTGACGAGACATGACTATTTTCAAATATCTTCGACATAACTTAAAATATTTGATTACATTACTTAGTGCAAGTCCGATAGCTTAATACAAAATCGATCGTACATCTAATATTAGTATTGCCCATCAGATTATTCAATATTCTCACGTTAACCTAAACACCATCTCTATATAAATTAAAATACGCATTATGTAAAATGATCTTTAATCTTGTTTTTATCTTACATTTTATTAAGATTATTAATGTAATTATCAAAATGCACTTCAAAATTTTGACCAAGATTCAATAATAATAAATTGAGTCCAAAAATATTCCAAATCTAATAAACAATCTTGAGTTCGATCATTGATGAAATTATTATTTGAAAGAATTTATTATTTATTGCTGTCGATCAAAATAAAATTAATTTATATATTAAAAAAGTGTAAGAATACTTGAGCGAATTATTCTATTCACTTATTTTCTTATTCTGTAAATCCTAAAAGTCAAAATTAATATTGGGAAACTCGATCCAACTTTATCGATTGAACTGGCTAAACCAGAACTCGTAATATAAAGCCAACTAGATATGTCTAGAAACTCAAACTAGGCATTTACTCAAATCAGGTAAAAATGCATAAGAGGGGATTCAAACTATGCACTTCTCAAATCTCCTCACATGACCAGCCACTTGACCAAATATTCTCCTTACTATGTAGAGAACAAAATTTCTATTTTTAGTACAATTACGCAATTTTTTATAAATTAAAATTTTAAATGATTAATTTAATTTATCTTACTTATTTCAAAAGTTATATTAATTTGGTTTAAATTATACTATATGCATTATAATGAATAATAGTAGTAAAAATATGTTTATTTTTGTATAATAATGATATGGATGTTTAAAGTTTAAATTAATGAATTTAAGAATTCACACGAATTACTTAAATTTCATATTATTACTACATTTTTAATAACCTAAAAATATAGAAATATAAGATGTTAAATTTTTTATCATATATAATTATAAATATAAAAATAATCAAATTGATTCGACTATCCTCTTTAATTAATTGAATCGGCATAATTTTAATTCAACCATCTAACTAAATTGATATTCGGTCCGAGTTTTAAAATATCAGGCAAAGTTGATGTCAGCAAATCGAGATCTATTTAATTTCTTAAGGGAAGGGAAAGAAACGCGGACACGATTAAGCCTTCTCGATCACCCACAGGAGCAAAGCGCACGCATTCCTATTTTAGACACCGCGTCTTTTACCCTTAGATAATAGTATGTACTAAAAATATATTTTAAATTTTTTACATGCATCGAGTTAAATTTTATAAATTTATATTATTATTTTATATTAATAATAGTTTTTAATTTTTATTTAAAATCTAATTTTAAATTTTATTTTCCATGCATATTGTTCTTAAATAATACGGCCTACTTGACACTCACTATCATATAAAAGGCAAAGTTAGAGGGTGTTAAACCAGCATTGGGTCTTAAGCTTAATTCCGAAGCCAATTAACAAAGCAAATAGACTTTTAACTGGAGGTAGCCTTGCACACATATACTCTCATATGAGACAGCTGGTCCATATTTAGCAAAGTGATTCCCGCAATCAACATGAAACGCAATTAATTAACTATAAATCTAACCAATCAAACATGCATAAACTTTGGCTTTTAACTAAATAATCAAATCAAAGACTTTGACAATTTTAATGCTCTTTAATTAATTATGATGATAAGAACGGTCGTTTAGCTATTATTATTATTATTATTATTATTATTATTATTATTATTATTATGCCCTTCCTCTGAACACATACATGGATCGATAATGCTTCAAAGCTATCTAAGTCGTGGCAATGAGGGGTTAGAACTATTTTAAATTTTTTTTATAAAATTAATTTTTTATTGTTATTGATTACTATTATTTCTTCATCGTAAGTTAGTCTTTTTTTCCATTAAAGTAGGATTGAAATTGCTTTTTAAGCAAATAGTTTATCTTATAAATATTTATATTGATTGGCTAAAATTTTGTAGTATGAAAGAGATATGACATGAATATCTATAATAATTATGTGGAAATCCTTCTAGTGATTTTCAAGAAATGTAAGGATAATAAATTAATAAAGATTATAATTGATAATTTTCACATTCATTATTTTGCCACCTTATTTTATAGTACGCCTCTTTTTATTTGTAATTTTCTCACATCAAATTTTTATTATGTTCTATTGCGTTATTCAAATTGTTTAATTGCTTAATGTGGGTGATATTTTTCCGACACTGACATTGTACCCAATAAAATGAACAAATTAAGGTCCTGGATTAAACGCTGTTATGGGTATTAAATAATCTGATAATAGCCTGATTAATGGTCGGATGCTGACACCAAAACAAGAAGATATTATTAAAAACATAGAAAATGGGAACAGTAATGCTCCCACTCATAGAGTAGGACCGGTTAATTTCAAAATATCCAGACATCATTATGTCCTAGTTACAAGAAACATACTTTAATGTCACTGGAGAATTCAGTTCACTAGTTTTGGGACTTTCAAATGTGAACCCATGTAAGTGGGATTTAGTTTTTAGGTGTTTATTAGTTGTTAAATAGGTAGATATATGGAGGTGTTTGCTTTATGGATTAAATTAATCAACAAAGCAATTTGCCCATTCTCTATGTACAAACAAGGAAAGCATTCATCTTTCTTTTCTTTTCATTTAACCTTATTTTACTACTTAGGTTTTTGGGCAATAATGCTAGAAGGACAAGATATTAATTTTAGGGTGAAGTTTGATATACACGCCATGTCCTGCAAATTCATTTAAACTCATTTAACTTTATACATATCATAATTTAGTTTAAACTAATATTAATTATTTATCAACTTCTTTTTATATTGACAGGAAAGTAGTTTCAGGTTTGAGGATTTGTTTATGTTGTTAGAAGTTATTTTTATTAAAAAATAGTTGTTGTACTTGTATATGAATAAAGAATTTTCATTACATCTTAAAATTAGAAAGAAAAAAGAGGAGAATGTAAAATATCTCTAACGATTTTGAAGTGATCATAATTTTATCCCACTAACTTTTAAATCTTATAAATCAAATTCTTCAATTATATAAAACTTGCAATTAATATTTAATTAACTAATCATTTTATTAATTTATGTATTTTTTTAAAAAAATTCAAACAAGAATCACAATATTATGAAAAAAATATTTGACTCTCTTGAATTTTACAGAAATTATACAAATCTCTCCTTTACCTTCAAAATTGACATAGATCTTCTTTAAATATAAGCTAATATTATACTTAAACCTAAATTTAAACTTTTCTTCAATATAATGATAAAAAAAGATGAGTATAGATTTAAATTAAACCTTATATACCAATACTAGATATTCTAAGTCTTTTTTTATTAAAAAATTTATATTTTGATTATATAAGTTTAAATAATTAGAATATGATAGACAAAAAAGTTCAGTTTTAATGAAAGTATCATAGATTTTTAGCCATTTAAGTTTAACGAAATCATATCTTTAATGTCAAAACTTAAACCACCATATATTATTCAATTTAAATTTATAATTACCTTTTTCTATTGAAGTAGAGTTTAAATTTGGATTTAATTGTAACATTATTTTTTATTTTAAGAAAGGTCTGTGTAGATTTTTAAATCAGAAAGTTCATGTAATTTTATCAAAACTTAAAAGAAGTCAATGTATTTTTCTCTAATATTATTATATTTGATTTATTTCATCACACTAGTATAGAATTGATGATTTACATCTTTGATAGATGTTGATTTATAATAAAATCGATATTTATTTTAATGCAATAGTATTTTTTTGAAATTATATAAAAACTTAAGATGACAGATACAAATACAACTAACATTTAAACATTGTATGAAAATTTAAAACATCAATTGCATACTTAACCATTGTCTAAAATTCATTTGAAAAGTCTCATTAAAAATTGTAAAATCATATAATATTGGTTTTAGTCAATATCAATCATTTAAAAGGCATTTTAAAAGTCTTGTTAGAAACCATAGAAATATAGGACATCGATCCTAGTTAACAATTATTATTTTAAACCCATTTAAGGAGTCTTGTTGAAAATTACAAAAGCACATGACATCAATTTTGTTTAATAACCAATGCATATTTTTAAAAATAAATTTTTGCTTTAACTTTATCTTTCCATATGAACTTCTCTGACATCTCTCTAGTATGCTTTTGAGTATAATGAGTTCGATACATAATGTTACTACTAATCTCTTACTTTATTTTTATCAAAAGAGTGTATAATAAAAAAAATTTAACATTTATTTCTCTCCCATTTTATACTCTCTCATTTCCAATGAATTAAAAATGAAATGAAAAAGTTGGTGAATGAAAAAGCTAACAAACTCTCACTTCTCTTTCATTGAGAATGTGTACAATAAAAAAATCTTAACCTTTAGTTCTTTCCTATTGTATACTTTTTTATTGCCCAATGGAGTATACAAATTAGAGAAATTTAAGCAATAACATTGAAGTTTGAATTGATGATGAAAATTTTGACATATATAGTAATTTTTCTATTATTTTCATGTATCCATATGTAAACATGTAGTTTTTATTTATTGATGATTTAGTATAATTATTTTGTATAAATTTGTAGAGATATTGTTTCTCTTTACTTATCTATTTGTACTTTCATTATAAACAGAGTAATAACAATTAATTTTTTTTTACATTTTTATAATTATTTCTTTTTACTCATTTGTATATTATTTTTGCTTAAAATTCTATAATAAGCATTTGGGTTATATAGATTAATAAAGAAAAAACATATTAAAAAAATATAATATTCTATGTTAAATTAATTCAAAAATGATTTTCATTTCATATTTAATTGTTTTCATAACAAAAATCTATAACAATCAAAAGGCCTCTGTTGAGGAAGCGACAAACATAAAAACATCAATTTTTATGATTAATCGGTATTTAATATGATGACATTTGCTCATAATCTAAGGATATCTAAATGAATACCATTTATGAAAGAGTTTAAATAAATGAGACTAAAGACATATAAATAAATGAATTTATAACGAAGTTTAAATGAATGAAACTGAAGATAATAGAGTCAATGAAGAAACTTACAACATCGATTGTTCTTTATGACCATTGTTCAAGTTCATTTCAATCACCATGATAGATCATCAACTTGAAATTAAAATATTGATTTATTTTTAGTGATTGTCCTATAAGTCATTTTCAATCATTATGATAATTCATTAATAATTTGTATGTTATTTTAGCACATAACCAATGTCTTAAGTTATTACAACCATAGATATGGCCAAACTTACAACATTGATTTTAAACTAATAATTAATGTCCAGTGACTTGCTCTTACCCTATAAATAGGACTTCTCCCTACCTATTTAAAACAAATCAATGATTTATGAAGATAATTCTCCTTCTATCAAAAAGATGGCTTTCGAGTTTTTCCATTAATCAATTTTGCGTCTAAGGAGGTGTTTGATTTCTTTATTTGGTATGTGTCTCTAACTGTCACTATGTTTCAATGCTAGATTGGAAACATTCTGTTTACTCTATGTGCAATCTCAAATTTAGTAAAATGAGTCCGATTTATGCTCTATGAATTAGTACTATCTGATGTAAGGCTATTATTGTGAAATCACTTTCATGCATAAATGCAAAATATAGTTGTCCAGAAATTTTATGTTATAGTTAGATTACAGATCGTTAAAACTCATCTTTATAAATCATATTTTTTCCCATCGTAAGGGACATGGTTTATAGAAACATGAGTTTTAATACTTTGTAATCTTACTATAACTCACATATCACTATATTTTGTATTAATGCATGAAATTTTGAAAGATTCTAGAACAATAGCCTAGCAATATATAATATCAATTGGCATGGCACAAATAGACATTTATTATTAAATTTAGGACAATACATAAAACAAGCAGCTAGTACGTCCTTGTATTGAAAAATAGAGATAATCAAGCAATATCGAGGAATTACAAGCATAAAATAACCATTTTTCTTTTTAATTTATGAAGAGATGCCATGTATATTTATTGTAAATGAAAGGTTCATTATTCATTGTAAATAATAATTTTTTTTGTATATGTTTATGTGTTGATATAGAAATAAATGAAATTGTAGAGTTGATTTTCTTAATAGATTGTTTCTTTCCTTATACATTTCATTTAAATTCAATTTGTTGTTATTTGTATCTATTTAATTATATAAAAAAAGTTGTAATACACAAAATAATTTTAATGCTACCAATTCATTTAAAGCAACTTGAATAAAAAAATAAAAAAATTATTTCATAAAATAATGTTAATATTCCTTAAAGGAATTAAACTTAAAACATATAATATTATTGTCTACATATATACTTGTGTGATATATATAAGTTATGTTTTCAAATTCTTGTTCAATATGTGTGTATGTGTGTTATAAACTAGAAATTGTAAATTCTAATATATATGATGTGTACAATTGAATCAATTTTAATTTAATATGTATATGTTTGTTATAACTGGCCATTCTAGAATAATTTTAGAAAGGTTCTAGGATTGTTCTAGAATAGTTATAGAAAAAAATGCTCTAAAGTAAAGAGAATTCTTTTTCATTAAAAGATAATCATATATTATGACATTGTTTTTTGTGTAGTAAATAACACTAAATATTACTTAATAAATACTACTTAATAGAACAATGTCGTTGTATTAAAAATAATGGTGTTTTCATAAAATTGACATCTAATATTAAATTTAGACATCAGTTCATTGCAAAAATTGATGTGAAAACTTAGGTTATAGGTGCGAATTAAAAATTAAAATATTAAAGCATAGCATGAATAGAAAATAAAAAGAGCGAAACATGGCCCAATTTTCAAATTTCATTTAAAAGTTATTCCAATCTTAAAATAATTATTTGTCTAATAAGATATACTCTCATTCTAAACTAAAGATAATTTTCTTTAATTTTATGTTTTTGCTTACTAATTATTTTGTAGGACTAAAAATCAATTAATCTGTGATTAAATATGTGAGGTTTAATACTCATTAGAAAAGTATAAAATATAATTATGAGGATTCTTTTCTTATGTTTTTTTTTCATAATTTAGTTTATAGTTTTCTATTTGAACTTATTTTGTTACTTATCATTTTCATGTAACCTTTGTGGGCTTGTACAAGTAAGAAGTTTAATGTCATTCATCTTCTTTGATATTTTTTTGTACTATTTACTACGTTTTCATATGAAAATGTGTAATGTACCAATTTCTCATTAATCCTTATTGCATCTATAGCTATTATGTTTTAAAAGACTTTTTAAAGAGTATAAATCTAACATATTGAACTACGAATATCAAGATAGATTTAACAAAACACTCATCTTTGATTATAATATTGTATATAATCTTTTATTATTTTTAATCTTTTGTTATATAACTTATTCTTTAAAGTTATTTAAATTTGAATTCTTTATAGTGATAGGAGATGTTGGGTTTTTATAACTAGTTAAGAATACAAGAAAAATAGGGACAATAAGAGAGTAAGGAATATAGGGATAAGATTAAGGTTTAAGACAAGGGTAAGGAACTAGGGGCTAGAGTTTAGGTAGGTAGGTTAAATGAATATACAATGTTAATTATTTAAATAAACTAACAAAGCATTTTGGTTATTAGATCTCAATTTTTAGAAATTAAATGATATTTAATGTTATTTCCTAATATTATAAGAATGTAAATGATAGTAGTTTTCATTAAATAAACACTAACATTATTATTCTATTTTATAACAATTTACAAATTGACATTAAAACTATATATACAACAATAATTGATTACATGTTGATCACTTTTTGATATGTAATTCCTTAAACACCTAATGTCAATCAGTTATTCCATAATAATGTCATTTTTTGCATACACTACTATAGAATCACAAATAAATGTAGTGGATAGGCATCAATTGAAGTTAAACTAATATTTATTTTGACACAGTAATATTTTCTAAGTTATTTAAAAAAATTAAGATGATAAGTCATAAATATAACTAATGTATATTTGGACTTAGTGGCATTTTTTAAACTATTAGCAATTTATAACATCTAAAAGCAATTGGAAAAAAGGAGGAAACTAAAGATGTCAATTTTAGAATTAACTAACATTTAAATATATTATAAAATTTTGATAAGAAAATTGTTAAATTTAATATGTTGGCTTTGAACTTAATTGACATTTAAAGTTATAACATTTACCAGGTTATTAGAAAACTACAAAAAATTAAAATTAAGACATCAAATTTGTACAAAACCATTATCTAAAGGTATTTAATTAACATTTAACATCATGGAAGCAGTGACATATATGAAAATATAAGAAAATTTTAAACATCAATTTTTTTAGGGGGAAAAACATGTTTTCATCCTACAAAACTTTAAATTTTAATTTCTAAAATAACTAATATCTAAATTAAGTTATTAGAACAGTGACATTTTTTGAAATATGAAAAAACTTTATACTTCAGTTCTTAAAAAATGACACTTTTTCTCATTAGACTTTAGATGTTAGTTCTTAAAATAATAGAAATCGAAAATTATGTGAGTAGTAATATTTTTGCATTATAAATAAACTACATCCTTTTTTTTTATTTTCACTCCTCCTTTTATTTATTTTCAAATTTAATCTTTGTCTCTGTCCAGCTCCTTTTATAGAACTCTAGATCTTACTTTATTCTCCATCACACAATAGTGAGCTACCTATAATCTTTCAAATAACATCACAAACAAAAACAAATGTCCTCTTCTAGGCCACTAGTTCAAAATATAAAAGACATTTTTCTTACTTCTATTTCTTATATATTTATAATTTTTTTAAGAAATTTTTATTTGTATTTCCTTCATGTAACTTATAAGGTTATAAATGGATAGATCTTGGGAAGGCAAATCACATTTAACATTTGTAAATGGATAGATCTTGAAATATTATATAAAATTAAAAAAAATTACCATAAATGGATAACCAAACATACAGTTATGAGCTTTTAAAAATTTTAACTTAAAATATATGTTTTTGATAAGATGCTAAGTTTATTTAATTTTTTTATAAATATTCTAGTAGGAAAGCTAAAAATTGACATTAAAAAGAATATTATGCAAACATTTTACATCATTTTTTACTAAAAACTAATGTAAAATAAGAAAAATAAAATATTTTTAAAAGAAATGTCATTAATTTTTAACAAAAATACCAATGTGATTATGTAAAGAAAAGATATCAGCCTTTTAGTAAAAAATCAATGTGAGGATAACCTTTTTTCCAAGTTGGTTATATGACTAATATCAAATATAATATATAATGATGCTCAATTAGTTGTCATTGAAAATTGACATATAATTCATTACAAAAGAACTAATAACTCAAAAAGGGCAAATTGGTTTTTCAAAACTAAGAAAAAAATTATTTAATAAAACTTTTTCTATTTATAAACAAGCAAGAAAAATTTTAAACAAGCAACCACAATCTTAAACAAGCAAGTAGAAATTTTTTCAGCTAATAATTGAATATTCAAGTAAAGTGCATGAAATAAATTGTTGAAAATTAAAAGAGTAAGGCTAAAGATGTGCAAAACTTTATAGAGGTTTGATGATTCAAAAGTAAATGCTTTTTGCATCTATTCCTCTTTCCTAAACTCAAACAAAAGCTTAAGGGTTATCCATTAGCTTTTTCAACCTTTCCCTCACTTCATATTCACTAGGATTCAAGTAATTCCATCTCACAATTCGAGAATTTCCACACTTGAATGTA
This sequence comes from Sindora glabra, assembly GCA_020226215.1. Taxonomy (NCBI): domain Eukaryota; kingdom Viridiplantae; phylum Streptophyta; class Magnoliopsida; order Fabales; family Fabaceae; genus Sindora; species Sindora glabra. Next base: position 51,296,396 of record CM035233.1, read on the forward strand.
CACTGGGACTCAAGCAATCTTACCTCACAATGTGAGGATTTTTCCTAACTATTACAAGGCACAATAACTAATTTGAATGATTATATAAGAAAAACTCACCACTTTCACTTAATCCTAAGCTAGTGAACAAGGGCAACAAAGGAATATCTCAAAAGAGATTTTACAAGAAAATTAGACTCTCTCTAAAAATGGATATGCAAGTCTAAAGCTTTAGAGAATAAGACAAATGAAGACTTTTTAAGCTTGATTTGGAAACTTGGATTTTGCTTTTGTTGTCAACTTTTACCCTTTGTATGTCCTATTTATAATAAATGGAAGCATGTGACTATTAGAGATAGTTGAAGCTACTATAAATGTGTTTAAGTGAATCTCATATGATTTGACAATGTTCAATGTACATTATAGCTATTATTCTCTTTGCTACCTAATTTTCTTTAGACAAGCATGTTGCTTGCTTGTTCACAAATTAGAGAAAGCTCACTTTTAACAAATAGCTGTAGGAGATTTATGGAGGATAGGTATATATATAAATTCAAAAACAAATTTGCAATATTCGTTATGATGTCCACTACAACACATTAACATTTAAGTAAAATCTATTATTAGGGTACAACTTGGAGACCAAGAAAAATACATGGAGTTAGAACAACCATAAATTTTCTTTCTAGAATATTCTTTTAATTCATGGAGCTAACTAACTAATTCATTTCTAACTATAACTTGAACTTTGCAATAACCAAATGTACTTATTTTATTCAATGGTTGTTATCTCATTATCAAAACCTCCTAAAAATATTTGAAAATTAAGCATTTAAAAATTAGAGGGAATATTTCTATAGGCTTTCGGCCCAAAGCATTTTTCTAATGGACTTGAAAAAATTGGGCTTCCACATTTTATGGATTTTCAAGTAAGTCTTCACATGTTAAACACTTGATATCTATTTGCAATTATGTAGTGGCACTAATTTCAATGTTATAATTAATAGAAATGAAGTTATACGTATAGAATTCTAACTAAATACTTCAAAATAAACTATGAAATTACATGCAAAAAAATGAAAGAATAAAACAACACACATTTATATCGTGATTTATATTTAATAAGTAAAGAAAAATTATATAATTTAATAAAATAGTTGATCAAGTGAACAAAAATGCTACATACACAAAAAATGGAATCCAAAATTGGGTTCCAAATTCTTTATATCTAGTGAATTTAATTGTACACCCACCATCCTATATTTGATTGGTAACTTCTTATTTATATTCGAAACTCAATTTTGAATCTCACTTTTAACATATGTAGCGTTGCTATTAAGTGAATGATGTATGTTAATTGTCAGCTTATCAAATGGACTGGTCTGTCATGAGTCAAGTTCATGTTGATTGATGATGGATCAATCTATATTATCTTTGTTCAAAATAAGTTTAATTTTAGGAGTTCAAACTTACAAAAACTTATCATGGGTATGGATTGATTTGTAGAGTTTAATAATAAGTCCACAAATCTAGCACATACAAACTAGTTTGTGATGAACTGGGCATATAATAAATCAATTCGTATTATCCACGTTTGAAACACACTTAATATTTGGATGTCTAAACCTACCAAAATTCATGACAAGTAAAAAATGGTTCGCAGATTATGACCCATTTGACAACTCTAATTAATTGTAAGTTTTTTATAGTTTAAGGGCTTGATCTACATATTTTCAAAGTTAACGAGGATAAAGTGTAACTAATCCAAAACTAAAAAGGATTACTTTACATTTTTCTCAAAAAAAAATAATAATAATGCATAGTGTCCATGATAACGGGAAGAGCAACTTTGACTTTAAAACAAAATATGTTATTTTCAACCGTATTCCACATTAAAATTTTATAAATAGAATATTTTTATTATTTTAATTTTTATGAGAATAAATATAAGTAAATAGAGTTATTTTATGGAAGTTATTTTTGCCAAAAACAAGCCGACTTGTTATATATATATATATAATAGTAATAATAAGGAAATTTAATTTTCTTTATTTTTAAAGATCTTACAAGGATTGTTAATATCTTTTGGAATTAATTAGAAGTTGATGACTTACAAAATTACGACCAATTTAACAAGTCGTAATTCGAGCTGAGAAGTCAAACCCAGTTTCTACCAGGTATTTCCGTACATTTTCTGTCTGTTATTTAAAAATTTGATTCTTCTAAAGTGAAATATAGTCTAAAAAATAAAATGGAGAATTATAAGCTTTAATTAAAAAAATTAAAAATTAAGAATTTAATAAATAATAAATATTAAAAATATTTTTTAATTTATAATTTTTTTAAATTTCTTCAATTATGATTACCTACTTTATTCTTTAAATATATGTTACACTTTAGAGGAATCGTATCCGTTGCTTAAAATCCAAGACTGAGCCGCCTTAGAATCAGAAAATGCAGTGAGATACCTATGTAGCAGCAGGTAAGTTTGATTAAATAACGTTAAATGCAGTAGCCAATTGCCGTATGAATACATGCATTTATCATTACATGTCGTTTATCAACGATTGGAACAACGAATATTACCCAAATTAAACGATTCGTATTATCAGCTTGTTTTAACCAAGAAGCATAATTGTAATAAAATATGTATATATATATATTTATACAAGTTTAAATTTGATATATTATTAATAAATTATTTTATATTATTAATAAATAAAAAATATGTCATAAAAATAATTATAATTAAAATTTTTAATGATAATAATAAAATTTTAATAATTTTTTATTAATATAAAAATTAATTCATAAGTAAATAATAATGTAAAACTAATTTATGTTAATAATAGATCAAAATTAATTCCTATTTATGTGATGCTCGTTACGATATTCCTAAGGTTACAAAAAACTTGTAGTAACGTGGCAAAACTATGGTCAAATATGCGGTGATAAATTTATTGACTTCGAGTTGAGTATACCTTTATAAACATTAAATTTAAAAAAAAAAAAAAAACACTAAATCTAATTAACAAGTTAGGCTTAACCCCTTCCGGCCTCGGAGAACCGGCGAGGAAACACAGCTGCAGAGCGCCTATGAAGTATAAACACGTGGAAATCAGCGTGTCAGATGCGAGGGAGAACAAGGGAATGGGAGAAAAATGTAAAATATGCTTTTTTTTAATTTTAGTGAGGTTGAATTTCATCTCTTTAATTTTAAAAAGTTAAAAAAATATTTTTTAAATTATATAAAATTTGAAATTAATATTTATTATCAATTAAATTTATTATTTGATTAACATACAAATTTTTTTCATGATTTTTTTAGTAGAAATCACAATAATATAGTTTATTATTTTGTATTGGACTTTTTTAAAGTAAAAGATGTAATTTAAAGAATAAAATGCATTGTTACAACCTTGATAAAAAATTAAGGATTCAAAATTTTATACATAATAATAAATAAAAATAATTTTAAAATTCATAACTTTCAACTTCCTTAATTTTTTCATGAATGAAAATAATAATACACTTTCTTTTCTAAAGTAAATCTTATGCTTTAGAGGAATTAAGTCCATGGTTTATCTTGTTATTTTTTCTAACTAAATTTTATTTTATATAATTAATAAAAATTAAATTGGATATTAGAGTTTTAATTAAATAATAAAAATAATTTATGTAATAATGTATGAAAAAATGATGAAATAAATAAATATACTATAATATTATAATTTTTATCTAAAAACTATGAGAAAATAATGTAATTTAATAGAATAATTAATTAAATTAACAAAAAGTATTAATTTCAAATTTTATAAAATTTAAGAGGATAATTTCTAAAATTTCAAAGTAGAATATAATAAAATTCAACTATACTAAAATTAAAGGGAGTATTTTGAAAAGGAAAATACTACCTTATGAAGTTAAGATAAATCCTTATTTCATGAGAAGGGAGGTAAAAAAATTCCAGATTCGAAGAGAGTATTTTACATTTTTTTCTAAGGGAAAAGTACTACATGGTAAAGATAAATCCTTCCTTCATAAGAAAAGAGGTATAAAGAAGAGGGTATGACTCATACTAATCTCTTTCCTTCATTATAAGAATTTTTACTTATTCCGGATAGATCTTAATCGGAAAAAGGAATCATAAGTTTGAGAAAATTTATATTAATAGAATGTTATGTTGGGGAAATTTGTTGAGACGCTAATGTTACGGAAGGGTCGTGACATAATTCAAAATTTCACAGGTAAAAAATATGTGAAGTACAAATATTTAGCATGATTTAATTTTTAGTCTATTTCATGGATTAAGATTGAAGATATATATATATATATATATATATATATATATATATATATATATATATATTAAAGAATTATAAAGGAAGTATAAAATGTATAATCATTTTTAATTTGTACCTTAAATATATTTAAAATACTTCACAGTCTTTTTATAATTAATGGCACATTTTTCTCACCCAATAAATTTTGTATAACACAAATATATGTATTTTAACATCCTTGCTAAAATGATATGCTTAACTTGACTATGATATTAAATAATATAATATATCTAATTTGATTAGGATTTTTATTTTATCAAATTTCAAATTAAAAATAACAAAAATAAATATGAAATTATCTTATTTTTTAAGAAATTTAAATTTAATTTATTGTCAATATAAATTAATTTTACACTATCACTTAACCATATGTTGATATATTAATAAAAACTATTAAAATGTTCTTATTATTAACAAAACTTTTTAATTTTTTTAATAATATGTTATATTTTTATTTACTGACAACATAAAATAGCGGGTCAAAGTTTAATTTCTTTTTAAAATATAGAGTTTGAATTAGGACCCCTACATGTCACTACAATCTATGTTTCTATTCTCATAGAAACCAGATGTTACTATATTCTTTATATATTTATTTCATAAAATTAATATTAAAATTATATTTTTTTAATTTTTCAAAAATTAAAAAGTATGACTGACTAGACCGGAGAAAAATCGACCGTGCGTATATATTTTACGGAACACACGAAGTAAGAGTAATCACACATGTAATCAGCAGTTTTTGTAGAAAATTGAATTTGTGTAATACGAAATCGATATTAAAAGGGAAAATACTAATATAATAAGAAGAAAATGATAGTTTAGTTGAATTTAAATTATAGCTGTTGAAGCAAATACTACTACCATCTTAGTTCTCTCAAAAAAAACTTTGTCTGTCATAGATTGTGTTTTGAATTTACAAAATTTCTTTCATTAAAATGTTTTATGGAAAAATAATAGACAGAGCTATTGAGAATAGTAAGAAGTCAATAGTGGCAAATAATTTACAGCCTAACATTCTTTGATCAGATTGTCATTGGCATTTAGAATCTCGCTTCCTGTGAGAGAAAGTAAATGAAAAAGGTGAGAACTAGTCAAATATTACTTTTTTTTTTTTTGAAAACATGGCATGAGTGTGAGCTATTAAGCGTGTGTTGCCAATTTGAATTTGTAGATCTTACTTAAAAATGATAATTTATATTTTTAGTTCCGTACATATATTAGGCCTTCTGAAAAATTTATTCTCCTAACGTAATATTAAAATTTTTTTTATTAATTGTTGTTTATTAATTAAAAAATTCTTTTTTATTGTAAAATTTATTTAATCATGATGTTAAATTAGTTCATTTAAACAATAATTAATTAACATCAATTGTGTAGTGAATTATCTATCGGAATACTACTAATGTCTTATTGAATATCATTATAAATAAATTATGACATTGATTACATAGTGAAAAAAGAAGATAACTTTGGTTTCTATATCAATTGAACCATTGTTATTTTTTTATATATTATATAATTTGATAATCGATAATAAATTAGTAAACGTTAATTTTTATTAAGTAACTAACGTAAAATATTTGTAAATTTTTTTTAATGATAACTTTTGGCTTCTACACCAAATTATTTACAATAAAATTTGAATAAGTTTAGCATTATGACAAAAATGTATATTTTAAGTTAAAAATTTTGAAAAGTCATAATTTTATACTCAATTATCCATTTATGATAAATTTAATGTTGATTTCATATAATTTTTCCATATTTATCCATTTACACAAAAAAATCAGAAGTGTTTGGCCCTTTCAAAATTCCAAAAAATAGCTATTTTTATAGAATTTTTTCATTTTTTTCATCTTTCATCGTTGTTCGATTGGCTTTAAACTTCACTACAATATTTTATCAATAGCATAATAAATATCTAAAACTTAGATATAACCTTAAAATTTATATAAAGATAATGCAAACAAAATTTTCTTAAAAAATATGCATAAAAAATTGAAAAAATAGAAGGGGTGAAAATTTAGGAAATAGAATCAAGAAAGGCATTTGAGTTGATTTTGAATTCCGTTGTAACATTTTATTTAGACATAAAAAGTATTCAAAACTTAGATATAATTTTAGAAATTATATAAAAGAAACATAAACAAAAATATCTCAAAATAACCTGTGTAAAAAATCAGAAAAATACATGAGGCAAATGTCTAAGAAATAGAAGTAAAAAAAAAAAGCATCTTATACTTTGAACAAATGGCTCAAGACAATTATTTACTTTATGCTCAATTTTAGTTAAAGAAGTATTAATGAATCACTTATATGTGGTGGAAGATGAAGTATCATCTAAGCTTTCATTGAAAGAGCAACACAGAAATGAAGTTAGAGCTCAAAAACAAATGAAAAGGAGAGTTAGAGTGACAATAAAAAAACAAAATATACTTTTATTTATGGTACAAAAATGTGGGGAATTCTATGTTACCCATGGGGGTTTGGAACCCATGAGTATGTGGCACAATGCAAGCCACTAGATGAGTTGACTTAGTCAATGACTTTCCTCATCTAGTGGCTTGCATTGTGCCACATACCCATGGGTTCCAAACCCCCATGAGTAACATAGAAAGCACCCAAAAATGTTACTAACTTTAAATGTTAGTTATTAGCACAAAACTTACATATTGTCATTTTTCAAGTAGCAAGTAGTTATCATACTATTAAATATCAATTAAATACAAAACATGCTTACTTTTTATATTACTCAATCAATCATTTGAAATATTGAAAGTTATATACAAAATTGATATTTTAAGTTTTCATAAATCTAGTAACCTCATAAGTGTCATTATTTTAGAAGTCAATCTAGTTCAAAACTAACATAGTTAAACTTAACATTTTTCTTACTAGACTTTTGTAATATCTTTAAATATTAATTAATTATGAAACTAACATCTTAAACTTTCTCATTTTTCTATTAGTATTTAAATGTTATAAATTTTGATATCAATTAAGTAAAAAAAATTAATAACTTAAGTTTCCTATATTTTTAAAAATATCACCACATTTAAATAAATGTCACGTGATTAATTTTAAAACTGACGTTTTAAGTTTTCTCATTTGTCCAATGCCTTATATTATGATGTTGGGTAAATGAAAGACTGAAGTCTTAAATTTTTTAATTTCAAAAATATCACCATATCTAAATAGATATCAATTATATTTATAACATGTCATCTTAATTTTTTAAATAATTTAAAAAATATCACTATATTAATATAGACTTCAGTGTTAACTTAACTCTATGTCTATGTAGCGGCATAAAATCTCATTTTTGCAATAGTAAAATTTAATTATAATTGGATATTTTTTGTGAGGTTTTAGATTAATAAATATAATAAAAAAAGTAAAATTTTTTTGAAACCTACTAAATAATTTATGCAAAAAGATTCATAAACTAGTGATTAAGGATATACTTTCGAAGCGTGAAATTACACTCGCTACAAAAGAGTCCGAATCAATTGATCCTGCCATGATTGAACACATAAATGCAAGTACAGCATAGCTTCTGCTTTCCATGAATACTCAAACACAAGAACAATCCAATGAATCACGAAAGCAGTTCAACCAAACTATGTATTTATTGTAACAATATGAGTAATAAAAAAAAATTCCAATCAAAATCAGCTAGAGTTACTCACCTCTCAACATAGTGCTAACTAGGGGTTTGATTTGTAGTTTGGTTGCTCCCAACCTCACTCAATCCTCGGCTCTCAATATCATATAGGATAATTAAGGTTTTGGATAATATCAAAATAATCTCTTACATCGATCAATAGTAGTCTCTAAGAAAAAATACCTCAAGAAAGAAAATTATTGGGTTTTGGTTATTGATCGAGCCTAATAACAATTTTAGTTAATAATCAACTCATATTTAGCATCACCTTAGTAAAACCTAATCATATTGCGCTGTTATTTTTGTGGAGCCTAATCATATTAGGCTTATCTCAATTAAGAATTTTAGTTTAACTATGAATTTTTAATTATACTAAAATAACTTGAATTTTTGTCTTGCTCTTTATGTGTGACTATATAAGTTCCCATTACGTTGCCAATTATTCTAAAATCTTATTTTAGTATTATAAATAGCAAATAGTATTTAATAATATATCATTACTATTCAAATAATAAGAATGTCAATGATTCAACGTAATCTTTTTTCTTGACTAATGTTACATTTAATTTACTCCATTTTATTCAAGATATCCAGGTTAAACTCAAGATATAGAATATATTACTCTCTTTATAATTCAATTTTTGTATTCCTCAATTCCTCAATAGATGAAACCAAAATAAATGGAATCAATTTCACATATCAATTCATTTAAATATGACTGTGTTTTATAGTCTTAATCAATGGGCCTACAAATATTACTTCTCTTATGTAAAAAAGATAAAATCCCATCCAAGTCAATCATATTCCTCCATATAATTCATAATATGCATAGTCACTAACTTTAAAACCAAATTTGGCATCACAGTATAAGATTCCTCATGTGAGAAGTCATAATGATCTTAGGTTAAAGGACTACATACAATATTGTTATTAGTAAAATTACTTATGATACTCATCTAGTGATCTATATATTATTCTCATGATAAATTTGTCTAGTGTATTCATTTTCTAACATGCACCGACATATTAACTTGATATTTCACATTCATGACCAATGAGATTTGGTTATCAATCAATGTACATACTAACCTCAATTTATTATTGCTTTCCCAAGTTATAATAATATTCAACTAGGAACATTTAAAAATAGTGTTAACTTTTACAAGAATAAAATGTCATGTTCATTTATATTATCTAAATATATGAATCAAACATAATAAATTAAATTTTTTTTAATATAGAAATAAAATGTAATATAATGTATATTAATATAATCATTTTATAATTGACTTTTAAAGCATATACGTTGGTATGTAAATCTTGACTCTCTCTTTTAAAAACACTAAAATCTCAATAATTGATGAAATACTATTTTTGGCAATTGATGAACTTTAACTTATTGAATTTGCCTTTGGGCTAAAAACATAAATTCATTTTAAGTAAGCCCAATTCGGTCCGAACCACAGATCTGCATTGTCAAAAACCTTTAAACCCACAAGCATAGCCTTCAATCAAATATGGGTTTCTAATTGGAGGCCCGTCAGAATTCAGTCTGCATTCATCCTCATCTGATTTTATATATATATATATATATATATATATATATATATATATATATATATATATATATATATATATATATTGTTTTATTTATTATATACATATATTATCTAGTACAAGAATAACCATTAAAGATTTTAAAAAATGGATTTTAATTTTGGATTTTTAAATTTATATAAATAATCGATTTTATGATTAAAAGGAGAGAAAAAAAAGGGTATACATTATATTTTGTTCCTCGAGGGGGCCGAGGTTTGAAAGAGTGGGTTATCATAAGTTAAATCGAAAACGAACTCTATCTCTAACGTGAGTTTTGTCTTTTAGTCACATCCCCGACTTCATCAGAATTTCTGAGTTTTGTCTTACAATGAATATTTATATCTTAATTATTGAATTATTCACATATACTAATTAGTAATATTATATGTATAAAATTTTAAATTTTAAATGTAAATAAAGAATTATTATTAAATATATGATGGTAAGATAAATTTATAAAATTCAATTCAATTAATTTAAAAGATTTAAAATTTAATTTTAAATTATGTTTTTAATACAGATAATATATTTTATACCAATACATAATATGTATAGTACTACTAAGCATATAGCTGAATATTCCTGATAATATTCAATCTAAATTAGTTTAATAATGAAAATAATATCTTTGCCCAGTCTTGGTGGTACTCGTTCCAGATAGAGATTTCTAGCCCATTGGATTTTTTATTTATTAGTTTCGTGCAATAATAATTTTTTAATAATAAAAATTATGATTTATTTAACGCATGAATATATAATCTTAAATTCAAATTTTAAACGGAGAATAAATTTTTTTAAAAATATTATTACATTACTACAATACCGGCATAATAAAAGTTTTTGTTTCAGAATAAATAAATGTATTAGTAGGTGCCTAGTGTCCTTATTATATTTGGTCAAGAAAATTTTAAAGAAGGAAAGATTGAGAATCACTATACGTGTGCTATCTTGATATATCATCCTTATAATAAATGCATTTGCCGTCGTTAAATTTAAGACAGGATAAGATCGACGCTATATCGTCTGTTTTTAATTCTTGGAGTTAGGCAAAAGCCAACCTTGCACCTTCAATACTTTCATCATGTTCTAGATATATAGGCAAAATAATATTCATGTTCAAAGAGATAAAATAATTGGTTCCAACGTAAATTTCATTTTTTAAACTTGGCACAAGATTCATTTTTATTCTTAAAAAAATAATAAGTTTATTTTTAACTTTCTAAAAACGCACACTTAATTCAGTGTACTAATTTCATTGGCTTTGCTTGGATAACGTAAATTCCTCATTGAGAAATATTCTAATATTATGGTTCTATTTCGTGCTTAATAAATAATTTAACTTATAATTTATTAATTTAATTAATAACTTATAAATTAATTTTTAGGAGTATTTTTCACATTAGTTTATTGAAAAAAATAAATTTTAATTTAATAAGTTACTTAAAGTAATTTATATCTTATAAACTACTATTTCTTCCTCTTTGTTTGACAACATTAAAAATAAGATTTCATTTCATTCTCAAATGAATTTTATATATTTTTTAATACATTCTAAATAGAATAATTAATTTACAAATGAATTGAAATCATTATTTTTTATAAAGTATCCAAACAATAGAATTCATTTATAAATGAATTGAAATCCTTTCAATTGAAATGAAATGAAATCAATTCTAAAAAAATTACATGCCAAACAAAGCATTCAAATTCTTTTAAAATCTATTTTTATTCCTTTATTAATTTACAACACATGCATTTTATAACATAAATCTAAATATTTTTTCATAAAATATAATTACATTTTAATATAATTATATCCTAATTTTAAATTATAAATATATAAAAATATATTGTAAGTAAATAATATCATAAAATATAATAAATTATATTTTAATTAATTATAATTTTATTATAAATAATAATAAAATAAAAATTATGTAAGTAAATAAATATATAAATTTATAAAATATAATTAATTAAATATTAAATATTATATTTTTATTTTAAACTTCTTAATTATGTTAATATAATTTAATTTTTAGATAAATATAAATTATTTAATTATATGATATATATATATTTTTATTAATATTTTATTTTATGTTATTTTATAATTTCAGTTAGTTAAACGATTAGTTTCATAAAACACTTCAAGTAATTTATCAACTATCAATTAATTTATCAATTATTAACTAATTTATTAATTATTAATTAATTTATTAGTTATTTGTGTGAAATGAAGCCTATATGCCACAAGAAATAAATTGTACACTCAAATAAAAATTAAAAACATTGTCTTCACTCGGCTAATGTCTCATTTCTCCTTTTTTCCTTAGAAACTTTGGTTTCCTTTTTCTAAAATTCGATTCACTTTCTTCAAGAATTCCCACAGCTTCCCCCATTCTTTTTCTTTTTTGGATTTTATTTGAGTTTGAATGTGGAGAAAAAGAAAGAAAGGGGAAGAAAATTTTAAAATTTATTTTTTATTTGAATAAATAAAAAAAAGTAAGGAAAAATTTAAAAATAATATATGTCTAATCAATTTCAAACTTAAATTTCTTAATTATTTTCTCTTCAATTCAAAATTAAAAATTTAGTTCTATTTTCTTCCTAACTAAACAAAGGGTGAGAAATTGCTCTCTTTTTCTTTGGACATCTTGTTGCCTTTGCCATTGTTTAACTATTATTGAACACCTCACTCCATCCAATTTCATCTCTTCATTTTCATGAGTTCTTTATTACCATTTAATGGTAGGTATGTAAAATGGATGCAAAATCTAATGGATGCAAAATCTAAGGATAATATGGGTAGCTCGTAGTCATGGGATTGGTTAGGCTCATTATTTGTATCCATTTTTTTTTCGAGCTTATATAGGCAAAGCTTGCACAATCTTGCTTGCACAGGTATAAGCTTGTTCATTATCTTAATTTTTTTTAATAATTGAAGACTTTTTTAATCTAACCAAACTTCAATCCAATATCCAATAACTTAATATGATTATTCGTTACATAAAAATTTTAATTGTTCAATTATAATTTATAAAAAAGGTTATTTTTAGTCTAACTTAATAAAAAAAATTAACTCAATCTCTAATCTTTGTGTATAGAAAAAAATGCAATTTACCTATAGGCTTCCCACTTTTTCAAATATTTAAAATGGTAAATTTGTTTAAAAATCTTTCTGAAAGCTAAAGATAAAACTTATGCAAAAATTAGCAATCATATTCAATTTTTGGCCATAAAGGTGGTTAGTCTAATAGTATTAAATTATTACTTCATTTTAGAGGTTATGAGTTCGATATAAAAGAATATCAATTTATAGCAAATGAAGGGGCAGAGGATTCTTGAAACCATTAACATTTTAATGGAACTTTAGATAGCAATTTTAGTTCAAATCAAACATTTTGCAACATGAAAACATTCCTATAGTAACATTTAGAGAAGATAGTCAACACTAGTTTCTTATATTCTTTTTTTTTAAGAAAAAATTCACAATTTCACCAAAATCATTCCTTACTTCTTTAGAATGAATCATGAAAAATGGAATTAATTAGATTAATTAGATTAATTGATAATGTTGAACTAAAAGAACAAAAATATTGGGTTCTTCAGCATCTTAAATAGATTAATCTACCCTTATCATTATCAAAGAAACCTAATTTATTTAATATAGATATATTGTTTACTAATCATATTGATAGCTACAACACTATGCTTGTTTAGCACTAATATGACATATCCTAATAAGTTTCAAGGATAAAAATGGTTTTGTATGCTTAAACATCAAATGTAAGGTGAATATTTAAGGATATTCTTCTGCACAAATTGTATGCGTGCATAAATATATTATACTTTTCTTGCTTTTTCAATATTCTATTCTCTATGATACAATTGATAAAGTTTTAAAGAAAAGAAGGAGAATAAGAAAAATAAATAAAAAATGAATTTTGCACCACTATAGAATAATTGACAAATATTGAAGGATTAGAAGATTGTGCATTGATTTTTTATTAATGTCTTATTGAGTGACATTTAATTTTAACATTGAGTCTACAACTATTATAAAAGAAAAAATAATGCCAATTATTATATTGAAAACAACTGACATTGTTGCTTTTTTTAATCATCATGAGGAAATAATATTGCATATTAAGTTTTTTTATAAACAATTGATAGATAATGTTTTTAATACTATTTTTATTTATTTTAAATAATTGACGTAATATGTTATATCCTCTCCTAACCCTAATTGAGGCCCTATGTTCCTTCCGACACGGTCCTTTCAATTCCCCAATGTATTCCTTTTTATAGAATGCTCTAATTAAAAATAAACATTTACATCTCCTATAACATTATATAATCATAATTTCAATAATGTTAAAGAATATATTAAATAATAAAATTTTAAAAATGTGAGTTTCATACTCTCTAAAAAAATACTCTTAAATTTAATACTTACAAATATAATAAACATTCATTGAAATTAGATATATAATATTATACATTTCAAATAAGTAAATAATTGATAATATTACTAAATGCCTATGAAAATGAATGGCATTAACTTTCTTATTTGTACAAATATGTAAAAGTTTTATCAAAATGACAAGTAACAAAATTTGGTTAATTATGAAAATAGAAACTAAATTCCAAAAGCAAACACAAAAGATAAACAAATCATTATACTTATATTTTGGGTTTTTTTTCTAGAAAAGGTTAAATTTTACATATTTTAGGGTTGGAAGGTGAGTATAAACATAAAATAAAAAAAATCCTAAGATTGGAAGGTTAGCATACCTCATTAAATAAAGAATCATTTTAAGAATAAAAGAGTTTTAAAATAAAATTTGCAAATGGCATCATACTTTTTTTTTATTTTCAAATTGCGCCATATCTTACCTTTTTTATTTTTAAGTCATGTTAGGATGTAAAAGTTTCCATGTCAATTATTAAAAAATATATCAATGTGTTAAAGTAGTTTAGAAAAATTATATCAAATATTAGATGTTAGTTAAGTTTAAAAAATACCATTATTTATAATAAGACAACATTGTCCTATTAAATATTTTTAACATTAGTTATCAAATAAAAATTAATATCATATGCTTAATGTTGATTAATTAAAAAATTCATCTCTTTTTGTTAGGGAACTTCTTCCATACATTTTAATGCAATAATTTTAAAAAATCTAGTGTAAACTTCATAAAAACATTAACATCATTTTTTGAAATGATTAATTTTTTTAATTCAACTTACTTTAAGTGAAGTCAATAGTGATAAAAATTCATTTTTGCATTATAGTATTTTTCTTATACAATTAAGTAAATAAAAATAAAAACAAATTAACTATAAATGTAAAAATAGATAAGAAATGAGACAATCTATTTTGCAAATAGATTCTAAGATTTTATTTCTTTTCATATCATTACATCAACATATATGTTGAAAATACTATACTTTGTAATGAATAATAATCTTTTCATTTACTATAAACATGCACTTAGAAAGGAAAATACATTTGGAATTATCCTTTATTTATAATTTTTTTTCATGTTGCTTAAGGGTTTTTAAATTAAAAGGTATAAATTATCATATTTAGCATTTCCATGCTACTTAGGTAGTTTTGGAATCCATTAAAAATTTATGAAAAAATGCAAACATAGATTACTAATTTTTGTTTAGGGGATTTACCCACACTTTAGTCATGAATTCAATAATAATACATGTGATATATGAAACCTAAGATATTAGAGGAGGTAAGTCATTATTCGACAAGACTTTTAATATTTCTAAAAGTGCCTATTGAGATAAAAATGTTAATTAGTGCCTCTTGAGATAAAAAAAAAAGTTAATTAACTTCATATTCAACCCAAACTCTAGAATTAAATAAATTTGTAAGGAGAGTAAAATTTATAAATAACATGTAAAACCTTAGATAATGGCTATTGATAGAAACATAACATCTAAGGTTTGATCATGTTTCAATAAAGTAATGGTGGTCATAACTTAATGCATTGATCCAATACTTAATTGATGTATAAATTTTTAACAAAAACTATCATAATGATTAAAAATAACTTTAGATAACAATTATTTATAAAATTAACATCTTAAATTTTTACGATTTCTTATAAGTTTGTAAATGCCATCCATTTAAATGTATGTTAAGTCTATAATTGACATCTTAAGTTTTTACAATTTCCTTGTGACTTTAAAAATGTCATCATTTTAAATGTTTGTTAAGCTCAAAATCGACGTGTTTAAGTTTGTCATTTCTTTAAGAGTGACATTTAGAAAGTCTTTAAACATTTGTTCTATAAACAATCGATACTATAAGTTTGTAAATGTGGATTATTTGAGAAAATCGACATTATATTCTACATTAAAATTGAGAATATAAAAAAAATGTTATTTATTAACTATTTTAAATAAAAAGTTACTAGTGTTTTAATGTCTTCTATTTAGTAAACTTTGTAATCCAAATGCTAAATTTAGCATAAAATTTAATTATTATTGAATAATTTATTATAACAATATAAAAAATGATCAAAGAATTAAAAATTCTACAAATTTATTCTAACATTTTATTGTTTTCCAAGTCTTATTACATATATGCCAAGACAACAAAATGATAACAAAAACTACACTAAAACTATAACATAACATCAAAATTAATATGTTTGTAAAACCTAAACTAAACTTACTAACATTTGTATCTAAATCTGTGAGGCAAATTCTCATGTATTGAATAAAGTTATGTTTCACTGCACATTTGTCATGTGTTAACAACTAATATCTTAATTTGTAATCAAATTGCAAGCTTACACAAAATGTTATTTGTGTTTTAGTGTCTTTTATTTGGTACACTTTGTAAAATAAATACTGAATATACAAATTTATAGTAAATTTTAATTATCATTGAATAATTTATTATAAAAGGACAATCAAATAAGAAAAGAAATAAATAATTTTTTAAATTTATTTTGACATTTTATTTGTTTTTAAATCATTGTATCTATTTGTATTCATAAAACAACATACACAAAAACCACATTAGATTATCAATATACATTTATAGCATAAGCAATATGTCTAAATAAACCATAAACCAAAAGTTAAAGTCTTTGTTGCAAATTTTGTATGTTGAAGAAAGTTTATATATTTTCTCAAGCTAAACTACTTCACAAGGTTTTGCAAACATTAGCAATTTACTTCTTATTCTAGAATACAGGGTGAAATATAAAGACAAAAGGCTTAGAATCTTATGAAAGTATTCCATTTAACCATAGTTATTTTTCACTCTCAAATATATCTAACTATAAGTAAATTTAATAAGTGAATTTCTCTTTAATATGTAATTTTACACCTATATTGATCTAAGTATATGAGTTGTTAATAGTGTTGATTGTATAGTATTACTTATAATTCTATTTTTCAAGACATAATAAAGATTTATAATGCAGAGTATATTTTATTGGATTGACTATAAGCATGCATTTTTTGTATTTTTTTTGTAAAGTATAATTTTATTTTTAAAAAATAGTGTTAATAATTTACTTTACCTAACTTATCTTTTTTTTTATAAATTTTGACAAGAAAGAAAGAATTCCTCAACCTACTAAAGTAAAAATCAAATTCAGAAATGATTGTCAAGTTTAATTTAATTTGAAAGTGGCACCAAATTAACTAATTTCTAAATATCAAAAGTAATTAACATAAGAAGAGTCTTATTTGAAACTTATGGATCATTTGAACTAATTTAATTTGTTGTCCATAATTTCTCTTAGAACACTTTCTTATACATACAAACTAGTTTTTTTTTATTTTTTTGGTCCATGCAATGCATGAATTTTATTTGTTAAAAATAATTATAAAAATATTTGATAAATATTTTTTATATGTTAAGCATTTTATAAATAAAATTAATTATATATAGTTGTTGAAAATATTATTTTGATGAAATTCATTCAATCGGTATAAAAATTTGTAATTAATTGTTTTCATCAATTAGTTAAAAACATATATATGAAGCAAAGGTAATATTGCCTTGAGAATTCTTAAGTCCGAATTTTAATTAAAAGACATTTACTTATGAAGGAGAGATATTCGAAAAGGTTATGATACTTTAATTTTAAAGCGTAAGCTTGATCAATGAATGCTCAATACATATAGGACTAGTTAACTTTGGATACATCAACATGTGCTTCTTTTACTATAGATGCAATGCAATAAACACATACCAACATATAAAATATATGATGTCAACTCATTGCTTGCACACTTGCATATGAAATATATCCAACTAAGAACTCTCTAATAAAGAAATGCACACAAAATTGAATGTTATACAAAGCAAGATAGTATTCAAGTTTTCATATTTTTAAGATATTTTAAAGATCATTAACTTAGAAATTTAAAACTAATAATCATTTGTAAGCTTTTATTATATTAATCTTAATGCATAATTTAATATTAAAAAGAGAGATAGTACACTTTAAGATTAATGATAAGTGAAAAATAAATAACATAACTATAGTAGTAAAACAATTGAATTTATGAATTTAGGTGTTCTTGCTTCAGTTCTAATATTATTAGAATTTACTTATAAGTAGTGTTACAAAAATAACTACTTTTAATATTGTCAGAAAAAATGGCAAATAGCCAAGCACATAAACTTAGAGAAGATATCCCAATGTTCTTTAAGACAATGAATTTGATTAAAAAAAAAGTGATTCCCTTCTTTAACTGTAGTGTGTAAAAGACAAATCACTTATGGAATTAATGGCTAAACATTAATAGTTTAAATATGTGTTTCCTACTAAGAAGAGAGAGAAAGAACTTCCTATAAATCCTTATAGTAATAAAGGATGAACTCATTATACAAAAAAAATAATGCTAAAATGAAAAAAAGAATAGAAGTTTAACTTTTTAATCAATACCAAAAGTACATAAGTTTTAGCTAAATGAGATAGCAAGAAGGCTAGAAAATAACATTCATTGTACTTCCTATAAAAATTGCTAAACAATAGTTAATAATTTAGCTTTGTAAATAATTAAATATTAACTACCATGACCAAACTATAAAACTTGCTAAATCGACAATTTACTTATCCAAGTTAATGATCTAGCTTTGCAAATAATAGATATAAATCTATAAATGAAAAATGCTTGTATCAGATCTACATAGAAACAAAAAATAGGAATTATAAAGTTGTAATTACTATTGATTAAATAAATAAGAAAAACCTACTATAACAAAAGATTTTTAACAAAAAAGGAATAAATTTAAAATGTCATTTATCATACCATCTTGAGTTACTAAAAGAACATTAGAGGCACTAAGATTAATGAACTAATCCTATTAAAATCTTCTTAGAAGCATTTTCTTAGTATCATTGAGTAGTAGTATGCATTATAGGCCCTTTATATGTTATCAAATTCCTCTTTCTCATAACTTAAATATTCCTAAACTATTAAAAGCAAAATTTGAAGCAACAAATTTAAAATTTCTTTATGCCTTTTCAAAATGGTAGCTAAAGTTCTCTAATAAATATTTTGAGATTTCCTAAATCACCTTTGGAAGCAGATATGAACTAAGTAAAAGAATTGAGTATGATTTATTGATTTTGGATGTATTTAAATAATTTACAACAAGCCTCAAACTTAAGAGTGGTATAGTTTATTTGGTTAGTGTATGAAGGAGGAATATATGATAGCTTAATGCTAAGTATAGTGATATAAGAAAGTGTTTGGATAATAGTAAGCAAAAAAAGTATTTCTTTTAGAGATGTGATGAAGAAAGATTTAAACCTTAGTAGAATCGGGTAATGTATACATCAGGATTTGCAAATTTTGACTTCAACAAGTTTATATAAATATATATATCAGGTTTCAAGAGCTTTAACTTAAAACAATTGAACTACTTAGATTGAAAGACAATTCCTTTTGGTTGAGTGTCTTCAACTCCCTCATTTAAACACCTATATTAAAAAAAATTATCTATATAAAATAAAATATTTGAGTATAAAAATTAATACTATATCTTTTTAGTTATCTTTTATTGTTAATGAAATATGATATATTATGGTGTTGATGTGTGATAAATTGAATCAGTTAAATTTAACTACTTACTCATGGATAAATATAACAATTGAAAATTTAACTTCAAAGTTTATTAATGATTTGTATAAATGACTTGAAAGTTAAAAATCACTAAAACATAATTCATATAACAATAAAAAGTTTAATCAGCCTTTAAACCTAGAATTATACAAAATTCAAGCTACATAAAGAAGGAAGCCAAATAAATAGATTACAATAATAAAGAAATTATAAACTATTGATTACACTAATTAATTTATAAAACTAAGAATCAAAACTTAGCTTAAACAAAATAGTAGGAAGGGCTCACCAAGCATAATATAAATATTCAAGTTAGCATTCAAACTATTTCCATCAGAATTCTAAACGAAAGTTCATATTCAAGTTGTGGTACAAAAGACAATAGTAAAAATAAAATTAGATCAAGCCAAATATAAATAAGTAGACATATAGATATGTTAAGGGAGAACCGTAAGTTTTGAATTGGAATTATGAGCAAAATAGAAAAATAAGGAAAATATTATCTTATAAGGCTAAAAAAAGGAAAAAGAAGTCACAAAAAAATTCCTTTATTGAAAGCCATCCTAAGCTACTTGTAGAGGCCTTAAGCTATGACATAAAAAATTAGTGCTTTATGCTAGATACTTCCTTGAGTTGCAATTGAAACTTCTAAGCAATGGTAAATGAGAAATATAACATTGAGAATAAACTTCTAGATCTAAGTTATCAAATGGAAGAATAAAATTTCAAATTTCAAATAAAAAATGAATATTTTCAATTTGAAAAGTGAAATAATCTAATCATACAAAGAAACACCAACACTAAAAATTGCAGAAAAAATATAAATCTTGAGGAAAATACAAACAAAAAATCTTACAAAATATTTTTTTTTACTTAGAGGATGAAAGCTTCCATGCTTGAGAGAGAAATTTAAAGGTTAAGAAGAGTGAAAATGAAGCTTCCTTTATTGGTAATAGCAATGGTTTAATTCCACTAAATGATAGTTTTAAGTAATAGAAATGTAGAGAGAAAAAGGATAAAAGTGGAAAACATAGAAAATAATTGATAGAATTTTTTTTCCATAGACTAACATGTATTGAGAAAAAAAAACCCTAAATTGCCCAAAAAAATGCTCTATTCCTATTAGGAGAGAGAGATGAGCCCATTGAAGTTAATTAACATCATGTTAAATATTTAGTAAATGAACTTAATTTAATTTGAATTATAAATGGTAGATATTTGAGATATAAGTTAAGCCTTTTTTAGGAATCCAAGTTGCTCTTTTCTTCTAAATATAATGATTGCATTTGATTTGCAAAATCTTTTCCAAATTCTCACAAATGATATTAGAGGATTTAGAATTTCTATATTTCATTTAACTTTTAGAAAAATGTTTTCAAGAATATTTACATTTTTTAAAATATTTTTAGTAAAATATTCTTTCAAAATAAGAATATTTTAGTAATACAAATAGACTATTTTCCTCCCTCTTTCATTAAGACCTTACCACTTTTAGCATTTCATTTTACCGTTACATACTACAGTTGACTACTATTAATAACCATCAATTGTTATTAACCACTATTTTCCATAATCCATTATTGGCCACCGGCCATTATTGTTAAATGAAATTACTACTATACATTATTAATAACTACCATAAATACTAGTTATTATCAATGACACTGCTAACCATCATCTACCATCTACTATGGTAGTTGTCATCATTATTATCTATCATTTATAACTTCTATTGACTATCATTCACCACTAATAATAATTGTTGATCACAACTAATCATTGATTACCATCGTTTAACTAACACTTATAATAGGTGATTATTGTCCATACCATCTATTAGTTATCATTAACCACTCTCTACTATTAGTGACCACTGTTAATTATTTCCTACTACCATCTGCTCACTCAATTTTTATAAGAATATTTTTGATAATTTAATAATATTTTTAAAAATATATAAATTAATTAAATCATAATATTGTAACATTCTTAAGAATATTTTTTAATGAACTAAATATTATAATGTCACATTCCTAAGAATTAAATTCTAGTGAATCACATTCTTATAAATATTAATATTTTCAAAAATGTATGATTCCATAAGTCAGAAGTAACCTTATAAATATAGAGATTGCTAATCTAAATATCCAAAAGTTAGCAACCTCTATTCTTTTAATTAGATAAAAAAAAGTAACTAATTTAATAATAATAAAATAATAAAATGATATTTAAGCAATCTTAATAGAGAAATATAAATTTAAAATATTCAAGTTAACTTTATTCATTCTTGATTATATATATAATAAATGCATCATTAATTTAAAAAGTTATTAATAGTGACAACATAATTTTAACACCCTTTATTATTTTATGATCATTAAATTAATAACATATTATTTCATCTAATTGAAAGAGTGGAGGCAACTAATCTCCATATTTTAGCAACAGTTAGCAATACCGTATAAATGTTTTTGATATATTTTTACATTGCAATAGTTAATTTAAGGCCAAAAGCATAGAATTGCTTTATAAATTTTCATTTATTCTTTGCCAAATAATTATTCGATTACTATTTTTTAAATGATAAAATATCAACGATAGTTAAGAAGATTGAATAAAATACGAATCTCTTTTGCTAGATTAGAAGATGGAAATTGTTTAAATATTCTTAGGTTTGATGTTTAAATATAGTGGGATATTCTTAGAGCAGAGCATGGAACAAATTTTAGAGGGATAAAAAATTGTTTAATTAAAATAATAAATTAAGTTTAAATATTTTAAATATTTATATAAAATATAAGATTAAAAAGTATGTAAAAATATAATAATGAATATTATAATTATTATAATTGATGAATAGAGAAGAAATAAAGAGAAATATAATTTGAATGTATTGTGTTTATTAACCTTATAAACAAATCTATTTATACAAGATAATGTCTAAATAAGAAAGAAAATAAATCAAATTACATTTATCACTAATTATATACAAATTAAATCATTATATTCACTAATCAAATTAAATAACTATAAATTACTAATATATTACCATAAATGTCATAAATCACCAATAAATCATTATAAGTCACTCATGATAATTTATATCATTTGATAGTATTTATTTTTTAAATTAATAAGAATTTTATTTTTTATCCTTTCAAATTTAATTAATTTTTCTATAATTAATTTTTATTATATTAACTTTTAATAAGTTCAAATGTTGATAAAGAAAGTTAATCTAATATATTGGAAATTGAAATTGAAATTCTTCTCATTTCAAGAATATTTTAAATTAAACGAATGTTTTATAATTCATAAATTACACTAAAAATAAAAAATTAAGGTCATCCTTATCTATTAAGTTATAGGAATCATATCATCAATAACAAATATAAAAAATGTTAAAAATATTTTATAGGTCAAATTTTTGTATTAAAAATGTATTTATTTATTTTAAAGTATGAATGAATATTTGATTAAAATTTTTATATATAAATTTTTAAATATATATTTTAATGAAACTTAGATGAGTACAAATTAAAATTATTGTATTACCAATAATAATAATAATAATAATAATAATAATAATAATAATAATAATAATAATAATAATAATAATAATAATAATGATGATGATGATGATGCTAATTTTGTTTACATGGTTGAGCCTTCTTTTCTTTTGTATCAAAGATTAGAACATGTATACTTTAAAAGGTTGCATGAAATGATTAAATTAGCATTGCAACCATATTTTGAAAATTTTGAAAATAAATGCAAAACATGTATGATGACAAAAATCACACAAAATCCATTTCCTAAAGTATATAGGACATTAACCATACTTCAACTTGTTTATAGTGATGTTTGTGACTTGATAATACACCAACATTAGGAGGAAAGAAATACTTTGTTACTTTTATTTATGATTGCATAAGATATTGCTATGTTTATTTGCTGCATTATAAAAATAAAGTATTAGATAAATTTAAGGCATATAAAACTAAAGTTGAGCTGCAATTAGATTAAAAGATGAAATGCTTGAACTCTGATATGGGAGGAGAGTATTATGATCCTTCCTATTTTAAATCTATTAGTATTATTCATGAAATCACTAATCCTTACACACCATACCATTAGTGTTATTTATGAAATCACTGCTCTTTATAAAATTGAAGTTAAGTTGCAATTAGATCAAAAGATTAAATGCTTAAGATATGATAGAGAAAGAGAGTATTATGATACTTCTTATTTTGAATCCATTAATGTTATTTATGAAATCATTGCTTCTTACACACCATAATAAAAGGGTATGGCTGAATGCAAAAATCGTGTTCTTATTGAAATGGTAAATTCCATATTAACAAACTCTGGTTTAAGCCAAGGATTTTGAGGTGAAGCATAGCTTAAAACATATCATATTCTAAATATAGTTCCCAATAAAAGGAACAAGATAACCCCATATGAGCTCTAGTAAAAAAGAAAGCTTAACTTTAACTATTTAAGAGGTTAGAGTTATAGAGCTATTGCCAAAGTGCTTGAACCCATAAGGAAGAAATTAGGTGAAAGAGGTATTAAGTACATTTTCTTAGGATATGCACAAAATAGCAAAGCCTATCGATTTATGGTTATTGAACTAAATGACTTAATATAAGTTGATACCATTATTAAGTCATGAGATGCTATTTTTAAGGAGAATAGATACAACTCTATTCCTTATGTTAATAACAATAGCCAAAGGAAAAATTAAAATTTTAGTAAAGATACAAATGCATTAGAGAATTAACATAAAAATGAAGTCACTGAACTTTGAAGAAGCAAAAGACAAAAGACATTAAAGACATTTGGCTCTAACTTCTTTATGTATCTTGTTAAATATACAAGAAAGTTTGCAAGCAATAAGAAATCTTATTGCTTTAACATTGAGGCTGATACCAAATCATACCAGGAGGTAATGAAATCATAAAATGCTGTATTTTGGAAAAAAAACCATCAATGGTGAAATCAATTCAATCATTGATAACAAAACTTAGAAACTGGTTGACTTTTCACTTAATTCTAAACCAATTAATTGTAAATGGAACCATTGATTAATTCATAGTTAGATTGGTTATCAAAAGCTTTTCATAAAAGCATGACATTAATTATTTTGACACATATTCTCCTATGGCAAGAATAAGTACAATAAGAGTTCTGATTACATTTGCTTCAATTTATAATTTAGTAATTCACCAAATGGACATTAAAATAGCATTCCTTAATAGTGAATTAGATAAAGAACTGTATATGAAATAACTTGAATGCTTTGTTATGCTAGGTTAAGAACACAAGGTGTGTAAGCTTATAAAGTCCTTGTATGGATTAAAGCAAGCACCTAAACAGGTCAAGAACACAAGGTGTGTAAGCTTGTAAAGTTTTTATATGGATTAAAGAACACAAGTTAAGAACACAAGGTGTGTAAACTTATGAAGTCCTTGTATGTATTAAAGCAAGTACCTAAATAATAGTATAAAAAATTTAATGAGGTCATACTTCGTAACGGCTTTAAGATCAATGAGTCTAATAAGTATGTTTATAGCAAGTTTAATAAGCAAAAAGGAGTTATAATTTGCTTATATATGGATGATATGTTAATATTTGGAACTGATTTAAAATAAGTTGAGCTCACAAAATCTTTCTTGTTTAAAAGCTTTAACATGAAGGATATGGGTGAAGTTGATGTCATCCTTGAAATAAGAATTATAAGAAATCAAGGGAATATTATGCTTTCTCAATCACATTACATTAAGAAAAATCTAAAGAAATTCAATCTAAGAACTGCACTCTTATATCAACACCATTTAATTTAAATATAAATTTTATGAAGAATACTGAAAACCCATTATCACAACTAAAATATGCAAAAGTAATAGGATGCTTAATGTATGCAATGACATATACTTAACCTGAAACAGCTTATGCTATTGGTTAAATGAATAGATATACAAGCAATCCTAGTGACATGCATTAGCATGGTGTTAGAAGAATTCTAAAATACCTACAGAAAACAAAGGATTATGGCTTGAGGTATGTAGGATTTCTTTCGATACTAGAAGGATTTTTTATGTCAATTAGGTTACCTATAAGGATGATCATGCATCAACAACTAGATGGATTTTCATGCTTAGTGAAGGCACCATCTCTTAAGGATCTAAAAGGTAAACATGTATAACTGACTCCACCATATCTACTAAATTTGTAGCTTTAGTTCTACATGTAAAGAAGCTAAATGGTTAAGGAATCTATTATATAAAATTCCCTTATAGTCTAAATCGATAACTTATATTTCTATCCATTATAATAGTGCTATAACTTTGTCTAGAGCATATAGTCAAGTGTATAATGGCAAGTCTTGACACATTAGTATTAGACATAGTTATGTAAGAGACTTGATTACAAATAAAGTGATCACTGTTGACTTTATAAGGTTAAGTCATAACATGGCTGACCTTTTGACAAAAGGGTTAAATCATGATCTTGTAAATATTATTTCAAAAGGTATGGGTTTCAAGCCTACAAAATTAAGTCACTATTGATAGAACCTTAACTTAATGCATGATACAACATCATGTCTTAAGTTTAATGAGTTAAAGTACATCAATAGTATAACTGAAGCACTATAATAAGTTAATTGTTTCCATCCCAAAGTAAAAAGTGTTTGTTTTTCCATAGTTTACTTAGAAGAGGCTATGTTAACATAACACTTAACAAACTTAATAAAAATACCAAATAGTGAGGGTATTTGAGTTTGCTTATATAAATATGGGATTTAGCCATTCCAAAGAGTTAAGGGCTTGGCTTAAAGTATCTATGGAAAGGATATGAACACAAGGCCATAAACGTGTTGCTTCTTACTATAGTTGTTTGCATCTTAAATTATATGTGTAAAAATTTATATAGTTTATCAAAAAAAGTAGTTGGTTCAAAGCTTGTCTATCATTCTATTCAGATTTATTGTAATGAACTTTTATAAAATAGTGATTCAATCATAAAATATCATTATATATACATATGATTTATTTTAGAATTGTTATGGTCTATTAATGCCATTTCAATATTTCAAAAATAACGAAAGATTGTTATGAATTTTAAAAATATTAAATGTGTAACCATTCAATTTCCAAAGGTTATGGATTCATAAGATTATAGTTTCCTATGTCTCTTCACAAGGTGATAACTCTTATAGCTCCCCATGTCTTTTCACAAGAATGAAACTTTTAAATTTTTTGAAGAATTATGTTCCTTCATATACAGAAGTAAATTTCTCTATAAACAGACTATTCCTGAGTAAGTTTTTGAAAAAAGAAAAAAAAGAAAAAATGCTTTCTCATACTCCTATAATTCTCTGCAAAGATTAAACACTATATTGTTCCTATCTCTATTAAGTGTAAGGTGTAGATAAACTAGACTTCACTTTATCCTAAAGAGAATTTGCGGATCCCCTATTGCACATATTAGAACAAATTTAGCCTAAAGGACAATGGCATTATTACGCAACATGAAAAAAATCACTTTCTAACTTTCAGTTATTTGTTCATCCCCAAAGATAGCATCGACAACAATCAATTAGGTTTCGATTAGTTTATTAGTTTCTAATTAACTTATCAATTATTAATTAATTTATTAACTATTAGTATTAAATAAAGCTATAAAAATAACCTATACAAAAATATTATTTTATTTCTTTTAGAAAGAACCAACCTACAATTTTTTTCACTAAATTGTTTCAATAATTTTTTTTAAAATTTTAGAAAGGCACGATCCGCCTCACAATATAGGCCACCGTCCCTAAATATTCTTAAAAACTACCAATTATTTTGTGAAGAAATCCTATTATCATCCATCTCATAATGACACGCGGGATTCTTAATTATTATTTTCTTTTGAGAGAAATTTTCATACATTTATTAAACATAATGAATTAAATTCATTCATCTGTATAAGACTGAATGAAATCTAAATAATTTTAAATTATTAGTACCTAATATAATAATATATTTTACTTTACACCTTTTGCTATTTTGATTCGAAAGTGTTGATTCAACCACTTAATTTCATACTCTCTCTCTCTAAAAATAGAGGAGTAATAAAATTACTTGACTTATATATATATAAGGAATAAAAGGAATTGGAATAGAAGTCAAATGATAAGGAAAAGAAAGATTTATCAAGAACTATCAAATTGCTTCAATTTAATGCTTCTAAGTTTTATATTGATTTTTTTTAATCCTCAAATGAGATAATTATTTTATAATTAAAATATTAATAAATTTGTTCTTTTTTTTAAAAAAATTATCTTCAAATTTTAAACTTTCATTTTCTAACAAATAAAATTTATTTAAAATTAATATGTTTTTCACTAAAATATCTTATTATCGAGTGAATATATATATATATTTTTTATAGAGGGTAATGTGCAAGTTGCATCACAAATCGGTGTGATCTCATTCTTGTTGTCAATAATGATACCAAAGCCAGATGCTAAAGAGGGAATGCACCAAGCCCGCTTGAAGACTCTGAAGTGACCCATCTTCTCACCAAACTGCAACCAAAACTAGTAACAATAATTGGGTTGGCCCTTAGATTTTGGTGAAAGTCTAAAATGGTGGGCAGATAGTAAATCTGTCATTTAAGATCAGCGGGAAAGAATTTGTTTTTTCAAAAATAATTTTAAGTCGCTAAATATAAACAGTTATTCTTGAGTTCGTTTCAAGGATCAAATTAAATAAAATAATTAAATTAAACACCTCAGGAACTTTAAAAAAATAATAATTGTCACATTCGCAAGCTCAAGCCCATACACGCTTCTTTTAGATGTTTTTATGAATGCGTACTTAATTATATTTTTGTAAAAGAAAAATACATATTTTATATAATAAATTTAAAATTAATATATTATGAATATAAATTTTTTATATTATTGGTGAATAAAAAGTTAATACTTCTTTAATAAATAAATATCAACTAAGAATTTTTATCAATAATAAAATAATTTTAATAATTTTTTAATGATACGATAACACATGATTATGAAATAATATAAAATTAATTTACATGAAAGAAATTTCCAAACATGTATATATTATATGAAGTCATTTTAAATAATTTTTAAATATTAAATTATTTATAAATTTTGATCCAATATACTAAATGTAATTATAATTGTAATATTCGATCATTCAAATAATTGAGTTTCTATATTTTCATAAATCACATTACTAATTAAAAATTAAATGAAGAATTAATGATAAATTGAAATCAATAGAAGATCCATAAAATACAAGAACTTAATCATTTAAATTGTTAATATAATAAATAATTACAATTATTATATTAGATTAAAATTTTAAATAATTTAGTATTTAATAATTATTTTAAAATAAATTCTTATAATATATGGTGTATATTTAAATTCTTTTTTGTATAGATAATAAATCAAATTTAAATCTTTATATAATTCTTGTAAAGTATGACAAGTTTGCATGAATAACTTCGAATTAGTTCGGTGGAATAATTTTCCTTTTTTAATTTTTTGTTACTTTCAACTTTCAGGTAAATTATCAGGCTAATTTACGATCTATTTATTTATTATTTTTTTAAAAAATAAAATTTTATTTTTAAAATAAAAATATATTTGATAATTATTTTTAAAATTTATTTTTAGAAATTCTAATTTTAAATATATAATTAAAAAATGAAAATAATTATCAATTATTTTTTAAATTTATTTTTATTTTAAATATTAATTGTATAATTAAATAAAATATTTTTTATTTATAACATCAATTATTTTTTATTTTAAAAATAAAATAATTTTTAAAAATATAAAAATTAAAATATATTCAAACACACGTTTATTCCCACGTCGTTTGCACTTCTTTGGCCATGGGAGGAGGGCTGCAACTAGGAGGAGCCAAATGTGCTGAAGGCGGCGTAAAAAGCGAAAAAAGCGAACCCCAAGTCGGCATTGCGTTTTACTCTTTTTCATGTGGGCCTCACACCATTCATCACTTTTCCTTTTCTCTTTCTTACGTCATCCCAATCCTTAGCCACTACTTCTCTTGGCTCTGGTTCACCCTTTGATGACTCATCTGCCGCGTGGCACCTCCTGGCTCCTCTTTTTTGTCCTTATTATTATTTACCATATATATTAATATTAAATTAATATATAATATATTAAATAAATATTACTGATTATAAGGATAAAATCATAAATCATTTAATATAATTTTTAAAAATAATAATAAATATCATGCTGCTAGAATACCGATAAATAATTGTATTCAAAGCTTTATTTGATATCTTTTAAAATTTTATTTTATGCTATAAATTAAAATTCAGTTTTGATAATGATGAAGTGATAATCATTTTAAAAATTAAAATATTAAAAAATTTCTTTCATTTTAGCAAGAGTTGCGCTAGGATTTTTTTTTCCTTTCCTTTCGATTAATAAATAAAGTTCCATTAAAATTGATAATTTTCACATCAGTATAAAAAAATAGCAGTAATCTTTGTTGAAACGAATTGGTAATTTATCGA
The DNA here is from genome assembly GCA_020226215.1 of Sindora glabra. NCBI lineage: Eukaryota > Viridiplantae > Streptophyta > Magnoliopsida > Fabales > Fabaceae > Sindora > Sindora glabra. The sequence continues at coordinate 51,326,681 of CM035233.1, forward strand.
ATGTTAAGTTTAATTACATTTACATGTATACTTAATTACTTCTAAAATATGTATGAACTATTTCATTAATGAGTTTCAGATGAAAGAAATTAAAATTATAAATTTTAATTTTCGATGAGTCGATGAAGTTCAAATTATAACGTACGAATTGCATTTCCAAAAGAAAAGGCGAGCAAGTCATTGCTACACCTATTGATAAGTCATTTATCATATTATTCAATTCAAAGTGTACGGCCCAACGCTTGAAATATCATCTTCTGCAACCAAAAGCAGAAAAAGAAACACTTTTGGATAAATAAAGAAAGAAAAAAGAGACTGAAAATTGTTTTTGAAGACTCAAAAGAATCAAAAAGGGAAACAGGAAAAATATAAAAGATGGAGCTTTAAAAAGGAGGGTGTTACTGTGTCTCCGATACCTCAAGTTCTTCGTGCTTTTTGCAGAGAGACCTTTTTCTTTCAGAGGATTTGTGAGTTTGAAGTGCAAGTCTCTTGTAAGCTTTTCTGGGAAAGGATTTCAAGTCTCAATTTTTATATTCTATTTTTACTTTTTCTGTAAATTATTTGATTCTCTTCTGCTATTTTTACGCGTATTTTGCTGCCAAGCTTCAAACTCTGCAACAAAATCAAATTTTGTAGTCTCGTAAATATAGGAACGGTGGAGGAGACATGTCCGAGAACGATTCGGGGATAAAGCTCTTCGGTCGGAAGATTCCCTTACCGGAATGTCAGATTTCGGCGGACTCTCATCCGGATTCTCAGATTGCGGCCAAGTCTGGAACTACGGTACACACTTATAACTAACCTTTAGTACCTACTTAAAATTTTCTGCTTTTGGTTCCTTCCAGTATTGTATCAATGTCAAGACTTAAATTCTATGGGATTGGATAGGATTCTGCTGAATTTGAATTCTTTGTTTTGTTATGTATAAATGTCGAGAGGCGTGTGAGCTGAAGCAGAAATGTTTTCAGGCTTGTTCGGCAAATCTCTATTGGCACTAAAACTAATATTTCATTTGTATTTTATCTGCTCTAGCTGGTTGCTGAACTTGATTGCAAATTCTTCAAGTCTTCAGGGAGGACAGATACATACTCTTAGTAAACCTGTAGAAGACAACAGAATTAAGAGTCTGTATTTGGTTCATTTCCAAATTCATATCATATTATTAACAAAGGGGAAACCTTTATGCTTTTAGATTTGCAATTGGGTGTTTACTTTTACCTTTTTCCTAAATCTCTTTGAGTGGAGAGCAAGACTAGTAGATTTGTCTTTTGTCTTATGATGTTACACAAATATATGGTTTCTGTCCTCAAAACATAGTCATTTTCTGATGTCAAAATGGTTTCCGTCTCCTCAATAGTATTAGAAGTTATTATTTAATGGGAACTCAGTAAATTAGTCACTAAATTATAGAAGTCAAATTGGAATGCAGTTTCTTTGGTAATAACCTGAGGACTTCTTTCCGGTAAAGATTCTTACCTTTGGTAATAACGGATAAAGATTTAGTTCAATGCTTGGTCAATGGCAGGTAAGGAGCTCATAGTTCTGATGGTTACCTGCTAAGATTTTATATCATAATTTCGTATTTGATCTGAATTAACTAGTTTTAATGAAATCTTAATTTAAGATTAAGTTTGCTTCTAGATTTTTTCCCCCTATCTCCTATTCCTAAATTGTTACTGACTGTGATGTCAATTTTAGGATGCTTGCAACGGCTTAAAGAAAACAGAAGTGGAAAGATCTTGTGCAGAAAACTTGGGTCAGCAAGATAACTCCTCTGATGTAGGCGATAGCAAACTGGAATGCCAGCAAAAGGTGCAGGAAAATGAGTCCAATCTAAATCCCAAACATGTGAAAGATAAGATGGAGACTAGTGGTACAGAGCAGGACAAAACCATGAAGAAACCAGACAAGATTGCCCAGTGCCCCCGATGCAACAGTTTGGACACAAAATTTTGTTATTTCAACAACTACAATGTCAATCAGCCAAGGCATTTCTGCAAGAACTGCCAAAGGTATTGGACAGCCGGTGGAACAATCAGAAATGTTCCTGTGGGTGCTGGAAGACGGAAGAACAAGCACCTACCCTCTCAGTATCGCCACATTATAGTGGCTTCTGATGGAATTCCAATCACCAGGTTAGAAAACACAGATTCATCTGGTCACCAGCTTTTACCGAGTCTTGAATCTTCAGCCACTTTCAGGTCTCCAACCGATAATGGCACTGTATTGAAATTTGGTCCAGATGCCTCTCTATGTGAATCCATGGAGTCAATGCTTAATCTTAGAGACATGAAAAGAAGTTCCTTAGTAAATTCTATCTGTTGTGCAGAAAATGGTGAGGAGCCATCTTTAAATGTATCTTCTGTCACAAGTGCTGGCACGCAAGGAAATGAATTATCAGAAATTGCTATGCAAAGGGACCGTGGTGTTTCTAGTGAGCCAAATGCATCAAATGGTATGCAATGTTACCCCATCCCTCCATGGGTCTTACCTTGGAATCCGGGATGGAATAATGTTGCTTCCATGGCAGCCAGTCATCAATCTTCTGCACGGGATTGTAATTCAATGCAGTGGCATCCCACGCCTATGGTGGCTGTTCCAGGCATTTGCCCTCCAAATATTCCTCTGCAATTTGTTCCAGCATCGTACTGGGGTGGCATGCCTGTATTGGCAGCTGGAGCAGGAGCAGTGCCAATAGGATCTAATGTTTGCCTTTCACCCTCGTCTTCTACGACAAGTAATAGCTGCTGCTCTGGTAATGGCTCACCAACCCTTGGCAAACACTCCAGAGACACTGCTTATGCGGATGAAGAGAAATCAGAGAACTGTGTATTAGCTCCAAAGACACTCAGAATTGACGACCCAACTGAGGCTTCAAAGAGTCCTATACGGGCCACACTAGGTACTAAGCCTCACAAAATGGAATCTGTATCACAATTTACTAATTTGAAGAGAAAAGATCCTAGAGGTGAAACCAAAGATCCTGTTTCGGAAGTATCTCAGGCCCTGGAAGCTAACCCTGCTGCTATTTCTCGTGCTTTTGCATTTCAGGAGAGCCTATAATGAGTTTCCATCTTCAAATTTTACCGTGACAACTTGTCAGATAAATCCTGTGCATATTGCTGACGTTTTGAAGATATTGTTACTTCGTAGAATTGATTTTTCTAATTTGATTTACATGGAGTTGTTAAATCTGTTCTGAACTTTTCTCCCTGAAAATGATGATTCCTGGAGCTTCTCCAATAATCAACGAAGTGATCTTCAGCATCACTCATCATTTAAAGGGGTGAAAATTGGAATGTTATATTGATGTTCTTGTTTGTAGCCCATGTCTGTTGGTCCCAGTATGATACATACTAGTTTTCATTTCTTGGTATTTGATTTGGTGGATGTAAGAAAGAGCAGCCATTCAATTTGGATTCAGACAGCGCTAATAGTTGCTTCTGATTTTGATTGTCTGTTATAATTCTAGGAAATAGCACTAAGCAACAAGTTCAAATATTTTAGCATTGCTTAACAAGAAAACTTGGTTCAGAAGAAAACAAAACCCCCAAATGGGATGCTTTTCTGCTTTTACATGTCATGAAGTATTGGAACAACATTAGGTACATATATTGTCTGGCAATTACCACTCAATGTCAGTTGCATATACGTCATAAGCAAATTCAACCTGGTTCCATTTGTACAAAATTTACTGAAGACTTCGATAGCTTGTACTTTTGATGCCTTGGGATCTGAGGTCATTTATTTATATGGATACCCACGGAACCATCCAAGAGGACGGTCTCAGATATTTTTGCAACTAGTAGCACAATTTATCAAAGTTTTGGCCATTTTACCGTGTTTATAATATTGAGGATTCATCCAAATGGATGGTTTGGATGTTGATGGTATAGAAAGCACAAGGCATGGAAGTCTAAATTAATTTTATTATGTGTTGAGAAATTTCTCAGATAATAAATGATGTGCGAAAATTCATTAATGTAATTAAAGTTAAAGAAGCTTAAAATATGCAATACACAAATAATGTATTTTTGGAGAGTACTTAAAATTGGCATTTAACAAAAATTATTTTGTTTACATAGTTTCAATAGGAACTTCGAAAATGGTAGGAGTTTTAACCACCTATTTCAAAAATAGATTTGGAGGAATTTAAAATTCCACCTAAATACATGGAATTTGAAATTCCAATTCTTCGTTAACACTATAATCCTGATTCCTGACCCCAGTAGCTGCCTCCTGAAAAAAGAAACCATCGGTCATACTAATACGTTTAGAGTGTGTTTGTTTGTGTTTTCTATTTTTTGTTCTTGAAAATAGTTTTATAAAATAGGTTTCAAAAATAATTTTTAAAAATAATCAAAATAAGAAAGTATTTAATATGTTACTTTGAGAACAATCTTAAATTACAAGAATGCCATTAATAAAGTGTGTTTTGGAAATAAGAAAATAAAAATAACTTAAAGTTGTTCTTGTTTTCTTATTTTTAAAACACATATTTTGAAAACAGTTTTTAACATTAAAGAAAGAAAACACTTACACAAATAGGTTTTTTTGTTCTTTTGTTTTTAAAAAAAGTTAAAAACAGAAAACTGATTTTAAAAACACAAACCAAACACACTCTGTTTTTTTTTTCATGATTATTGGTAGAATATTTTTTTTAGTTATCATATTGGCTAGAAAAGTCAATCAAATAATTTCAATTTCTCAAAATTTTACCCTTAATTTATTTATAATTATATATATAATTTAATAATGTAAAGTAAAATTATATTGTTGAAAAAATTAATAGAAATATTTTTGAATAAACACAATATTTTCTCATTTATAAAGATGGTAACTATTACATATTTCAGATTTTACAACTAGTATTATTAGTTCTTTACTTTTAGTATAATTATATATCACTTTCTTCAATTTTAATGATAAAAATAAATAATATAACTGAAAAGTATATATTTGATATGCCTAAGGTGAGATTTAAAAAATTTGCTTCAATATTTTTCATTTATTTTAACATTGTAAGTGAATAGAGGAACAAACAATTATAACAACAATAAAAATAAATGGCTAACAGTGCTTGTTTTGAAATTTGAATAATGTAAGTAATACTTATAACTTTTATAAATGAGGGGTTATATTTACTCAATATCTTTAATATAATAAAAAATTTAATATTTTAAATAAAATAATATCTTATCTATAATTTATTATATGAAAACAAAATTATGAAACTAATAATTGTGGTATATGTTTTTTCCTTTTAAAGTATGAGACGAAAGAAATAAAAAATTCGGCAACACTAAACGAAGTCAATTTAAACTTAAGCATTTTAAATTTATTGAAAATTTTCAAATTCTCCATTTAAATATGTGAAAAAAATTAAAGAAAAATATTACAAAGTGTTTGTCACTCTCAAATTTACAAACGGTGTATATACTTTTTATTTTAAAAGTATAAAAAAAGTAAGAATTAATTATGAAATTTCAAGTAATTCTATTGGGCTACATATATAAATTCTCTCACTTTTTTTCTTCTCACAAACAAAATCTTGTATAATAAAAATATTTATAATCCAAAATCCTTATTATATAATATGTCTAACTTGCTGATAATATTAAATAATAAAATTTATCAAATTTAATTAGAATTTTTGTCTAATGAAAACTTAGACTTAAATAAAATGAAGAGAAAATTAAAAATTATTTTATTTTAAAAAATATAACTTGAATCAAAATCGAAAGAGTATATTGTACGACGGCTTACGAGCGATATTAAATGCAGCCAACATTTTCCTTCGTGCTGAAGCAAATTTGTCACATTTGAACATAGAAGAACCCACCGTGATCATGCCATTATGTTTTGCTTTATCTGTCATATATTTTACAGCTAAAAAATATAAAAATTTTAATCTTCCACCCTCTTTCTGTTTACTTCCTTTCATCTCATCCAAACTAGAAATTTTATAAATCAAACAAGGAAAAATACTAATAGCCCCTCAACATAAAGATTTGCTCTAATTTGATTGACCCATTGACTTCAACAACATAATTGCATTTTCCTGGAATTTCCTGAAATTTTTTTTTTTTTATAAAAAAAAGCAGGTTGCTTCTGGGATAGGCTTTCTTCGAAAACAAAACTTGAGTGGGAGGCAGCGAGGTGGGACTGTGTTTGTCAACTTAACGAGGAGAAAAGAATGGCTTTTAACAAAGAGACTCCTTTTTGCGCCATCATCATCAAAGGCTCACCTTTAAAACCAATCTTTTGATGCAAACTGAGTCATAAAGGGATATCTTCCTCAAAACAATTTCTCTACTTATTTAGTAATGCCAACTTTTCCTCCTAAAGCATTGGCTTTGTTATGGGGCAAAAAAAACAAAAAAAGTTCTCGTCAAGTCAAAAAGATTGAAGTGTAAGAAAGTGAAAAAGAGAAGTAAGGTGCATCGCAGAGAAATGCCTATAGTTATGCCGTTGCACGAATATTTTAATATTACTTCTTCTTATATTTTAATATATTACTTTAATATTATAATTGAGTAATTATTAAAATTTAAAAGATAATTTTCTTATGTGCCCTCTCACAAAAAATTGTAATTTACTCCTGTAGTGCACTCTTTTACCACGAAACTCAAACGAAAAAGCATGCATGTCTTGCAAACGAAGCTCTTAGCATATTTGGATATCTCTCTATTTTAAATTAGAAAAATTCTTGTTTCAAGCATAAGATAGAATTTCTGTGATTTCCGTTCTTGCACAGTGCAAACTGCACTTCCATTCAGAGCATAGGCAGAACCAATGAAAAGGCTTACCTCATTTTCCGGGCAGACTGTACAAGGCAAAATTCTTTAGTAATTCTCTGTTTGACTTGTTTTAACGAGAGATATTTTTAATAAAATTATAGTTATAAAGTATTAAAATAATAAAAAAATATTCTTACTTAATATTAAATATAAAAAGTGTAACAAAAAATTAACATATTTATATTTTAAATGATAGGTTATTTTCTTTTATTATATTATTAAGTATTATAATTTTTTAATCAATATATATAAGTGATATGTTATTCATTTACTCTATAAAACAAATAAAGTTTTCAAACAAAAAATGTATTTTAAACAAAAAATGTATTTTAACAAAACAAGTGTAATGACAATTTTATATTTAAATTCCATCATAATGTAAGAATTAAACCAGTCCTTACGATGTGTTTAGAATAGTAAGAAGGAGAAATGTTTGTTACACAAACTTTATTTTTATACTGCTCTCCAACAAAGAGAAATCAGTAATCATAAGCAAGTGTAGATTGCATATATAGTTATTTTCATATTTGCAGGGTAATGGAAAATTAATACTTACGAGATACATGCAAATTCATTGCTTCTGGGAAGGGAGATGGAGTTTTGTAGCTTCCTTTGTTTTATTCAAAAATACCTTTCCTATAAAAATTTTATAGGACTTCAATTTTACCTAGGTATACATCTTGTAATTTACAAAAATAATGCAAGTTGCCATTATAACAGGGGGAATATTTTTTTTTTTTATTAGAGGATGTTATCTTCAATTACACTATTTAAATATGAGAAAAAAGAACATTTCTCAACAAAATATTCGGAGCTCTGTGTGTTCTCTCTTGTTCTTTATTTCCCTCTCTCATCTAATAAAACTCTCCTTCCATTCAAAGATAATCCCTTAGCCGATGAACTAAATGAATTTTGCTACTTTTACCAAAAAAAGCACATTATTAAGCCAACATATTTTGACTTAGTTACAATTTTAGTTCATTTACTGGTCGTTTTAACAATATTATTTTTGTTTTGATTGTTCTAATATACAAATCGGAGCTATTAAATTGATAACTTCTATTAAGTTGAATGAGGAAAATTCTAGTTGAGGCACTTGGATCAATTAAACTGCAAATTGAAAATCACTTAAACGAAGTAAGTTTGTCACATTAGAAGAGTTGTATATCATCACTTGATTCATTAGTTGTGCAAAAACATCCCAAATTTTGCCAACAACATCACGTGGCCTGATAATTCCCTTTCAAGAGACCAAGATTTTGTTTGGCAATAAGAGTTTTCTCGATCTTCAATTTAATAAAAGTTACTAAAATTGAGCCAGATTCAAAGAAATTTGTATATCAGACAAATCAAAACAAAATATTAATTAGAAGCAAATGCAATCAATTTATGTATTGAAGAGACCAAATATTATGACCATGGTTATTAAACTCGATCCAATTAATTTAATTGGTAAGCTGGTGTATTGGTGAATGGTTCAGTTTCAATTACACCATCAAATTAGTTTTATTATTGAACAGATAAAAAATCAATTCAACTAACAAAAAAATTAGTTTAATTAATAATTTTTTATTAACTCAGTTGAATTATTATATTTTATTAAACTGTTAGTTTTTAATAGAAATTTTTAACTTATTTGACTATAAAATTTTGTATAATCTCAAATTATTTCTTTTATATTATTATATTATGATGAAGCATTGCTTGAATTTATCAGTTTACTTGTTGAAAATGTATTTTCTTAATTTTTTATATTCATATAATAAGCGATTGAACTAATTACTCATTGATTGAACTAGTAATCCAATAAACTAGATCTTTATCTAATTTAATATTTGGTTTAATTTTAATAATTATGATTATGATATGCCTCTTTCTATAAATTAAGAAAAAATTTATAGTACACTAATGATAAGTAGTATACCGCAATAATATTAGATCTTATTATTGATAAGTTATTTTGTAATATGCTAAAAAAAAAAAAAAACTAATACGTGGTTAGATATGATTATTGTATTAATAATGTATGGAAGTGTCTCTCATAGATCCAATGCTACGCAATTGATGATATGACCAAAAATTTTCTTGGTATTTGCTACCAACTATCATCAATGAAATTTGAAGACAAACCTCCAAAGTAGACTAATAAATGCTTGACACTAAGATGTCCCATTGATGACAAAATCAAAGAAAGATATAGCAAGTACTACATTTGTGCGATCCCCATTAACATGACATTTTAATATTGAGGTTCAGGATAAAGATAAATAGAAAAAGATCAAAGCCATAACATTGTATGTCAAGTCTGGTTTTCGCTAGCAATCTGCGTCTGTCCAATAATATGAGACGAATAAACAAACCAACCACAAAAATGTAAGCAAATCCCAGATGGCAATTAACGTATCCTATTTCTTCACAGAGCATGCATTTTTCCTGCAATGACGGATTTTTCTACGTTTAATGATTATAATGTATAATTTTTTTTAGCTATATTTTTTATTATTATGTATCAAAACAGAAATTTCAACACTAATTAACAACTGGGCACGCTTCATATTTGTTAGAGTAATAATAAAATTAATACCGATTCTTCTCTTAACAACTTAACATTTTAGAAATAATTAACACTTGATAAGGCATCTTAGATTAAAAAGTCAAACATTTGATTTATGCCACAGAAAAAATGGACTTCTAATTTGTCCGTGCAGTTTAAGTTTTTAGGAACAATTGGCTCAATTTTACGTTAACGCTTATAATATACGTAAACAATGAAGCAAATGCATCCATATGTTTCGTATTTATGTGGCTGACCATTTTCAATGCAGCAACTGCTTAAGTCAAACAACCAACACACAACATATTTCACTCGTACAATAATGTATAGAATATGCGTACAAACATGGTTACAAAGTCTGTTTGCTTATTATATTTCGTAATTTTGTGTCATTTCCGGGCAATTGTCTTGAAGGCACAGCTATTCCCATTGTATTAGTAATAAATTTTTTCGATTTATATAAAGGGTTCCGAATCCGATCTCTGAGAGGCACTAAAGTTCAGTGAGTAGAGAAGTAAAGTGAAAATTCAATTAAGAGTCAATATGAAGATATCGATGATCATATTTGTCTTCTTCTTGCATTTGCAGAGTTGCAGGTTGGATTCTATGGATCTTCATGCCCTAAAGCAGAGTCAATTGTGAAGCAAGTGGTGCAGAAGAGATTCAACCGTGCCATATCCATAACTGCAGCCTTGCTTCGCATGCATTTTCATGACTGCTTTGTTAATGTAAGATGTAATATATCAGCTAATGCATTATATATGCTTGTTTCTAAACATATACAACAAATTATTATGTATTCTTGATATAACATGACTAATTACTTTTATTTAATATAAAAATAAATTATTTGATCCATTTTTGAAATACACTCTCATAAAAAGTAACAAGTAAAATTTTTAATGATTGGTTATATAATAAATTCGAGAGATGACATATTCATTACATAAAATGCTATTACCATGATTTGTATTCATGTCTATTTCCGCAAAAATGCTTTATACATTAAAAATAATATCCAAATTAAATTCTGAATCTTTTATGATTACTGAATTAATCTTTATAAATTTATTCCATCATTTTATATTTAATTAACGGTTCATAATTTATATTTACAATTAAATTTCAAATTTTAATTTTAATGTATATAGCATTATTGATATTTTCATTACTACACACATATTATATGCTTTTGATTTAAGTTTTCCTTATTAATTTTATACTGAGCGGCCAATTTAGCTCGCATTATCATTTTTCTAAAGTTATAAGAGTAACTGTGACAGCAAGTTGATGAAATAACATCAATCTATTTTTATTTAGAATAAGACCAAGGCCTTCTAATGTACGTACCTGTGATTTATTTACATTGTTATTACTGTAATTACAAAATAAAGCAATTGTTACAAGAAAGAAAAAAATACGACCCACAACACTAGCAATATTATGTAAAACATCAGTGGTTTTGGAACAAACCTAAACCCTAATACATATTAACATCTAAACAAGAATATATACAAGAATTTCTTATGCTTTCATTGAAAATCATTTTCCGTAAAAAAGTATCATTTGTATATATATTAAAGAGGAATGACAAACTAATTATATTTATGTTTAAAAAAATAATATATAAAATCATAGTAATAAAGATAAACAGATTTTTCTTTGAAAAAGAGTTAAAAAATTAATTTTTTCTAAATTTTTTATATTTAATATTAAATAAATAAAATACTTTCTCTTATTTTTATTATTTTATAATCATACTTCTATAAAAAGGAGTTTCCATCGAGACAAACAGAACCTTAGTTCATATTAATTACACTGTGTAACTCATGGCCGCTCAAAGAAAATTCTTGCTTCTCCTACTTTATCTAGAGGGTTGTGACGCATCTATATTGATAGAAAGCAATTATTCGGAGAAGAAAGTGGATGCAAACTGAAACGTCCGAGGATATGACCTTATTAGTGAGATCAAGGAAAGCTTAGAAGCAGCATGTCCCTCCACCGTGTTTTGTGCAGACATCATAACCCTCGCCACCAGAGACGCTGTGGCTCTATCAGGACGTCCGAAATACCACATTCCCACCGGAAGACGTGACGGCCTTGCTTCCAAAGACGGTGACGTCGATTTGCCGGGACCAGGTGTCAACGTCCAGGGCACGAGAAATAATTGCGGCAAAAGGCATGACGACGGAAGAAATGGTGACTCTTTTAGGTGCACATACTGTTGGCATTGCGCACTGCCGTTTCTTTCAAAGTAGGCTTTCGAGCAATAATAGTAATGGGACGACTGATCCAAATATGGATCCTGCTTTGGATGCTAGGCTGGTTAACTTGTGTTCCAAGAGTGCTGGCCACGATGGACCGGCTGCATTTTTGGATCAAAGTACTTCTTTTTTGGTTGACTATGCGTTTTACAAGGAGATTCTTCAAAAGAGGGGCATACTGGAAATTGATCAGCAAGTGGCTGTAGATTCATCAACTAAGGGATTTGTGTTTAGTTTTGCATCAAATGATGCAAAATTTCAAAAGAGCTTTGCTGATGTGTTGCTAAAGATGGGCAAAATTGAAGTTGTGGTTGGAAATGATGGAAAGATTCGTAAGAACTGTAAGGTTTTCAACAAAGGCAACCAGAAGTCGTACGCTATGTTGGGAAGAGTAATTTTATAATTTCTGTGTCTATGTTTGTTTGTCTCTTAGGTTTCCATTAATTAAGTTCATTGTGTTTAAGTATGTACTTTGGATGTTTAAAGTTTATATATCTAAATATATGTGATGCATGTATGGTTAAGTTCATGTATTTAGAATTATGTGTAAGTAAAGAGTCATTTAAGTGACTATATATACTCACATTGTACATTAAGTCAAGCAAATCAATAAAATATATAAAATATAAAGATATTTGAAGTATTCTCTTCATATATTTATTTGCCATTTTCCATCGTGGTATCGAGAGTCTAAATGATTATAAGGTTGTGAGTTGAGAGAAAATTAGAAAGACTTCTGTTTCATAAAAATCCTCAAACACAAGTGAGTTTTGATTATGGATTTTGGCAACTATTCTATTCCATTACTTCATGTATTTTTAGGAATGAATTATGCAATTTGGGTTAGTAAAACGAAGACATATCTCAGAACTTATGACTTTTGGGAGGTTGTAGAAACAAGAAAAGAGCCTACACCTTTGCTTGCAAATCCCACTTTAACTTAGATCAAGTATCACAATGAGGAAAATGCAAAGAAATATAAGGCTTTATTTGCCATCCAATCTTGTGTTTAAAAGAAATATATACAAGATTTATGAACTATGATAGCCCTAATGAGGCTTAGGCTACTTTGAAGGAGGAGTTTTAGAGAAGTGAGAGGATAAAACAAATGCAAGTGTAGAATTTAAGAAGAGAATTTGAAGTTCTCAAAATGAAGGAGTAAAAAACTATTAAGGAGTATACCAACATATTCACCAAAGTGGTAAATCATATTACAAAGCCTAGAGAAGAACTAACTAAAAGAAGGTTAATAAAGAAGATGTTGGTTAGTGTTCTTAAGAGATTTAAAGCAAAAATCTTTTCTTGGAAAGATTTTAAACATCTTCACCAATTGACTTTGATAGATGTTGTAAATGTAAGAAATCTTTAATGGTGAAATAAACAAAAAAAAATCTAGCCTAGATCTTTTGTCAAATCTATAAAGATAAAAAAAAATTGTAGACAAAACACATGAATCCATGAAGGATAAAAAAATGAATGATTATCTTCAACACCTATAACTTGTTTGCCATAATTCACTTAGCGATGGGATGTAAAGGAAAATAAAACTAAGGTTTAGACTTAGGACCTCAACTTACTTAAATTTATTTTTATTATATTTTAATTTTACCTATCATAATAATAAAATATAGTAATTTGGTTTCTACAAATTACAAAGCCTATATCATTTAATACTAAGGGGATTATCTAAAGCCTAATATAATCTAATTAACTTATTAATCATAACTAAATAGGCTTTACTAACATTATCCAAAACCTCAAACAATACATAATGTATATTATTATTGATAATATGTTGGTCCAATATTATAAAATATTAAAATATTTTCTAAAAGTGAATGCTTTTCATACACAAGAGCATAGAAGATCGACGAGGAAGGGGGAATTAGAAAAGCTTCTCCTATATTGTTACAAGAAAAGCAAACTAACAAAAAGGTGCAAGAAAATGAAATTACCCACCTTACCCTTAGTGCTAAAAAAGATCTCGCTCAACAAATTTTTCTTAGTGGAAACCAAATGTGGAGTGTAAAGCATGCAACTAGTTTAGACAAATTGAAAAAGTCTATAAAGAAAAACATGAAAAGAAGAATCAACATGTTCATATAGCAAAAATTGATGCCCAACAAGAAAAAACATTGTTTATTGTAACGTATTATGTTGGATATAAATCAAATATTTGGATGGTTGATAATGGTTATAGTAACTACATGACCTATGATGTTGGTATTTTTGAAACTCATGACAAGTCTTACCAAAGCAAATTAAGCTTAGAAATGGGAAGTATATTGATCTAATGGAAAAGAAATCATTTCAATTAAAACTTCAAAAAGTACAATGTGTATTTGTGATATTTTATATGTGCTTGAAATTAGTCATAATCTATTAAGTGTAGCTCAAATGCTTGAAAATATATATGCCGTACTTTTTTAAAAATATGTCATGCATCATATAGGATTCCATTAGTTATAAGTTGATGATAGTTAAGATAAAAGATATAAGTTTTCTAATTAAATGGAAACTAATTCCAATGCAAAATTTTGTGGCCTTCAATGAGAGTCGAATTGGAAGAAAAGTTGTTTGAGTACAAAATCTAAATGATGAAGATATAGTTAAAGACTCAAAGAGACTGAAAGTCTTTTGAAAAAGATTATGTCAAATGTAATGTTGTTACAATGGAACATGCCAACTTTGATAATGTTGATAGTAAAGATAAAGGGAAAGTTATTATGAAGGAAAAGAAGAAAATGATAAAAAAAAAAAAATGTCAAGTAAAATGTCATCAATAACAAGATGATAGTCATGAAGAAGAATGATGCCAAAAGAGATGTCACAAGGCATAAAGAAGGAATTGTTTCAAATGGTTTCAAGTAAAGACATGAAGATTAGAAAGGTCCAAAAATTTTAAAAAAACCTCTCAAGTTTAAAGGTTTTGCAAGAATTCATGAATTGAAGAAATTCTAAAATTAAGGAGGAATGTTTGAAAGAGTAATTTTGTAATTTTTGTATATATGTTCATTTGTCTACTAAGTTTCTATTAATTAGACTTATTGTATTAAGTATGTATTTTGAATGTTAAAGTTTGTCTATCTATATGCGTGTAATGGTTAAGTTCATATATTTAAAATTATATGTAAGTGTCAAAGAGTCACTTGGTGATCATATATATTTCATTGTACATAAAGTTAAGTAAGTCAAGAAAATATATAAAATATCAAAATATTTGAAGTATTCACTCCATGTATAATTTTGCCATTTTCCAAAATGCAATACACCTAATATTAGATGGAAATAATATATATATGTATGTATGTATGTATATATGTTTTGTTTTATTTAAAGTAAAACAATGTTATTTTCACATAAGGGAGATTCATTAGAATCTCATAATGCATGAGGTTGTGAATCTCACCATTTATTTGCAATTATCGGATTTTCTTTGAGTGTAGGACTATATTGTAATCCTCAAATTTAAAAGTTTAGCATTACTGCTAAATAGTGTAACTTCAAGACAGCCATTTTAAATTTTGAAGATCATCTTTAATTTGTATTTGAAGATGTCTATATAGCAGAGCGTTTCTTAGATTTAAGTACTTAGGCGGATTCTAAGAGGACATTTAACCTCTGATTGAGAAAAATGTTTCATTAACTTAATATTATAAAGAGTTTAGTTAATATTATAAGGAGTTTAGAGAAAGCAAAATTATCTATTTTAAAAAGAATTTTATTTTTCTCTACTATCATACTTCAGATTTTTTTTAAACCATCAATATAAATGATGTATTACTCCTTTATTGATATATATATATATATAGTGTTGGAGCTTGAGTAATATATTTGGAGGTCAAATTAAAAATATTTTTAATACATAAAAAATTTATGAAGAAATATAACTTTTAGCATTTTATGTATTGCTAAATATTTTAAATATAATTTCATAATTATAGATTGTTACAAAATTTAAAAGAAAGTGAATTATAAGTAAATGAATTAGAATATATTAAAAGTTACCTTCATTCAAATGTATTTTTTTACTCTTTAAGAACATGAAGTTATCAATAAATTATTATATAATCAGTATTAGACTTTTAGTTAGGTTAATTATTCTTTTTTTATCATTAAATTTTCTTTTGAAAAATCTATCAATTATTTTATTCTTAGGTATCAAAAAATTAATTAGTTGAACATGAATTAAATTGGTTCATATAAATATTAAAATAAGAAGTAAAAATATAATAAATTCATGCAAATGAAAAATTCAAACATTACTATTTACTATGTATATATACATGTTTTAAAATAAATAATAATTCAATCAATCCATTTAATTACTTTCACATTGGAAATATTATGAATTGATTTGGAATTTGTAAGTTAGAATCCTATCCAAGAATGAATACTTTGAGTTCTTAATATATTGTTGTTATGATAAAAAAAAAAAAAAACATAGCATTGTTATGTAGAAAAAAAAAAGGAATAAGAGAATGACATTGAGACATACATAAAGTTCAAGAAATTAGTTGTAAAGAAAAAGAAAAAAATATTTAATATATGCATTACAAATATGTAGTTAGAATTAGGATATATAATAATTTTAAAAAGTTTTAAATATAATTTGAAGAATTCGAAATGCGTTGATCTATGTTTACGCTTGTGGAAGTTAGAGTTGTTCCTTATTTTGTTTATCTCTATTTAAATAATTTAAAAAATTATAAGTGTTTTATACTTAACTCCTAAAAATATTATTTCTTAACTAATTTGTTTGTGCAAAGTAACAAAATTATTAGTTTATAATTTATTAAGTATTATTTTTCATTTCTTTTTTTCTTTTTCTATGCTTCAAATAAGTTTTTAAAGCAATATTTTGAATTTCAATTTTGTAAAATTATTTTATATTTTATAAACAATATCTTGTTGAGTTAACAAAGCATTATAATTTCATGTTTTAAACTTCACATATTCTAAACATATAGGAGAAGTGAAAATATTTTTTTTAGGACTAGAGAATAGCAAATACAAAATTTTTTTTTATAAATAATTATATAATATTATTACAAAATTATAAAAAATTTTGGGGGCATGGTCTTCCTTATCCTTACTAAGCTTTGCCATTGTATGTACATGAAAATAATATTTTTTTTACAAAAAATACTTTTTAAAAAGATAAATAGAGCCCCACTATGTTTTTCAAAAGATATTTTTTATGGAAACATCTTATTTTATTATATGTAAATTGAAGAGGATCATATAGACATGTATATATTGTGATTAAAAAAATTATAGCTAATGCCATAATGGTTGAGAAAGATAACTTCTTCTTTAAGAAAGGAAAATTATCTTCTATTAAATTATTTACATTTAACATTAAATATATAAATTACTTTTTTAATATTTTATAACTATATTCCTACGTATGAAAAATGTTTTTCATCAAAGCAAATAGCCTCAATAATGTATATGTTACATTAAAAGCGAGATCTACAAAACTAAAGTAGAAGAAATTTCAATCCTAATTGAGAATTAGTACTTGGATTATTATAGTATCATGGAATGTAGGCATATTTGTCTTATATTACAATGTAAGTAAGTATATATTCGTTTTATTATAATGGAGGAAACATTTTCGAAGCTCCAATTTTATTTTCAATTCTTAAACAATAAATTATGTGTTGGAACTAGATCGTTAGTGACAACCAAGAAACTTGAGAAATATGATGTGTTACATCTCTATACTACCCAGTGCCCATAATAAGAAAGCACTCAATTCTTTCTCTACTTAGAAATTTTATAAATAAAGATAAAATATGCAAAAAGTTTTACATTTGTAGGACTCAAATATTACTTTTTTTTTATTTTAGATGTGTTTACATCTCTCCTATTCTAAGATTTTTAATTTATGGAAATATATAACTGTAAAAATCCTAATATTGCTAAAAAAGTAATTTTTAAAAATATTATATTACTATATTTGACTATATTATTATATGTGAATATTATAATATTATATTTTAATTAATTTAGATACTAATAAAAATATCATTAAATTACCAACACAAAGTCATCACAAAAAATAAATATTAATTAGAAAATCAATCGATCAACATTAGTAGGCAATAATAATTATGCGAGTGGATAATGGTCAATAAAATTAGGTGACAGACACAATGGTCATCAATAGTCAATAGCAATGATTAGTGATCAATAATAATAATTAAGGGTGGGCCATCAAAGACAATAAGTGGTGGTAGTGAGCTAAGGCAGCCACTATTACAAAATAATTTATTAATGTTGAGTATTTAAAGGATTATATGTCAATATTCAATTGACATCTATTAAAGCATTGTTGTATATTCATTTCTAATGTCAATTGTATAATCATTATAAACAACAATAGCAATGTCAATTTTTATATTGATAAAAGTCAATGTCATTTATTTTGCTAGTATTATGAGAAACAACATTAAACGTTATTTTCTTTAAAAAAATGATATGTGAGTTTTATAATACCACACTAGTTTATTTTAATAACTAATGTGGCATATCTCACCCCTAAACCTCATCCCCTATTACTCACTCACTTGTCCATACCATTAAACCTTAACTTTACGCTTTTCTTCACTTTTTCATCCTTTTTATTTCTTTTGTATTCCTTCTTATAGAATACCTTAATCAAAAATAGAAATCAACATCTCCTATAACTCTATAAAATCTTAATTTCAATAATTTTAAAAAATAAACTACATAACAAAATATTAAAAATAGTAAAAGGATATATACCTACCCTAATTGGAAATAAGTGTCTTGGTAAATCTGTCTTGATACTCACTGCTTAATTAATAAGGTTGACACTTCTTAAAAAATACTCTTAAAATAATACTTGTAGATAGTATGAGAATTTATGAAAATCTAGTGTATGATATTATACATTTTATATAAATAGATATTATAATATCATTAAATGCTAAAAAAGATGAATAAAATTAAATTTCTATGCAAATTTGTAAAAGATGCATCAAAATGATAAGCAACAAAATATGATTGATTATGAAATTAGAAACTAAATTGTAAGGATAAACACAAAAAGTGAAACAAATTATTGCATTTATATTTTATACTTTTCTAATGAGTCTTAAACCTTACATATTTAGTCACAAACTAACAAAGGTTTAATCTTACAAAATAATTAATGAGAAAAAATACAAAATTAAAGAGAATCATTTTAAGGTTAAAAGAAAGTATATCTCATTCGATAAAGAATCATTTTAGAATTAAAAAATTTTTGAGATAAAATTTGCAAATGAGGTCATGCTTTACTCTTTTTATTTTTACCTCACACCATACTTTAACCTTCAAATCATGCCTAAGGGCAAAAGTTTCCATGTCGATTACTACAAAATATCAACATATAAACTTAGCTCAAGTAAACAATTTTAAATATTAGATATCAATTAAGTACAAAAAATACTGTCATTTTTAACAAAATGATGTTTTAACTAATGTTGAATATTGGTTATTAAATAAGAATCGACATCATAATAATTGAATGTTAACTACTAAAAAAAACTTATTTCTTTTGTTTTGGAAACATTTTTATTAAACTAATTCAATTATACATATCAAACTAGGATGCAAAACACAATTTATGTATATTATATATTTATACAACATTTGCATTTATCCAGAAATAGAATTCATTTATATTTATCACATGAACATATATAAAAATGGATAAAAACATATGATCAAATTTATGGTTTTGCAAGTGATATCAAGCAACAATGTTAAAGTTTAAGAATAAATTTTGTAAGAATACTAATATTATTTTACAAATCAATTGAATTTTTTTTAAAAAAAATAACTTACTCTAAGTGAAATTAATAGCATTAAAAGTCTTTGTTGCATTTTTCACATTTTTCTTATTTCATTAAATAGATACAAACAACAAATGATTAAATGTAAATGCATAAACAAATAAGAAAAGAGAAAGATAATTACGAAAATATATTTTACAATTTCATTTATTTTTATATTAGTACATCAATATATATACTAAAAATTCTATGATTTATGATGAACAACAAAAATGTTAAAAATATTAGAGATTAATTTTAAGATGATAAATGTAGATTAACATGTTCTAAGATCCATCAACATAAATAAATTTTGAGATAAAGGGTGTAAATGTTCATATTCAGCACAAAGGTTATTGAGAAGATTTAAAAATTCATAAAAAATCCTTGAAGAAATTTTGGTAGATTCTAAAACCTTCACATAGCTAATTTGATATTGAATACAATAATATAGACCTTCCAAATTAGAAGCATTTTTTTATAATGCAGGGTGTATATTATCATATTTAATAAAGATAGCTTCTAAGATAAAAGTCATAGATTATCATATTCAATATTATTAGGATTGCTAAGAAATTCCTAAAATATCTTAAAGTTCTTTCTAAAGACTTATACCCATAATTTGATAACAAGTATAAGGATATTACAATGTATTTAAAAGGATTCTTATTTGAAACCTTTCTAAATGCCTTGTTGAGTGCTTGTGTTTATAGCTAAAGTGTAGGTATAAGTCTTTCTAATGAAAAATTATTATTCATAATAAATAATAAAATTTTCATTTATAATAAAAATATGCTTATAAAAGACATTATACACTATCTTCTACTTGCAATTCCTTTATATAGCATCCCTACATGAATAAAAGGGAAATGTAGGTATCATCTACTTGTAATTCCTTTATATTAATCAAAGACTTTTGAGTTGGAGAGTGTAGGTTGTAATTGATGATATTATAGTAAAAAAAAGCAACATCATGACTTACAAATTTACTAATGTAGATATAAACATGATGCTTTTTATTATTATAATTTGTCATGGATTTGCAACCCATCTTTGCATTTTCATGGTATCTTTAAATGTGCTTCTTAAAATGGTAAGGAAAGTGATATTTATAAGCGATAGGAAAACCTTTGATGTTAGTTATAAATATAAAACTAACATCTTAAGTTTAACTATTTCTCAACAAAGTGATGGTTATCATACCTTAAGACATCAATCAAGAACTTTACCAATGTATAAAATTTTGATGTGAATTATTATGATGATTAAAATGGCTTTAGATGATGGTTATTTTGAAAAACCATTATATTAGGTTTTCACAATTTTTCATAACTTTATAAATATTATTCAATACACATCTTTAGGATTTTGCACTTTGCTCATAAATTCATGACTACAATTATTTCAAACATAAATTAATCACAAAAGTGATTTTTTTTTAATTTTTCAATTCCTCAACAAAAATTTTTTAGAATATTATTATACGTTTGTTTTATAAACAACCAATAATATAAGTATTTATAATCGATGTCCTTTAGTTGGTAATTATTTTTTTGCAACTTATTTTAGTATAACTTAAAAACCATATTAAAATTTGGAAGGTTACATGGATTATTAGAAAATACACCAATGCTTTTATAAAATTTATGTCAAATTAGGTAACCATGTATACCATCTTTCTGACTTAAAATTTTGATATAAATTCCATACAACAATTTTTTTTATACAATTACAACTTAATTTAATGATACAAATAACCTTGATACCATTTATTTTTGCATATTTTTCTTATAACAATACAAAATTGTGAGAAAAGAGAAATTAAGTTATCAAAATTTATTATGCAATTTCATTCATTTCCATATATTATTAGATTAACAAGTAAAAATTTACACTAATATTACAAAAAAAAGTTATGTGATATTTAATTTTCATTACCACCTTATTGTTAAGGCTCCTTAATACCATTATCCAAAAATTACTTTTATCAAAATTAATAAATCATGTATTCTATAAAATAACTTACACAAAACTACACTAATACTACTATAAAATAGTTAACTGATGTCAATTGTTTAGCATATTCTACATTAAAATGACATTAGTTCCTACACTAATACTACTAATACTAATAAAATGACATTAGTTCCTATATTGATAAATTATCAATGTTTCTTCATGGACATATAACCTAATTGTTAGTTATAAGTTAAAGACATCGATTATTACTAAGTAACTATCATTGAAAACTAAACTTCAATGTTGGTTTTGGTTAAAATTTAACATCAAATGTAGTATATACCACATCAGTTCTATTAAATAATTGACATTGTATTATCTGTCCCTCTAAAAAGAATGTTCCCTTTTGACTACTTACCTTATTTTACACCCTTTCTCCATTTTATGTAATGTTTCAGAGAACTTCTTACTACCCTACTCTCGATCTAAAGTGCATAGAAAACCCCTAAATACAATATAATACTCCAACTTTAAAATACATACACATCCTAAATGAAATAGAAAGTAGTATATATTTCATATTATAATACATAATCTCATATTCAACAAATGTAATACATAATAGTTTAATGGAGATAGAAGCCATATTTTGCATTACATTAAACCCATACAATTTAGACATGGGATTAGAAAATACCTTAAAATTTATATTGATGAATGACATGCAATACATGGCAATTTAATAGTTATAGTAATTACAAATGAACAGTTTATTAGTGAAAGCAAAATTACCTTTTAATTTATCATATATATATTTTTGGATAAATATATTTAAGTCATTGTTAATGAATATCTCACATATGAGACACATATTAACCAAATGTTTTTTATTAACAAAGTATAAACTATCAAGCAAGCATTTATATATGTAAGCATAACTATAAAAATGGGGATATTAATATTTTGAACTTGTAGTAGAAAATTTATCTAGAAAAACTATCAACTTATATCTTTTCACCATGATCTTTTCATATATAAAACTCATTTAAATTATCTTTAAAATTAATCAGAGGTAGTCCTAATCAAAAGGAGAAATGTTTTCAACATTAGTAGTTATATCTTTTTCACTTTCACTACTAACAATTTATCTTTTCCTTAAAGAACTATAGATCACTTGTTATCAATTAGATCCTTCTTATAAAAACTTAGCTTATTTAGGATGCCAATATGAATAGCTTCTCCTTATAGCCTTTCTTATTAAGATCTACTAATATGAATCCTTCCTCATCTATTTGGATATTATTATTATTCTCTATTCATTTACATTGAAAGATAATTGAATTGAAGGTAGTCAACCTTCCTTATGTTTTTGATGAAATTGTAGCATGACATTATCACATAGACAACATTTTTGTCTTTGCCACTAAAGACATACATTGCTTCAGTTACTAGTGTGACCCCATAATTTTACATAAAGCTATTCTCATCTTATGCCTTTGTGTAAAAAGAATATCCATTTATATTATATTATTGATAAGATATAACCTTAATGCAAAACTTATTAGCTAACCATCATAATCTTGAAAATAACATCTAGTGTTTTTGTCATCATAATCCTTACATGATTATGAAACCACATGATGAAATTACAATTATGTTCAACTTGTACCTATTACTCATTCATATCACAATGGAAATCTATTATGAGAGTTATATGCTTATTTATATAAAGTTCTATCTTTTTAATATTTTGCAAGATGTAAAGATATTTCTGTGTTCATATTTCATAATTTATACTCTTCCCTTAATTCTTTAATTTACCTTTTCCTAAAATTCTTCCTTCATATTAAGAATTGGGAAACTTGATAGTGTTTGTATTTGACAAGTATTCAATATAAAACTTTACGACTTCTTTAGTAATATGCCCCATAACATTATATTCTTTAGGCCTATTTAGTTTATGCATATACCCTTTTAGGATCTTTATATACAACTTCATTTGGTATATGACAATAATATTGCCCTACATGTTTAATAGGGTTCCTAATAGGCTATCATGTTCTCTTTTCTCCATATATATGACAATAATATTATGCTTAACAAATAAGTCATTCCAGTATAGAAGATTGAAAAATATAAACTTTTTTCTTCATTGAATGTCACTACTTGCCAATGCAATAGGTTTGTCAAAAATAATGTCAATATTTTTTTATCTTTTCATGAACCTCCTTCCAAAATAAAGGCTTTAAAGTCATTATTTCCTCTAATAAACCATTAAAAGCCTTTCTTAGCTTGCAAAAGTTATGTTTATGCTCATATTTTCATGATTTATGCTTTATACTCTGGTTGTTTATTTACCTTTCTTTAAAATTCTTCCTTCATGTCAAAGCATAGGAAGTCTAATAGTATTTATATTTAGCAAGTATTTTATGTTGAACTATACAACCACATTTTAATAATACATCTTTTGAGCTAATTTAGGTTGCATATACACCTTTTTGGGATTTTCATATACCATTTTTTTAAGTACATTCATCTCAAGTAAATTGGTTCATAATTTTATTTGCCTCACCAGATACACCATGATGTTAAAGAATTAAGTTGAAAAATATATCTTAAGTTATCCAAATCTTTTTGGTCAACGACCTTAGCATATATTATATTAAAAAGGAAAAAAGTCTTCTAATAACTTGTTTCATATATTTAGGCAATATTCCTTGAATGACATAGAAGTTACTATATTAAAGCATGACAATCATGAGACTTTAAGCTAGTTAATTTTAGATCTTTTATAGAAATAATGCTTCTTATATTAAAAGAATAACCTTTGGACATTTCAACCCTATGTAAAAACTTGTTTAAACTTATTTTCTTTTTTCCTAAATAAGGTATAACATACAAAATGTAAATATATATGTTGACCTTTTTTTTCCAATGCTAGTTCTTATTATATGACTATATCTTACAAGTCTAGTTGAGTTTTGACTTCATTCATTATCTTTCTCAGCATGTTCAATAGCATTCTAACTAGACCATTACATGTATTTTTCTGTACATGCATGATGTGAATGTCTTACTTGATAAACAAGTCTTTCCAATATAAAAGATAAAATAATATAAACTTTTTCTTGCATGAAATGTTGCCATTTACCAATGCATTGGGTTTGTAAAAAAATAATGTCAATATTTTTTATCTTTTATAAACCTCTTCTCCAAATAAAGGCTTTAAAGCTATTGTTTCCTTCAGTAAACTATTAAAAGCCCTTCTTAACTTCTAAATGTTGTAAGAACAAAGCAAAAATATTTTGTGATTGAGATATACTATTTTCTTATAATACTTAAGTTGATAAAAGCAAGTATCATTTTTACAAATAGAGCATACTTTACTCCCTTCAATGCTATAACTTAACTAGTTTCATAAGTTGAGAAGTCATTAATCATGCAAAAGAGTATGATATGCAACCTAAAAGACTCCAAGTAGTATGTGTCAAATACTAACACATCTTAAACTTAATTCTTTGATAGGCAGTTCTAAGAAAACATTTATGTTATCTTTTTAGTAGCTTATGTCTTAATATCAATAATGTTAATATTACATACTTTTTGCTTCATGTATGATAATAAAGGAAAATTGTAAATTACCAACATTATAGGTTATGTATTATGTTTGCTACTTATAGTTTCATAAGAATTCATTCCATCAATATATAGTACAGATCTAAGGCATCATGCTCTCTATCGAATTTAAGAAATAATATGTCAATCATTATTTATTAAGAAAAATTTGCTTGACAAAGCTTATTATCAGAAATTATCTACTTCATATGACAAGCTAAGTTCTTAATATTTCCTACTTTAGCAAACATGATTTAAACCTTGGCATTATAGGAAAATATCATAACACCATAGCCATTATCCCTTCGTTAATGACATTATCATGCTTTTTTAATTGATAACAAGAAGCCACATATTTTAAACTCTTATGCAATCTTTAATATTCTTTTTAACACATTATGCAGTTATTAGGACTCGCGTGAATCTTCTTATACTCTATAACTATTAGGTATATAATTTTCTTCACTTTATAAGCACAAAATAGTAGTACATTTTCTTTGAAAAAGCATGCCTTTTAATACTTATAATAATATTATAAAGCTCTTGTTACTCTACCTATTCCCTGCTTTTAGGTTGAACATTCTTAACACAATAGATAAATGTATATATTTATTGCAACCCACATGCAATATGTTCTCTACATCATATAGTAATCTATCAAGCCCTAGTGGATAATTAATAAAATTATTTGCAGCATTACACACCATATCCTCTAAGCAAACTTTAAAGCCCTCATTTTCATGATTAGTAAATATGCTACTTAAGTTAGTTTCACCATGCTATTTCCACCAGATATACTTAGGGTCAATGCTATGGAGAAATAAATGATCTCGTACTTGCTTAACCATCACTTTTTTTACACATAAGGAATTAACATAAAGGCATTTTATAAAGCCATCATTAAATTCTTCCCTCCCTGTAATAATTACAAAATTGATAAATTCATTAACCCTATTTCATATTTACTAGTAAAACAACCAACATGCATGCAACTTCAATCTATAACTAGCTAACTTAATAAGAATAATATAATAAGAACATTAAGTAAATCCTCTTTCATCATAAAATGTATATATTCTCAACTATGTATCCAAAACTTAAATACATTTATACATTAATATACATAAAATAATGTAACCCACATGATCCAGTACAAACTATTTTCCAAGCATGCATAAAAAACCACAACAATTTCATATATTCATAAAGACAATCTTTCATGTATAATCTATTTCATGCCTAATGCTATAGTGCATATTCATGATCCAATAAAGAATTAAAAACATTTTAATGAAGCATCATAACCTTAACCCTAATCCTCTTAAGTTAAAGATATTAAGACTAAGCCTAAACAAATAAAACTACACATTTACACTAAAAATATCATGACGTGCACTAAACAAAAATCTTATGATATTTAATGAATGTATTATGTTTGCATAGAAATGTAAAAGAGCAATTTACGCTTTACAATTTTATTAGAGTTTATAATGCAAAGCTTTGTGTTAAAGGGATCTTAGTTCCATAAACCCCACCATAGCATTTTAGTCTTATATTTCATTCTTTTGCTAGTATTTTTGTATTTTTTTTATATTTGCCTATTAGTAACTAAGTGATGCTGACATGTAAACAAATATTAGGTCAATCACATATGTTATTAGATGTCAATTTTGTTATAATATTTGTTATCTATATAATATTTTTGTTATAATATTAGATGTCAATTTTATTATAATATTTGTCATCTATATTAACATAACTCCATTCTAACAAAATAAAATTTCACATTGATTATATATTAGAAATTGTTGTGATAATATTT
Source organism: Sindora glabra (assembly GCA_020226215.1). Taxonomy (NCBI): domain Eukaryota; kingdom Viridiplantae; phylum Streptophyta; class Magnoliopsida; order Fabales; family Fabaceae; genus Sindora; species Sindora glabra. Next base: position 51,353,542 of record CM035233.1, read on the forward strand.
TTAGACACTAGTTATTTTCAACTAACCAACATCTTTTAATTGGTGAAAACTTTTTTGCAAATTATTTTATTATAACTTAAAATTATATTATTTATTAAAAAATACATTGACCATTTTATGAACTCATTTCAAATTTGGTAATCACATAGATCATTTTTTCAACTTATAAAATTTAATACCTTTTTTCAAGTTGATTAATTTTTTTAATATCAATTCAAATTAATTTGCATTTAATTACAATAATAGACATTTAAGATGACCCCAACATCATTTCTTTACATATTTTTTTCCAATTTATACAAACCAATAGGAATAGAAATGCATTGAATGAGAATTAACAAAAATATGAAAAAGGAGACCACTAATTATGAAAATATATTATGTAAATTTATTCATTTTTATATATTGTTATATCAACAAATACATAAAAAAGACATCCTTTTTGTTCCTTCCTTATTGCCATCATTGTTACTAATTATTGTTGCCATCATTCAAAAATAAATATTCTCACATATTGATAAATCATGAATCTAGATAATACAATTACTTTCATTACTAATGCTAAAGATTGTGTGGAACAAGAGGATCACTTCCCATTATTTTATCTAACACATTTAGAGAGTTGTTAATGTTTGAAAGTAAAACAAATTAGATTATCTAACTTCTCTAAAGGTGTTGATGAAATGGTGGGAGAGCTATCTTCTTCATCTACACAAATGCTAAAGTTAAATAATAAAGGCTTAGATCATCAAAATATTTAAAAGGGAGAATGAAAATGAAATTTATAGGCAATAATGAAAATTATAAAATCAATCATAAAAAAAATTTATGATTTTATATGTGCTTAATTTTCAAAGGAATTAGTGGTTGTTATATCTCTAAACATTGGTTAAGCCCAAAACAAACGTATAAATATTTTAAATTTTTCAAAAAGAATTTTAAAATGTCTTTTAGACTAAGGTTATTTAAATAACTAATGCCTTAAGTTTTTGTTATTTCTTGAAATATAAAAAATGTCATAAAATTAGACATTAATTAGTCCTAAATTATCATGTTAAAGTTTGCATCTTTTAACATAAGATGTTTTAACCATATTTAATTGTCAATTTAAATAACTAACATTTTTTTGTTTTTAAGCTTTTATATCATTTAAACTATCTACATTTAAATTATGAATTTATACATAAAGTTATTTTTGTTGCAATATTAGTTATACTATCTGAATTAAATTAAGAATTTATATAGAAAATTATTTGTATTTTGATATTTTCTATTTAGTACAATCAAATGATAAAAGAACAAACAATTTAGTAAATTTATTCTGACATTTTATTTCTTTCTAGATCATTAGACATATATGAATTCCATAAAACAATATATACAAAAGCTACAACTTCTTATCCATACATATCTATAGCAAAATCACTATGTAATTAAGTTTATATCCCAATTATATTATCATGTATTGAAAAAATATTTATTTTTCTCAATTGGATCTAAGTAGTTTCTTAATCATCCTTATTTTTATGCTTTATCCTTATTACTAACTTAGAAATTCTTCAAATTGATAAAAAGTATCTCATCTAAGACTTCAATGCCTTCCAAACACCTATCTTGATCAAAGTGCTTCCAATTAATTTGAAGTATTTCCAAGAATGAGTAAGTTATGCTTAAATTCCATATAAACATAAGCAAAGAGTAAGAACAAAATTCACTTGTACTATGAAAAAATATGGACATCGGATATTAATGCAAGAACAACACCTTATGTATCACACTTTCAAAGTTGGCAACTAGTTGTTGCACTTTTAGATGTCATTTAAGTTAAAAATCAACATCTTAAATTTGTGCCTTTCTTAACTTAACTTTTTAAGTGCCTTTTGAATGACAATTTTTGGATTTTCTCACATAAAACATTAGACATCAATTATCTTTGAAATTGATGGAGTAATTTCAATTAATTTCAAAAATGTCATCACATCCAAATAGACATTGATTGTAATTTTTGTTTATCATTTGAAAGTTTCATATAATTTTAAAAATATCACTACTTTAAAATAAACATTAGTTATAATGGTAACTAACATCTTTTGATTGACATAAATTAGTTATTCTATAATAATGTAATCAATACATAAAAACAAATATGTTTGCATTAATACATAAACTACAAGAAAAATACTATGTAGAAAAATCAATCATTATTAATGCAAATTCCAATTTATTGCTTAATTTTCTTCATTTTAATCACAAGAATATACAATGGAAAGACTAGTGGTTAATCCTTCGATTCTTTCATTACTCTAGCAATGAAAGTGAAGGATCATGTTACAACTTTTTCAATTATTAGTAAATTAAAAATTATTTCATAAAAAAATAAATAAAGCAACCAGTAAATTCACTTAAATTAGAAATTTTGTGTATAAAATATGAAATAAAATAAAGTTAATAAAATTAAGAATATAAAAATATGAATTTGGTGAACTTTTGATAGGAAAAACTTATTAAAATTATGATGTATAAAGTTATATACTAATATAATTGAATGTGTAAGTACGAAAAAGGTTTAGAAGTAATTTTTTGAAAATGCCCCTAAAGCATTATTTTTCTTCTTTACTAGCCCCCAAACCGCAATCTCCCTTATCCATTCTTATCTCTTAAATTTTCTTAACTCTCTTTAACAATCTCTTCTATCGTTCTACTAATCAAATAAGGAGAACTTCAATTCTTTTTGAATTCTTTATCCGATCAAGATAAGAATATTGCTTTCATAAAAAATCTTTTCTATCTTTTCTTGGTTAACGAAGAAATTTGAGATTTATTTAGTTTTGTTAGGTATTTTAAACCTTAACTTAGAACCTATAAATTTTGATATGATTAGGATTCAAAAATATGCAAACTAGCTTTCTAGCATTCTTTTCCATATAAGATGAGTGAATAATCTAACTAAATTTATAGATTTTGTAGTTATATAATGGTATCGGTGAAATATTTATTATTTTGTGATTTCAATTGAATCTTGTTTATTTTGATATGGTAGAAATAATAAATAATGGAGAAAGGTTATATGATATATTAAGAAAGTGTATTACTAATAATATCAAGGTTTGATATGTAATACATGTGTTTGGTTGGCATTTATGATCAAATAAACAGTACAAATTTTGTAAAAAATTATGATTTTCATATATAAATCGAGGGACCAATCAATTCTGAGGGTCTAAAAGTAAATTTGATTTTTAGAATCAAATACCTAAGGGTCCAAAGGCAAATTCAGGATTGGTGAATAGACTAATCAATCAATTCACCAACCTAAAATTATATGTTGAATTTAGAAAGGTATAACTCTTTCATCTTATATCTATTTTAAATAAATTACCTATTGTTATAAAGGTAATTAAGTTTACTTTCAAATTGAGTTAGTATCAAATTAATATCTTATATATATTTTGAGATATCATTAAGAGAGTGGATAGAGGTTAAAAACTCAAGATTATATGTTGAATTTAAAAGGGTATAACTTTTTCATTTTATATCTATTTTAAATAAATTTCCTATTGTTATAAAGGTAATTAAGTTTACTTTCAAATAGAGTTAGTATCAAATTAATATCTTATATATATTTTGAGATATCATTAAGAGAGTGGATAGAGTTTAAAAACTTAAGATTTTAACAAAAGGACTTTTTGTGTCTATCTTCAAAAGAGTATAACACTTTCAAAACCTAGTTAATTTAGGCAAATGATTAATTTATGAAAAGTTAATTAAGCCTATTTTCATATAAATTAAGTTTCATGAATAATATATTTATAATTTATGAGTTATCCATGAAATATCACTCAAAAGTTACAATCATAGTGACCATATAGTAAACCATACCTAACCTCTTTTATGTATTCGTGATTTATAATAGTCTAACATTAGGTGTTTAGTCTTTAAACATTAAAAATAGAGTGGTTCATGATAATTATAAGATAAGTGTATGACTTTAGGTAATCATAAAATGAGAAAGTAAAGATCATATGATATAATATGTATTGTGATGAACTTAATGCATTAATTATAGAATAAAATATGTTAAAAAATATTTTATGGGTTAATTACTATGATATATGTGAATACTTGTAGCCATATAATAAGGTATAATGGTGCTAACATGTATTGTGATGTACATTAAAATTAAATTATGATTGTATTAGATAAAATTTGAGCTTTAGTGTTTAAAATTACATTATGAATCATACCACAAGTGATAATAAAGATAAAAAATATAATAGGAGTGATGTTATGAATACCAAATAAAAAATTCACGATGACATGCTTATGAAAAGCATAGAGCAAACCCTAGAATGATAAAGATAGAAAGCTTGTGGAGGATATAAAGTTAACCTAAGAAATAAAATATAGATGAATGTATTTTATTTATTACTCATTGTTCTAAATAAGATGTGATCTTAAGTGTAGTTAGTCATAAGTATTCTCATGTGATACATTGAAGAATGAAGTGATTATATATTAATCTTATTATTATAGTCTCTTAGTTACTAATATGCTTAAATATGATAAGCTATTATGATTTATTGATGTTATTATATATTATTCACTTATTGAATCTTAAACTTACTCCTTTGTAATTTATTTTTCAAATTCTTAGGTTGAGCCTTCACATCTACCTTCTTAGAGGTAGATTCCATAGGAACTCATTAATGTTACTATAATAGCACAAAATCTTGTTCATGCTATAATTTGGGCCTTATTTTATCATAGATTTGGGTAAAAGAGATATTGGAATTAATTCCTTATGAGTTAGTTAGACTTACTTATCCTCATTTTGAAAAGACTATAAGCATACTTAATTTTCTCATCTTTTATAGAAACCTCAATAAATTCCAATGAATATTTTCTTTTTAAGGCATCATTTTCTTTTATATATGCATAATACTTGCTAACCAATTAAATAATTAAGAATATATTGATGGAAAGTGAAAATATGTTTCGCATTTATTGCGATTAAGTTAAAGTTATGACAAAACATCATAAATATTAGAAAGTGAGACATCAAAAGTATCTTATATTAAAAATGAGATATTACACCCTTTTAAATTATCAATAAATTAGAAATTATTTTATGAGAAAGAATAGCTAAAGCAATTGATAAATTCAATTAAGTTAAAAATCTTATATGTGGAATACGGAATAAAATAAAGTTAATCAAATTAAAAATATCAGAATTTGGTAGGGAAAACTTATTGAAATCATAAAGTATAAAGTTTTGTATTGATATAAGTAAGTATGTGAGTATAAAAGAGGTTTATGAGCAATTTTTCAAAAATGCCCTTAGCCCTTATTTCTTTCATTTTAGCCTTCCAAACCTTAATTTCTTTTCATCCTTCTAGTTTTCCCACCTCTCTTTAAGAATTTATGCTATTACTCTATCAATTTAGCAAGAAGGGCTTTCATTCTTTTGGATATTGTTTTTATAAAAAATCCCTCTTATTTTCTTTTAATTGATGAAGAAATTAAAGATTTATTTAATTTTTTTTTTGTTATTCTAAACATGTAGAACCCATGAATTTTTGACATAATTAAAGTTAGATCTTTAAACTAGCTTCTTAGTATCCTTTTCCATACAAGATGAGTGGATAATCTAATTAAATTTATGAATTTTATAGCTATGTGATGGTATTAATGAAATATTAGTTAGTTTATGATTTTACTTGAATCTGATTTATTTTAATGTGATGGAGGTAATAAATGATGGAGAGAGGTGATATGATATATTAAATAAGTGTATTAATAATTACATTAAGATTTAGTATGCAATATATGTATTTAGGGGGTATTTAGAGTCAGATGAATAGTATTTTTTTAAAAAAAATTAATCTTTTAATGTATGAATCAAGTGGTTAATTAATTTTGAAGGTACCAAAGTGAAAATGGGCTTTAAAATTAAGCAACCAATTAATTTCGAGGATCTAAAGGCAATTTTAAAATGGGTAAATCGATTGGTTAATTAATTTATTGAGCCTAAAATTTGTGTCAAATTTGAAGGGGCATAACTCTTTCATTTTACATCCATTTTAAATGAATTACAATAATTTTAAAGGCAATTAAGTCTACTTTCAAATGATATTAGTTTGAAATCAATATCTTTTTTATATATTGAGATATCATTAAAATAGTAAACAAATGTTAAAACTCATGATTTCAAAAAATAAACTTTTTGTATCTATCTTTAAAACTTTTCAAAATTTAGCCGATATGGGTAAATAACTAGCCTATAAAAAGTTAATTAAGTCTATTTTCATATGAAATGAGTTTCATGAATAATATATTTATAATTTTTAAGCTATTTATAAAATATCACCTAAAGTTCACAACTATAATGACTATATAATAACCTATAGCCGATCTATTTTATGTTTTCATGACTTATAATAGCCCAACAGGGTATTTGATCATTAAGCATTAAAGATAGAATAGTTTATGATAATTATAAAATGAATGCATGACTTGAGTAATCATGACATGAGAAAGTAAAAGTTGTATGAACTTATTACATTATTTATAGGATAAGATGTATTGAGAAATATTTTATGAATTGATTATTATAATATATGAAAATGCTTGTAGTCACACAAGAAGACATAATGATGCCAAGTATTATTAAGTACATTGAAATTAAACTATGACTATATTAGAAAGAGCTTGAGCACTAATACTTAAAATTGTGTTGTGAATCATGCCATAAGTAGCAATAAAGATAATAAATGTGATAGGGTTGATGTTATGAATATCAGATGAAAATTTTCTAGTGATATGCTTATGAAAGGTATAAAGCAGACCTTAGAAGGATAAGGATAAAAAGCTTATGGAAGGTATAAGGTTGACTTGGAAAATAAAATTTGAATGAATGTATCTTATTTATTACTTATTGTTCTAAATGAGATATGACCTTGAGTGTAGTTATTAATGAGTATCCTTTTATGATACATTAAAAAGTGAAATGATTATGTGTTAATCTTATTTTTATTAGCTCTTGGTTATTAATATGTTTAAATGTGATATAATTTGTTAAAGAAAGATAGTCCAATGGTTAAGTTATTATGATTTATTGATGTTATATTAGATTATTTACTCACTGAATTTTGGACTCACTATTCCATGATTTATTTTACATATTCTCAAGTTGAGTCTCCATATCCACCTCCTTAAAACTAAATTCCATGGCAGCTTACAAATGGTAGTATGATAGCACAAATTCTCATACATAGTATATTTTAGGGCTTATTTAGTTCTAGATATAAGTAAAGGAGATATTTGAAGTGATTCCTCACAAGTTAGTTAAATCTACTTATTCTTATTTTGGGAGGATTATAAAAATATCTAACTTTCTTATTTTTTGTAGAAACCTTAATGAATGTTTTCTCTCTGAAGTACATTTTTTTAATAAATGCATGATATTTGTAAATTAGAATCAAGTTAATTAATTAGGAATAGGTTGGTGAAAATTGAAAAATAGGTTTCACGTTGGTCTTGATCGATTTATGGTTATGACATGAGAGTTAAAAGATCTCGTCAGAATATTAGAAAGTAAAATTGCCAAAAGTGTTTCATATGAAAAGCGAGAATTAGCACAATAATTTATAGAAAGAACTCATAAGAATAGATATTAGATATTAATTAAAATTGATGTCTTATACAATAATGGTTTCAATTAAAGTTAATGGTTATCATATTGAAGACTTTTGAAATGCCTTTTAAATAATGGTTAAATCCAAAATTAATGTGTGAACTTTTCTCATTTCCTATTAGGACACTTCAAAACCTTTTTTAGATAATAGTCATGAAGAAAATTGATGTCTTAAGTTTCTACACTATCCTATGCAAAACTTTATATGTTAACTATTTTTTAAAATTGACATAGTAAATTGCCATTATTTTTAAAAACACCACCACATTAACATAGACTTCAATCATAATTAATGTTTGTCATTTTAAGTTTTTCATATAATTTTAAACATATCATCGCATCAAGATAAACGTTAGTGATAATGGTAACTAAAGATTATCTAATGACATTAATTAGCTATTATGTAGTAATAGGTATAGTAATCAATGAATCGATAAGTAACGGTAAAGGTAGTCAATAATGGGTGGTGGAAAGCAATAAGTAACAATAATCAGTATGCAGTAGTGGGCAGTAATGAATAGTAATTGGCAATGTACATTGGTAATGGTTAAAGGTAGTAGATGTTAGCCAATAGCAATGCGTAAAGGTGTGCAATGGTCAATAATGGTAAGATATGGTGGACAATAATTGATAATGATAAATAATGGTGATAATAGTGATAAAATTTTAATAAAAAAAACTAGGGAATCAAAATATTTCGATGTACAAAGTGCAAGATTGATAGGATAGGTTGTCTATCAAGGGTCAATTGCTTTTTCTAATTTGGGAAAAGCTTTGCCTAATCTATTTAGTTAAGCATTCAGGGCAAGGCTAATAAGTAAGCTTGCTCAATCAAATAAAATAGGCCAATTTTTTTTAAAGCTTGGCCTATAGGCTTACTTGTTTAAGTTTTTCTAGATTTGTTACACACACACACACACACACACACACACACACACACACACACACACACATATATATATATATATATATATATATATATATATATATATATATATATATATATATATAAATCTCTAAATTTCATATTCTTATGTGGAGTTAGCAAACTTTTATCTTTTATTTGGACAAAAAAATTACATTACAAATTTAATGACAATAAAATAAAAAGGAATATAATAGTTAATTTTTCACACAAATAATTTCTTAATTTAATCAATGTATTTATTATTGAGATGAGGAAAAATGAATAAAGTTAACTTAAAAATTTTATATTAATATTTTATTAAAATTACTTAAATACTTTTTATTATTTTATTATCATTAAAATTGTCATATGATTTTTTCATTCAAACAAAAATATATATGTTTATATAGTGTACATATTACATTCCCTTGAGAAATTTTTGTTACTTTAGAAATTTTTATGTTATCGTGAGAAGAATAATTAATAAATTTTAACATGTGAAACTTCTTTTTTTCAAAAGTTCTAGATGGAATGAATAAATTCCTCCAAGACAAACGTGAATGAGACATTAATGAAAAATGGATTAATTAATTATTAAGCATTGAATAAAACATTTAGGCAAAAGGAAAATAAATTATTGAGTAGTCATGAAATGGAAAACTTAAAAGATTAAGGGAAAATGCAAAGAACAAAATACATAAAAGTTATAAATAGTTAAAAGTGAGTATGTAAATATGGAAAAGATTTACAAGAAAAGAATGTGAATGCCCATGCCTTATACATACACACACACACATATAGACTAAACTTCAATCAAAACTCCTATTCTCTCTTACTTCAACTTTAATCTCCATCTCTTTTAATTCTCTTCATCTCTTTCCTCTCTATTTACTATTTTTACTTCAATTAAGCAAAATGAAAGTTAATCTTTTTCAAATTCCTCATTCAAAATAGGTAAGATCTTTGTAATCACTAGATTTTTCAATGTTTTCTTAATATTTTAAAAGATTTGTATATTTAAACTAAAAGAAAGGGAAAATGAATCCTAATATAAATCTTTAGGATTTGGGTTAATTGAGGCCAAAGAATAATATATCTAACTTTTCAAAACCTTTTCCATAATAAGTGAGTGAACTACTTAACTTTAGTCTTGAATATTTAATTGAAATTGCTTAATTGAGCTTAGGTTTTAGGTTTTAATGAAAAATCTTTGAAACAAATTTATATGTGATTTTTAATTCAATTTAATGATGGAAATAACTCAAATGAAGTTTATAAGTGTGTATTAATGATTTGATATGAATTGGTTGCATTAAAAAATGCATTAGGATACTAAACATGTTGGATGAACAATGTTTATCGTGCTAAAATTTCTATAGAATCCTAAGCAAACAATTAACCATTAGGTTATAATGGTTGATTGTTAGTCTAGAATTCAAGGTAAGTTTGATTCTAATAAAGAACATTCAACCATGAAGTTCAAAATTGTTAACCATTAGTTAATTGGGAAGACTTTTCATTAAAAGTGAATAGTTAATTGTTAGGCTACCAACAATCCACAATTGGCACTCTATTTCTCACACTTATTAGTATAATTGCTAATATGATTTAATGAACTTAGAATAATCTTGAGTGAAATTGTCATGTTTTTAATAGATTGAATTGAGCTATGAAACCATACTGAAAAGTATAGATAGTATTAAAATGTAATATGTGATATGTAAATGAAATTAAATTGATATGTATGGTAATGTGAATTGAGCTGAAAGACCATGTAGAGACACATGGATAGTTTTGAAATGTGAAATGAAATGATATATGAGAGTAATGTTATATGGATGCCCATGTAAGTCTATCTTCACTAAATGGTCATAATGTTAAAATGTTATGAGGTATGAAATAGTGTCGAAAAACCTATACATGATTGTTTTCACCAAATAGTTATAGTGTTAAAATTATATAGGGTTATTTTCATTAAAAAAATGTTAGGGTAATGTTGGAAGCTCATGTGAGATTACCTTTACTAAAAGAATAATGTCAAAAGTTCATAAGCCTATTTTCACTACATTTGAACCTTGATATATGGAATCTAGATTTGGTAATTAATTGTGAGGTAGAATTAATTTTCTTTTAAATTTTATTATGATAAGTGTACTATGTTAAGCATATATGTTGATTCCTAACACTATTAAGTATGAATGCTTATAATTTCTTATTCTAAGGATATTGGAAATGTAAATAGTGCTGTATGGAAACTTATGTGTGTAAATTTATCCCTACTTTTCCATTTTGTTGTTTGTCTATGCCAAGTCTTGTTATACATTATTATACTTGCAAGAAGTGATATATGATTTACATGAAGTGCATATTTAAGTGATGGCATCATTAAGTGCAGATGATTAGAAACATTTTAATATGTTGAATTATTCATTTAGAATAAAAAGAGCTTATAAGCATTATATTTACTACAATAAAGTTATGATTATTAGCCATTCGATATGGAATCAATTAAGTTGCATATTATGGATAAAGAAGGGTAAACTCAATTGGCAAGAGATAAATATTTACCTTAAATTTATTATTATTAACATTAATTGAATGTTATTTATGAGACTTCATACTTACCTTTCTATATGTTTCCTTTATTGATTCTTAGAATAAGTCCTTACCATAACCGCCTTAAAGTTGAGTCCTTTGAAGACTATTAAGTATAGCTTAAGTAGTATATGTTGGCTTTATTTAGTAAGAAAAGAAATAGGTGAATGAAAATAAAAGAATAGTGTCAAATTCCTTTAAGGTTAGTCATTAGTTATCATATGTACCTTAATTTGGTCTTATTGAATGTGGGTTAGGCTGGAGGAAATTAGGTTACAAATTCTACACCAATTTCGATTAGGATTAGATCGTGACAAAGAGGTATCAAAGCATAGTCTCAGCTCTTAGTAAGATGAGGCCCTTAAGTTGTATTAATGTGCTGCCTAAATAAGTGTTGACTAAAACTATACTAATAATATGTGTATATTCTAGATCATGTATCACAATACCATTTTAATGGCTTTATGATGCCTAATAATATTGGTGGTTGAGCTTATTTATGACAAATTATTGGATAATTTTTTTAAATTTTGTTTGATTGTTTGGAAAATTTTGTGAATTAGAAATCTGGATACATTTGTGTAGGTAAACATTAGTTGTGTTGAATTGAAAAGGTGAATTACTTGCAATATTTTCCTTTAAGCTTCATGAAGGTACCTTTTTAATGTATGTATGCCTTGTTTAAACATGAAATTGGATTGTGATTAGTGAATAGATGCATTATAGGAAACATAAATGGACTAGGAACTTGAGGACATTCCTAAAAGTGAATATGGGAATTATGCTAGAAATTTTTTACATTTAAATCATGTGAAACGTGTTTGGATATCTATGAACTATTGTAGTAATTTTAAGATGTTAGGTATATGTTTACAAAATGGCCGAATGTTTATTATTGAAAGTGGATCCTTGAAAGGTCTATAAACTTTAAACATACTATAAAATTTATGTTATTTGATTAGATAACTTAGCAAGTAAATTAAAGAAAAGGTTTAACTCCCCTTTTAACTATAACTACAATGTGAGTTTTCTCCTTCATGTGAATTAATGTTTATGGTTGCATTTAGCAAAAGTTTTTTCAAATTACTTGACATCCACATGACATTTGGAGTTAATGCATCTTTAATTAAGCTAGGAAGGAGTTATAATGCTTGCTATTAGTATTCATGTGTTCTGAGCACTAATATTTTTTCATATGTATTAGTGCTTAACCTAGTTAGAAGGTTCTAATATGGGAGCATAGGTTCGACATTAGGTCATGTAAGTAATTAAACTAGTGGTTCCTAGAGTGTTTCACCCTATAGAGTTGGACTTTTTTTGTTATAAACTTTGGAACTCAAGTTTTATATTAAATAAATCAAGGAAGATTAATCTAATCATGGAGAGTGAATAGATTATGTATAAGTTTTAAGGCTAGCACTTAAGTATAAACCTTTCATGTGAACATTTTACACCAATGAGATACCTTTAACAAATGCTATTTAAAGTCTCTATAGAATTTAAGAAAGAATTCTTTTGAAAAAAAGAAGTATTATTACATTCCCTTTTAGAAATTTCTATTATTTTAAAAATTTGTATGTTATTGTGATAAGAATAATTAGTAAATTTAAACATGTGAAACTTTTTTTTCAAAATCTTTAGGTAGAATGAATAAATAATGAAAAAGGAAACATCAATGAGATATTAAAGAAAAAAGGATTAATTAATTATTGAGTACTAAATAAAACTTTTAAGCTAAAGGAAAATGAATTAAATGAGTGGGCATGAAACAAGAAAGTTAAAAGGTTTAGTTAAAAGAAAGTGCATTGAACAAAATAAATAAAAGTTATAAATAGTTAAAGGTAAGTATGTGAGTGTGTGAGCGTGGAGGAGATTTATGGTAAAAGAATGAAAATTCTCCTACCCTTATATGTATGTATGTATGTATGTATATATATAAATATATATATATATATATATATATATATATATATATATATATATATATATATATATTATTTGTATGTATATATGTATAAACACACACACACACACCAAACTTCAATACAAACTCCCATTTTTCCTCACTTCAACTCTAATCTCTATCTCTTTCAATTCTTTTCACCATATTTCTCTTCCTTTACAATTTTTACTTCAACCAAGCTAAAAGAGAGTTGATCTTCTTCAAATTCCTCATTCAAATAAGTTAAGATATCTACAATCACTAGATTTTCTAATGTTTCCTTAGAATTTCAAAGGATTTAGGCGTTTGAACTAAAAGAAGGGGAAAATGAACCCTAACATGAATTTTTATTATTTTTGTTGATTAAAGCCAAGGAATAATAAATCTATCTTTCCAAAACTTTTTCCACAATTGATAAGTGAACATCCTAACCTTAATCTTAAAGATTTAGTTGAAATTGCTTAATTGAGCTTAGATTTTGGGTTTTAATGAAAAACATTTAAAATGGCTTTATATATGATGTTTAATTCGATCTAATGATAGAAATAACTTAAATAAAGTGTTATAAAGGTGTATTAATCATTTAGAATGGATTGAATGTATAAAAAAAGCATTAGAATGCTAAATATGTTGGATGAACAATATTTATCACATTAGGATTTTTTGTAAAATCCTAAGCGAATGATCAATCGTTGTTCTAAAATTTTGGATAAGTTCAAATCTAATAATAAATAGTTAACCATTAGGTTCAAAATGGTTGACCATTAGAGGTTGAAAAAACCTCTCACCAAGAGTGAATGATCAACCAATAGGCTATTAAGTCAATCGTTAGTTTTCATATTTCTCACAAATGCTAGTATAATTGCTAATATGATGAAATAAACCTAGAATAAGCTTAAATGAAATTGTCATGTTCTTAGTAGATTGAATTATGCTATGAAACCATGTAAAAAGGCATGGATAGTATTGAAATGTGATATGTGACATGCAAATGAAATTAGATTAATACGTATGGCCATACAAAGAGGCATAAGGAAAGTTTTGTACAATATTTTAAAATTTAGACTGGATTGGCTAGTTCAATTAGTTTGACTTAGAGCCTAACTTTGGTCCGGATCGAGTTTAGCTAGTAACCTAGGTAACTAGTCAAATCAATTTGAACTGGTCTAAATTGTTATTTACTCAATAAACTCGTTAAATCAGTGTAACTTGGTTCAGATGAGTCAACAGTAACTTCAATTTAAAAAAAAAAAATTAAAGTTGCACTTTCGAAAGCTTAAAAACAAGACCCTAAAGAAATTAGCTAGTTTCCTACCATTTGAATTAGTGCTTGTCTTGTTATTATAATGACAAACTTTTTATATAATGTATATAATTTTCTATCTTCTATATTTTACTTCATCTAAATTTTTTATAAATAATATATTATATATTATATAATTAAACTAATTTTATTTAATTAATATTTAATTTAAATTTTTACTAAATTGAAATAAAATATAATTTTAATATTATAAAATAATATTAAAATTATGATAAATGTTTGTAATTAAAGTAAAATTAATATTTATTATTTTGTATTTCATAAATATAATTGTATAAGTTAAAGCAATTTAATCTTTATATATATATATATATATATATATATATATATATATATATATATATATATATATATAATATTATAATTTATATATATAATATATTAACTAGTTCAATCACTTAGTTCAACTGGTTGAACAGATATAACATTGTTCCACTTACCTTACCAGGTCAATGACTAGTTTGGGTTAAAAAACATTAGTTATGTATTGAATTACATGTGGATTTGAAATGTGAAATGAATTAATTAGTGGTGTTATATGGATACTCCTATAAGCATATCTTTATTAAATAACCATATATAGTTTCAAAAGGCTTGAGGTGTGAAATAGTCTTAGAAGCTTGCATCTAACTTTCTTTACTAAATGACTTTAGTGTTAAATGTACATAGGATTATCTTCACTAAAAGACCAGTATCAAAAGTTTACGAGGATGTCTTCATTATCCCTAAACCATAATATATATATATATATATATATATATATATATATATATATATATATATATATATATATATATATATATATATATATATATATATATATCTGTGCATGTGTGTGGGGAAAATTCAAATTTGGTAATTGGTTATGAAGTAAAGTTAATTATTTTCTAACTTTCATTATGATATGTGTACAATGTTATGCATGTATGTTAATTACTGGCACCACCAAGTGTAGTTGCTTATAATTTCTTATGTTGAGGTTATAGGAAATGTAAATGGTGTTATGTGGCATTATATGTGCAAATTTATTCATTCTTTTTCATTTTATGGTATTTTTGTGCCCACTATAAAATTACTCATTTATGTTGATTAATTTACATCAATTTGTAATTTCACTAACATTTATTTTGACATAATGACTTTTTTGAAATTATATAAAAACTTAAGACAATAAACAAAGAATATAACTGATGTTTATGTTAATATGGTGATATTTTTCAAATTAGTAAGAATATAACTACATTAGATATATAAATAATCAATATCAAACTTTTATAAGAAAAATTAAGACATAAGTTTTCCTTTACAAACATCCAAAAAGGCAATTATAAATGTTAAAACATTAGTTTTTGAAATAGCAAAGTTAAAAGTTATGGTTACCAACTTTATTCTTTAGAAAAGTGAAGTATATGGCATTAGTTTCCTTTATTAATAAATGTCCTAATTTAAAATTATGCTCTTACTCTTTTTTCATTTTTATACTTAGGTTAATCTTTTAAAATGGTTTGAATTTTTGTGGAAATACCCTATCTAGAACTCTAATATCTCCTGGTCAACAAATATTTATGTAGGAGAAGTTAAAGTTGTGGATGGGATACATCTATAGAGTAAGAGGGCTTATATCTTTAGAATCTATAGAAGCATTTCAACATAAAGAAAATAGATAAGTTTCCTTCAACACATAAGAATTTTCAACAAAGATAATGCTTACTATTATTAATTTAAATACATGGTAACTATAAATGTGTTGATAATCTAGTGTAGGATTTTTTAATGGAATACAATTAGATGTAATAATTTTTAAAGAAACTTAAAAGCTTAAGTAACTAACTCTATATTAGAATAAGATGTTGGTTATTTAAAAAATATCATCCAAAAAAGATTTCAAAGGTCACTTGAAAAGATGAAAAATATCAATACATCGATTTTGTTATTAATTCAACATCTACAAATATTTCAAAAGTATCCCTAGGTAATATAATTGCCATTTACTTGATAACTAGCCATGTCTAAGATTACGATATTGAGTTAAAAATTTATGTTTATAATTTTATTTATTACCTATATATTTTATATTCACTCTTGATTTCAAAATATCTCAGTGATGTTTTAGTCTCCATTATCTTACTCTAACGTTTATCTAAAAAGGAGGAAAATAACTCTTCCACATTTCATTTAACACCTTTAGAAAAATTATAAAATTTGGTTATTGCTACTTATGGGCATTGTTGTCTAAATATATCATATAAGATACTAAAAGTGTTATTTTCCTCCTCTTCAAACAAAGGGTAATGTTAGTAATGGAGGTAAATGTAGTATTTAGATGCATGATTTATCAATATCTAAGCATAATGGATGTTAAAGAGTGATTTTTAGAAGATGGCTAGTATCAAGGTTAGCAATAACAATGGAAGATAAATTTGTATTTGTTGATATTACAATATATACAATTAATAAAATTATAGAATAATTTTTTTATATTAATGTCTTCCTTCTTATATTTTTGTATATATTCATATTTAATACATTGATGTTTGTACCATTATAAGAAAACTATATAAAAAATCATATAACTTATCACTAATTTACGATATTTAATTAAATTACAAAAAATTCATCATTAATTTTAACATTTTTTCTTTAAACATCTAAAAATTAACATTTTAAAAACATAGTAAATTTTTTATCTTGTTTATGCAAAATTTTAACTTTTTTATACTTGATCCATCTCTTGAGCAGTCTATAGAATGGGTGATTTATTTTCTATTAGTCATTGTAATTTTCTAAAATTTAATATGGTATTTAAACTATATTAAAATATATTAATAGAATAAAAAGGACATCAATTTTATACAAATAATCAACGTCTAATAATGAATAATGGTGTTTTCTTTATTACAACCAAAGTTATATTATACTTAATTAGAGCGACATTACTTTAATATAGATGATGAATATTGTAATTAAATTGACACTTAACAACCATCATGGTTGCACTAGTATCTATTTACTTATCATTTATTTTTATAAACAAAAAGGAAAAAATAAAGAAAATATAAAAGAATTGATAGGAATATGAAATATAAGATTAAACTACTTTGGTGTCATTTACAAAAAGGAAAATTCCTTTAACATGAAGTTCTGTCAAACTCTAACAAAATTGTGTCGTGAATTACTCTTCTACTTTTTTATGCAAATAAGGTATACCTACTAACTATTTTCAAGCTTTTTTTCTTTGTATATCTTAATATTTTTTATATAGATGTTTAGCTTTTTTTTTCCTTATGTCTATCTTAATATGTTTAGCTAAAGATGTTAAGTGTTAAAGTTATGATGGCTTACTAAAATGTTTCTAATTTTCTATTAGCTCATAAACAAGCATCATAACCGTAAGTATAAAATATATTACATACAAAAGATTCCTTTTATAAATGTATAGAAATGTTTTGGCTTTGAGTATATGATTGAAAAATATTCTATTCTAGATAATTTGGATTGCATTATTGATGTATATAAATGTATGAATATGTATGTGTTTTAAGCACATAATTGAGAATATATACAAATTAATGTGATTTAGTTAATATTTTTATATGTATAGTTCTAACTAGATTGGTTAATCATGTATCGAAAATTGATATATGTTGAATAGCATAACGCTAAATATGAAAATGAGGTTAATGAATTCATCGAATTTAAAATTACTTAGGGAAGTAAGAATTTAGTGATGTAATATGAATGAGGAAGATTGTATAAGCATGAGATCATTTATTTGAATATGGCATTAATACTAGATATATGTGATGGATATAATATAGTGAAAATAAATCAGGAAACATATCTACTAATCATTAAGATAATGATTTCAATGATCACTTAAATGATATGATACATGATATTGCAAATAATTTTATTATGTAAACATAAGTCCTTGGTAACTTATTGAGTGATGTAGAGAATGCTTTACATCTAAGTTCTACTAAATACACATGTTTGCATGCTATGTTAAGATTATTTAACCTGAAAATAGGAAATAAATAGAGTGACAAAAGTTTCATGGAATTGCTACAACTATTAAAAGATATTGTTCCTAAAAGTAATTTACTCCTAACTCGTGCTTATAAGGTAAATAAAATTATATGCCTAATAGGTATAGAGTATAAAAAAGATTCATATTTCTTCTAATAATTACATATTGTACTGAAAAGAGTATAAAAGATTACATAAGTGTCTAAAATATAAGACATTCCATTATAAATTGAAGAAGCATAATAGCAACATCAAGAAAAAGGTTCTTGCTAAAGCAAAAAATGCATATTTGTTAATGCAAAAGAACTTAGTGAAGCATGCACATCAAGTGGTTACTGATAATAATCTTTGTCATCTAGTACATTCTTCTTAATAAAGAATGATTTACTCATTATTTCTCATATTCAATAGTGAAGTAAGAAAGTTTAAATTTATACTATGTATTAATGAAATGAACCCTTATAGTAATGTAAGCAGTAAGTATAGAATATAGCCTGTAATATTTGTGATATATAACATCTCTCATTTGTTATGCATAAAGTAAAAATATATAATATTAACATCATTGATATCAAGGCTCAAGCAATTGGGAAATGACATAGAGGTCCTTTTAGCACTGCTTATTGAAAACCTACTGCTTATATGAAATGTAAAAGTGTCAGTATTCAACAAATGCAAGCAAAATTCCTTCAAGTTGCATGCAATGCTATTTAACATAATTAATGACTTCCTAATTTATGAAAACTTCTTAAGGAATAAAGTTAAAGGGTGTTAAGCATGCCGAATTTGTGAAAATAATACATGTTTTTATCAACTTAAGCACTGAAAGAAAATAATATATCTCAGCCACAAGAGATTTTTGCCTCATTCCCACAACTATTACAAGCTAAGAAAGGCTTTCAATAGTTTATAGGATGAAGCAATAGCTCTAAAGCCTTTATCTAAGGAGGAGGTTTATAAGAGGATGAAAAATATCGATGTCATTTTTAATAAATATAATCCTCTCGTAAGCCATGACATTTCGTGAAAGAAAAGGTTTATATTCTTTAATCTTTTATACTTGAAGGACTTAAATGTCAAGCATAATATTAATGTCATACATGTGGAGAAAAATATATATGAGAATCTAGTTAGAATGCTCTTAAACATATTAGACAAGACAAAGGATGGAATCAAGGCCCAAATAAACTTACAAGCAATGACACTTTGTGAAAAAAAAGGTCTATATTTTTTAATCTTCTATATTGGAAGGACTTCGATGTTAAGCATAATATTAATGTCATGCATGTGGAGAAAAATTTATGTGAGAATCTAATTGGAATGCTCTTAAACATATTAGGCAAGCAAAAGGATGAAATCAAGGCCTAACTAAACTTATAAGAAATGGTCATACAGGAAAAACTAGAATCGAAAAAAAAATTCAACATGCTTATTTGTCTTTGGATTCTTATACCTTATCCAAGAAGGAGAAAATAAGTTTCTGCAAGTTTTTAAATTAGGTTAAAGTACTCCAAGGCTATTGTTTAACATCAAAAGCCTTGTTTTAATGAAAGATCTAAAATTAGTCGGCTTGAAGTCTCACCATTATCATACTTTAATGCAATAAATTCTACTAGTCATCGTTTGAGGAATATTGCCTAAACATATAAGACAAGCTATCACGAGGCTTTGTTTTATCTTTAATGTAATATATGCTAAAGTTTTTAAGCTAAAAGATTTGGATAACTTGTAAAGAAATGTTGTCCTTATATTGTGTCAACTTGAAATGTATTTTTCACTCTCATTCTTTCATATCATGTTGCATTTGGTGAGGGAAGTAAGATTATATGGTCTAGTTGGATGTACTTGATGGAAAGCTATAGAAAAATCTTAAAAAGGTATGTACACAACTCGACTTGGCCTAAAGGATGTATTGTTAAGTGGTCATTTCGAAGAGGTTGTCAAGTTTTGCACATCAAATGCAGACACTATTGAGCTTTCTAAACCTCACTATAAGGGAAGAATTTGTCACGACCGAAAACTACGGGTCGTGACCGGCGCATGACCTTAGGGTAAAATATGACCTTATGGCCATGCTAGCCTAAAACATAAAGAAAATAACATGTAACCTGTTTCAAACTTAAGTGGGTACATGCCCAACACACAAACAATAACTTTTCACATACACATAGTCCCACACGGGCTTTCCCATTTTTTTTCAACATCCACCTCTTAAATCATATACATTAACATATAATTGATGTCATTTAGTAACCAGACAATTCTTTCCTCGATAATAACAAAATGCATACATATAAGTCTACAGAAGCATGCCCTACCTATGGGTTTAATGGAGTGCATCTAAGAGTATTCAAAATTTATAACTTTCAAAAATACACAAAATTTCTATATCAAGCTTACACGAACAAAGTGTGACTCACCACAAAAGAATACTCCTCTCTCTCTAAGGAGCGGCAAACGACGAACCTGGAGGCAAATCTCTATCTGAAAAACATTACAAGAAAAAGAGTGATTCATTGACTCAGTGAATAAATAATGTAAATTTCCAACAGAAATGGAACAAGCCATGGCATAAGTTTTTCCCTAGAAATAGTTAGACAACCTTTCAATACTGAGAGATATAACAAAAGTTATGCAATCATATTTGTTAAAACAATACTTGAAATGTTCATTAAAAGTAGAATATGAAAACATAAGTTTCAAGTCAAGAAATAGGTAGTAAGTTTTTTAATCAAATGAAATTATCATAAATATTACATGGTAAAAATTTCAGTATAATATAATCACGATGAATAAATAAACACAATTAAAGTCAATAAGTTTTAAAATACATAAACCATCAAATTATATTTTAAGGTGCAAAATTTCCAGTTATGATTAACATAAGCATTCCACTCATGAATTAATAATTTCAAAGAGCTCTTAGCTCTAAGGCAACCTATCAGGCTACCACAAATCAATCCTCATGTGTTGGCACACACGGGGTTAGCAACTCCCTTGCTAACTGGGGTTCGAACCAAGGTGTACCAAGGCTAACGTCATTATTGCCGTTAACTACAGTTTTCAACTAGTTTTCTTCCAAAACAAGTTTATAAAAACAACAAAACACCATAAATATATAAGCGACAGTTATATGAGAAAATTATTGAAAATAGATAGTTTCATACATCAATAATTTTGAAACAATCTCAATCCATATCTCTTTCAACTATAAGTAACTCATCAAAGCTTTCAATCATGGTAATCAACATCTCAAATATCAAATCATTCCAAACTCATTAAAAAGCAAATTTTACAAGTATATGTGAAACTTTAACACATTATCACCTTATCCACAATAACCTTTCAAAGAACATCATATAATAAGATTCCAATAGTATACCATTTCAAAATAAGTCATGTAAATCAATTTCTTCATCATAAAGTCATTTTAGCATCATTCTTATTTACTATAACTCAAAATTTTTTTTAAGGTGCTTGTCCTAAAAGTACCTAGAGCTCTAAACATATATGGAATTAAAATGCATAAAAAGTAATGACAATTAACAAATTAATTCAAATTAATATTTCAAAGTATAAAGAAATTTGGAAAATATATAAAAATGTGGAAATACACATTATCTACTCATAAAATGGCCAAAATGCTCAAGTTAATTTCTTCCCACTTTTCGAACCACTAAGCCACTAGGAAGTGTTTATTGACCTTATGCAAGCAATCAAACAATAAATCAACACTCAATTTCATTATCAAGCTTCCTATGTCAAAAACTCCTAAATTTCACACTATGTGCATAATCTAAAAACAAACTAATCTTTACTATTTACTAATTAATTTAAGTTAATCTAATTTCTAATTAAGAGAATGAAGCTCAGGAGTTACCTTATTAAGCAAATGAAAAGGAATTTCGGAGCTTCTGTCCAAAACCCCCTAAATTTTGAAATCAGCAAGGGAAATCACGGATTATGAGATGCAGCAGCAAGAAATGGAGAGAAAATGGAAGAAAATGTGTAAAAATGTGAAGAAATGGGAGCTATCTCATGTATTTGGAAGTGTAAGAGGAAGAAGAAGAAGAAAGGAGCTGAAGAGAGGTGTTGTTACGTCTGTTCTGTTTACTGTTGTGTTTGTTTTGTTTCAGTTCTGTCTGTTTTAATGTTTCTATTCGGGTCAAATTCTGGGTTTGCTGGGCACGGGTTCAAGGTTTCAGCATACAGGATCACGGGTTTAGCAACTTATTTATATTTAAGTAAATGTCCTCATTTTACCTTTAACATTTTACTCTCCATTTACTTAAGACATAAATGTAAATAAGGAAATACCCCCCATTTGGATTAAAAAAAATTCAAAAAAATCAAAACTCCAAAGAATAAAAATCTAGATTTTAGGTTTTAGTTCAAAATGTCGAATTTTGAAAAAATTTAAAAATAGCATCTTCTCAAAATGGTCCTTTTAGGTCTCCAAAAATTCATTAAAAATTACTCTTTGATGCAAAAATATAAGAGGAATAATTATCAAAAATTTTTATTCTTAAATAATGCATATTTTATATAGCCCTCCAAGGAAGGCGCTCAGACTTAAACAAGAGCATATATCAAATTAAATCATTTCAACAAATTGAAAAAAGAAATAGTTTAAGGTCATTTAAGCTAATCCTAAGTTCATATCAAAATTATTTAATTGTATTTTACGTTATAACGATTCTATGTTACCTATGAATGGCAGGGCCGTTATATTATTCCCCCCTTAAAGAAATTCGTCCTCAAATTTCTTAAGATAACTACTAACCTTAAGCACTGAAAAGATGTGGATATCTAGCACGCATGACATCTTCGGATTCCTATGTTGTTTCCTCCCCTGAGTGGTTTTGCCAAATCACCTTAACCGATGCCATCTCCTTTGAACAAAGTTTCTTGACTTGTCTATCCACAATGGCCACTGGTTTCTCTTCATAAGATAAATTTTTATCTATCTGAATTGATTGAGGTTGCAACACATGTGAAGGATCAGGCAAGTATTTCCGAAGCATGGAAACATGGAATACTAGATGCACACTAGCAAGCTCTGGTGGAAGTGCTATTCGATATGCAACTACACCTACTCGCTCAAGGACCTCAAAAGAACCTATGTACCTCGGACTAAGCTTCCCTTTCTTCCTAAATCTCATCACATCTTTCATAGGAGAAACTCAAAGGAACACATGATCACCAATAGCAAACTCTAGGTCCTTTCTTCGATGATCAACATAAGTTTTTTGCCTACTTTGAGCTGCTAACAATCTTTCTCTTATCAGACGAGTCTTTTGTATAGAGTCTTGCACTAAATCTGGACCTAGAAGTTTAGCTTCACCAACCTCAAACCATCCGATTGGTGACCTACAACGCCTTCCATATAAAACCTCAAAAAGAGTCATCTAAATGCTAACTTGGTAACTATTATTGTAAGCAAACTCAATTAAAGGTAAGTGGCGATCCCAATTCCCTCCAAAGTCTAGAATACAAGCTCTTAGCATATCCTTCAATTTTTGAATGGTCCTTTCTGATTGTCCATCTGTTTGAGGATGAAATACAGTGCTAAGGTCTACTCTAGTTCCCAAAGCTTCTTGAAAAGCTCTCTAAAAATAAGCTGTGAATTGTGGTCCACGACCAAATATGGTGGATGCTAGCATTCCATGAAGTCTAACAATCTCATCAATATAAATTTGAGCATACTAAGCAAAGCCATAAGTGGTTTTCACAGGGATGAAGTGCGCCAATTTAATCAACCTATCTACAATCACCCAAATGGAGTTAAATCCCTTAGTGGTACGAGGAAACCCTATCACTAAATCCATTGTGATCCTTTCTAACTTCTATTCGGGAATTTCAATAATTTGGTGTAAACCTGTAGATCGTTGGTGTTCAGCTTTCACTTGTTTGCAAACTAAGTATCGAGATACAAAATCTGCTATGTCTCTTTTCATGCCATTCCACCAATATAATTGTTTTAAGTCTTGGTACATCTTGGTTGATCCAAGATGAATGGTATATGTAGAATGATAAGCTTTTTCTAGCACAAGTCTTTTTAATTCCTCCACCTTGGGTACACATAATCGATTTCCATACCAAAGGACTCAATTATCTTTAATTACAAACTCACTAGCCTTTCCATTTACAACCTCTTCTTTTATCTTACATAAATGTGGATCATCACCTTAAGCTACTTTAATTCGTTCTATTAATGAAGAACAAACTTGTACATGTGAGAACAACACTCTTGGGCCTTTAACTTCCATTTGCACTTGGTTTCTCTCTAGCTCATGGATTTCATTAATCAACGACCTTCTCACTTTAGCTATGTGAGCTAAACTGCCCATGGACTTCCTACTCAAAGCATGTGTAACCACATTAGCCTTTCTTGGATGATATAAGATTGTGCAATCATAATATTTGAGTAACTCCATCCACCTCCTTTTCCTGAGATTAAGATCTCTTTGCTCAGATATGTATTTGAGACTTTTGTGGTCGGTATAAATATCACAAGTGTTACTATAAAGATAGTGCCTCTAAATCTTAAATCCAAACACCATTGCTGCCATTTCCAAATCATAGGTGGGGTAGTTTTATTCATATTTCTTGAGTTGCCTAGAAGCATAAGCAATAACTCGTCCATGTTGCATTAAAAAATAACCAAGTCTAATCCTTGAAGCATCACAATACATAGTGTAACCACCCAATCCTGATGGTAAAGCTAACATTGGAGCTGTAGTCAAACAAGATTTGAGTTTCTGAAAGCTCTTTTCACAAGCATCTGACCATTGGAACTTTATATTCTTTTATGTTAACTTGGTTAACAGGGATGCTATCTTAGAAAAATCCTTAACAAATCGACGATAGTAACCTGCTAAACCCAAGAAGCTACAAATCTCTATCACTGAAATTGGCCTTGGCCAATGCTGGGCCTTGGCCAATGCTGCACTGCCTTAACTTTCTTTGGATCCACTTGAATGTCATTCTTTGAAACATGTCCTAGGAAGGCCACGCTATTCAACCAAAACTCACATTTGAGAACTTAGCATACAATTATTGATCTTTCAAGGTTTGCAAAATAATTCTCAAGTGTTGCTCATGCTCCTCCTTACTTTTGGAATACACCAAAATATCATCTATGAACACAATCACAAACTGATCAAGAAAAAGCTTGAACACCTTATTCATCAAATCCATAAATGCAATTGGAGCATTTGTAAAACTAAAAGACATCGCTAAGAACTCATAATGCCCATAACGAGTTCTAAATGCTGTCTTAGGAACATCCTCCTTTCTAATCTTCAACTGATGGTACCCCGAACAAAGATCTATCTTTGAAAAATAATGAGCACCTTAGAGTTGATCAAACAAATGATCTATACGGGGTAAAGGGTATCTGTTGTGTACAGTCACCTTGTTCAATTGTCGATAATCAATACATAATCGCAATGAACCATCTTTCTTCTTAACAAAAAGTATAGGAGCACCCCATGGAGATGTACTTGGACGAATGAAACCCTAGTCTAGCAAATCCTTGAGTTGATCCTTTAATTCCTTTAACTCCGCGAAAGCCATACGATATGGAGGTATAGAGATAGGCTGTGTGCCTAGAACCAAATTGATGCAAAATTCAATTTCTCTTTTCGGAGGTAAACTAGGTAACTTATTAGGAAAAATATCATCAAACTCCTTCACTATAGGAACTTCTTCAAGTTTTCCTTCTTGTGGTTCAATGTTTCTTACCATTGCCAAGAAACTTTCACAACCTTTTCTCAATAATCTCCTTGCACCTAATGCAGAAATGAGATTATAAGGTGCTAAACTTTGATCACCTTGAATTAGGAAGGATGGCTCTCTTGAAGATCAAACTTGATAACTTTCAAGTGACAATCAAGGATGGTATGATAGGTAGCTAACCAATCCATGCCTAAGATCACATCAAAGTCAATTATATCAAGCACAATCAAATCAACTAATGTTTGCTTAGTAGCCACAACTACTTCACAAGACTTACACATAAGATCAACAAATATAAACTCTCCGATAGGTGTAGCAATGGAAAAAGATCGATCCAACAACATCGAATCTTTATCAAACTGAGAGGCAAAAAAAGGAGATACATATAAATGTGTAGATCTAGAATCAAACAACACACGTGCATCATGAGAGCAAACTGAAAGAATACTTATCACAACAGCATTAGATGCCTGGGCATCCTCAGGTGTCATAGCAAAAATACGTGCTTGGCCTCTACCTGGTTGGCCTTAGGTTCTATCCGCTGATCCTCTGCCTCCACCACTTCTATTTGTTTAAGTTGAAATTTGTCTCACTGGTTGAGCCACGATGGGTGTGGATGGTAGAGCAATATGTGTCGACACTTGACTAGAGCTTTTATGCAATTGAGGAAAATCCTTCCTCAAATGTCCAACTTGGCCACATTGGAAGCAAGCACCTATCTCTCGGCGACATTGTCCCAAATGAAGCTTTCCACAAGTTTGACATGGAGCTCTTGCTCCTTGGGATTGTCTCGTATGCTATGAACTTATTTGCCATTGCCCTTTCATATCATGCCTTGGCCCTTATGTACTCACTAAGGATTGCCTGGTGGATTTTGAGCCCAACTGTAACACATTTTGCCGCATTTGAGATTGCAGGCCTTTACTTGTATTGCCTTACCCACTAAAATTACTTTCAGTCCTTGTCCTCTTTGGCTTGTCTTGAGTTGCACGTCTCTTTAATTCTTTCATTTTCAACATTCTTACGCAATCCACTGCAACTGCATAAGAAGAAAAAGTCTTCATTTAGGGCGCCACTGCCTGATATAATGGCCTCATCAACCCATCATTAAACCTCTTTATCCTCATTCTCTTCGTAGGGATTAAGTATGGAGCATAACGGGAGAGCTGTGTGAATCGAATATCATACTCTACCACTGTCATACTAGGAGGTTGTTTCAACATCTCAAACTCCCTAGCCCTTGCTCTTCTAACACTCTCTGGAAGAAATCTTTCCATAAAGGAGCTAGTGAATTCCTCCCAAGTTGAGGCAGACGATAACTTAGGTATTCCTCTCAACTAACTATTAAACCATGTCTAGCCACATCCCACAATCTAAACTCTACTAACTGGACTGATCTTTCTGAAGAATAACCAAGTGCTCGGTAAATCCTACCAATATCATCTAGGAATCGTTGTGGATCCTCAGAAATATCAAATCCTGTAAATATGGGAGGCTGCAACTTGATAAACTCAGAATAGGATACATGACTCTCTTAACCATCAGCTGGTGGCTGTTACTCAAATTATGCCTCATTACCTTGAGGGCCTCTTTCTACATGAATTTTACCCTTTTATTTACCTTGACCAGTTATAGATCCCACCAAAGTCTTAACTGTTCTTTGAAGCCCTTGTATACCAGCTATCAACTCAGTCATGTTGGGTGCTGGAGCTGCATTATCTTTAAGGCCTTCATTTCTATCGATTCTAGCATGTCTCTTACATAAAGGAGGTCTACCTCGACCGCTATGACCACCACCTCCACAAACTGGAGAGCGAGGCCTAGTGGATGCCTCATCAGATGCATGACTTGTATTAGTTTGTTTACCTCGGGCACGAGTCTTAGGTGGCATCTCCACCTATATAAGAGTAACAAACTTTATCAAACACAATAAGAAGTTATGACACACAAGTAACTTAATCAGACAAACTTTAAGGATGAGAGAATGACTGATAACCTATCATGCCTTTAGTAGTGTTATGATTATGAGAATGGCCGACAATATTTTCACAATTGTGACCCCACTAAAGAACACTTGCTCCATTAACCACAGGGAAACCTAAGCTCTGATACCAACTTTGTCACGATCGAAAACTAGGGGTCGTGACTGGCGCATGACCTTAGGGTAAAATATGACCTTATGGCCATGCTAGCCTAAAACATAAAGAAAATAACATGTAACCTGTTTTAAACTTAAGTGGGTACATGCCTAACACACAAACAATAACTTTTTACATACATATAGTCCCACACGGACTTTCCCATTTTTTTTCAACATCCACCTATTAAATCATATACATTAACATATAATTAATGTCATTTAGTAACCAGACAATCCTTTCCTCAATAATAACAAAATGCATTCATATAAGTCTACAGAAGCATGCCCTGCCTATGGGTTTAATGGAGTATATCTAAGAGTATTCAAAATTTACAACTTTCAAAAATACACAAAAGTTCTATATCAGGCCCATACGAACAAAGTGTGGCTCACCACAAAAGAATGCTCCTCTCTCTCTAAGGAGCGGCAGACGACGGACCTGGAGCTAAATCTCTATCTGAAAAATATTACAAGAAAAAGAGTAAGTCGTTGACTCAGTGAATAGATAATGTAAACTTCCAACAGCAATGGGACAAGCCATGACACAAGTTTTTCCCTAGAAATAGTTAGACAACCTTTCAATACTAAGAGATATAACAAAAGTTATGCAATCATATTTGTTAAAACAATACTTGAAATGTTCATTAAAAGTAGAATATAAAAACATAAGTTTCAAGTCAAGAAATAGGTAGTAAGTTCTTTAATCAAATGAAATTATCATAAACATTACATAATAAAAATTTCAGTATAATATAATCATGATGAATAAATCAACACAATCAAAGTCAATAAGTTTTAAAATACATAAACCATCAAATTACATTTTGAGGTGGGAGATTTTCAATTATAATTAACATAAGCATTCCACTTATGAATTAATAGTTACAAAGAGCTCTCGGCTCTAAGATAACCTATCAAGCTACCATAAACCAATCCTCATGTGTTGGCACACACGGGGTTAGCAACTCCCCTGCTAACTGGGGTTCGAACTAAGGTGCACCAAGGCTAACGTCATTAGTACCATTAACTACAGTTTTCAACTAGTCTTCTCCTAAAATAAGTTTATAAAAATAACAGAACACCATAAATATATAAGCAACAGTTATATGAGAAAATTATTGGAAATATAGATAGTTTCATGCATCAATAATTTTAAAACAATCTCAATCCATATCTCTTTCAACTATAAGTAACTCATCAAAGCTTTCAATCATGGTAATCAACATCTCAAATATTAAATCATTCCAAACTCATCAAAAATCAAATTTTACAAGTATATGTGAAACTTTAACACATTATCACCTTATCCATAATAACCTTTCAAAGAACATCATATAATAAGATTCCAATAGTATACCATTTCAAAATAAGTCACATAAATCAATTTCTTCATCATAAAGTCATTTTAGCATCATTTTTATTTACTATAACTCAAGAAAATTTTTAAGGTGTTTATCCCAAGAGTACCTAGAGCTCTAAACATATATGGAATTAAAATGCATAAAAAGTAATGGCAATTAACAAATTAATTCAAATTAATATTTCAAAGTATAAAGAAATTTGAAAAATATATAAAAATATGAAAATACACATTATCTACTCACAAAATGGTCAAAATGTTCAAGTTAATTTCTTTCCACTTCTCGAACCACCAAGCCACTAGGAAGTGTTTATTGACCTTATGCAAGCAATCAAATAACAAATCAACACTCAATTTCATTATCAAGCTTCCTATGTCAAAACCCCCCCCAAACACTATATGCATAATCTAAAAATAAACTAATCTTTACTATCTACTAATTAATTTAAGTCAATCTAACTCCTAATTAAGAGAATGAAGCTTAGGAATTACCTTATTAAGCAAATGAAAAGGAATTTCGGAGCTTTTGTCCAAAATCCCCTAAATTTTGAAATCAGTAAGGGAAATCACGGATTAGGAGATGCAGCCGCAAGAAATGGATAGAAAATGGAAGAAAACGTGTAAAAATGTGAAGAAATGGGAGTTATCTTGTGTATTTGGAAGTGTAAGAGGAAGAAGAAGAAGAAGAAAGGAGCTAAAGAGAGGTGTTGTTGCATCTGTTCTGTTTGCTGTTGTGTTCATTCTGTTTCAATTCTGTTTGTTTTAGGGTTTCTATTTAGGTCGGATTCTGGGTCTGCTGGGCATGGGTTTAGGGTTTTAGCATACAAGATCACGGGTTTAGTAACTTATTTACATTCTGTTTATTTTAGGATTTCTGTTTGGATTGGCTGGGCACGAGTTGGGCGGTCTAGGTCTGCTGGGCACGGGTTCAGGGTTTCAACATACAAGATCACGGGTTTAGTAACTTATCTACATTACTTTATTTACTTAAGACATAAATGTAAATAAGGAAATACCCCCCATTTGGATTCAAAAAAATTAAAACTCCAAAAAATAAAAATCTAGATTTTGGGTTTTAATTCAAAATGTCAAATTTTGGAAAAAATTTAAAAATAGCATTTTCTTAAAATGGTCATTTTAGGTCTCCAAAAATTCTTTAAAAATCACTCTTTGATGCAAAAATACAAGAGGAACAATTACCAAAATTTTTTATTCTAAAATAATGTATATTTTATATAGCCCTCCAAGGAAGGCACTCAGACTTAAACAAGAGCATATATCAAATTAAATTATTTCAACAAGTTGAAAAAAGAAATAGTTTAAGGTCATTTAAGGTAATCCCAAGTTCATGTTAAAACTATTTAACTGTATTTTACGCTATAACAATTCTATGTTACCTATGAACGGCAGGGCCGTTACAAAATTTTAAGCAAATGCACATTTAGGCACTCGATGGAAAGTATAAGCCATAAGATGTGAGAACAAGCACACTTCCACATTTTGCAAGATAATAAAGAGGTTGAAACATACATGAGTAAACGTATTGCTCTCATAAAAAAGCTTTATCATTGCAAGAATAAAAAATAGATACAAATTGAATATAATCACCTATTCATCATATGTTCTACAATCGAGTGGGTAATATGATGAAGGAAACATTAGATACCATTTCTAAGACTATAAGATGGTTATCCAATAAGCCTCATATGGATGTTATATCTTATGAAAAATATGATATCAATAGATATTTATTTTACATTAAGAGATAAGACTAGAAATGCATCATACAAAATGATGGAGTCACTCTGGTGGATTAGGCAATGCATATCTATAGTGCTAAAGATAAAAATCCCATTTACATGATGATATATTATAGGGTCATAAAAGACATATAAAACTTGATTACATCTAAGTCAAGGAGTTTGTCTTTTAATGTAATAGATGGAGAATAACAATGGCACTAAGTAGATAAGCTAGAATTCATATTGGTAAATCTTAGTAAGGAAGGTCATAAGGGATAGCTGTCCAAAATGGCATTCCAAGAAAAATAAATTTTTAATGTGTTAAACTTGATTGTTAACAAATGGCCTATGATTTTTCAAGAGAAGAGACAAATTGTTAATAATAGAAATGAAGAAAATATAGCCACCAATGTTGAAAATGCACCTTCTTTCTCATCAAAACTACTTTAATTAATCATAAAGGTAATTTGGAGGAATTTCATATGCATCAAGATCATAAAAAAAGGATATGGATTGATAATCCTTCTTAATAAATTTCTTGTACCAAAAGCTCAAAGTATTAATGTCCTCAATTATGAAGTTCTGGTTGTATACATAATTGCTTGATTGTTAGTTTATATAATATAAAAAATATTTAGTTAATATAGATGTCAATTAAGAGATGTAGATCAATAATTAATTAGATATGCTCAAATAGTATGATATTTATGACAAAATAAAAAATAATTTTTTTACCATAATAGGCATTTTTTGTAATTGTTGCAACAATTAAAGTTTCATTTGCTTACTTAGTTTTCTTATAGTTTGGAGGAGTTTTGTGTGTATTAAAATCATGAAAAAGGGATATAAGATGATGAACATTCTGAATAAATTTTTTATATCACAAATTCAAGGTACAAATGTCATCATTTTTTATGTTATGCTTATACACATAATTGCATGATTATTAGTTTATATAGTATGAAAAATATTTAGTTAATGTAAATCCCATTTTAGAGATATATATCAACAATGAATTAAACATACTTAAATAAAATAATATCTATGACCAATTAGAAGGTAATTTTTCTTTTACCATGATAATTTTTTTCTTTGTAATGTTTACAACACACAAATTTTTATTTGCTTACTTTATTTCTTTGCATTTTGAAGATGCTCTAGACATATGTCATTTAGCATTGCAAATCATTAGATATTTCCTAATCTCATATCCAAATTGTATGAAAGTAATGTTGAGGAAAATTTAGCTTCTATCTATTATGAATTGCATTTGTTAAATTTAAGATTGTATACTATAATTAATAAGAAATGTAAATTGCTTTCTATTCCATTTGCAATGTTCATATATTATAAAGTTGGAGTATTATATTTCTATGGGTTCTAAATGTATTTCAAGTTAAAAGTAACGTAATATAAAGTATTCTGAGATATTGTATAAATGAAAAGGGTGTGGGGAAGGATTTTTTTTAAGAAAAGTAATACAATATCGATTATGTACATTATCAATAAGATATATAACTCATTCCACATTAGTTAAGGAAATAAGCTAATGTTAAATTTCAATTTTTAATAATGGTTACAATCCTAAGAACCAACATCTTTAATTATGACCAATTATCGAGTTATGTAATTTATAAAGAATGATGACAATTTATTTGTTTTCAAAACTAACATAATATTTATTTTTAACATTAACTAGAAAATCATCATTGTAAAATATTTACAACATTACTTGATAAAACAACAGTTCAAAACCAATGTCTAATTCATTAAATAGCTAACATAAATTAAAAATTACGTAGTAGTGATGGCAAGTCTTCTTATATGTTATTAGACTTGTGAGGGACAATATGTGATTTGTATGAAGTGCATATTTAAGTGATAACATTATTAATTATAGATGATTAGAAATATCCTAATATGTTGAATTGTTCATTTAGAATTAGATGATCTCATGAGCATTATATTTATTATAATAAAGTTATGACTACTAGTCATTCAATATGGAACCAATTATGTTGCACATTGTGGATAAAGGAGGATAAACTTGATTGGTAAGGGATACATATTTCTCTTGTATTTATTATTACTAATATTAATTAAATGTTTGTTTATGAAATTCTGTACTTACCCTTCCCTTTTTTTAACAAATTCTCAAAATGGATCCTTTTTATCACTACCTCAGAGTTGACTCTTTTAGAGACTATCAAGTATGACTTAACAAAGTTAGATATTTTATTGTAGATGTGTGAGCCTTATTTGATAAAAATAAAAATGAGTGAAAGAAAATAAAACAATAGTGCCATATTCCCTTCAAGCCAATCTTTAATTATCATATGCGCCTCAACTTGGTCATGTTGAATGGAGGTTAGGTTGATAGAAATCAGACAATGAATTCTATATCAATCACGACTAGGATAGCCTTTTTTTTAACAACTTATTAGACCAATTCTTTTTAATCCTAATGTTTGAATCTTTCCTAATACCCGGTGATAGAATATTGATAAAGAAAACTAACCTAGCTAACCCCAACTTCCTAACACTGACAAGTGAGTCTTTTCTAATGAGGGAGGGGAGCTCTGCTCCACACGGACTGCTCAAGCCTACCAGCGAGTGATCCACCTTCAGTGGAAGGAAGTTAGTAGCAACTCACATTCTTCTACTCAAGCCCTCATTTTACGGAATTGGAGATTTTTATTTCCTAGTTGATTTTCCGAGATGCATTTTACTTCCATTGTCATTGAATCACTACAATCCGTCTGCCAGTGCGAGTGTCTTTCCTGCATTTTACATTTCTGTGATTTTGCCATTCTTATGCATGGTTTACGCTTGGTCCTAGGTCGAACACAAATTATAATGCCGTTTTGGATTTTTGTTTTTATTCACATATACACTTATTCTTAAACAAATACTTTGCTATTTAACTATTCTTTGTATTTACGTTGTTTAGATTGTTCGTTGATCCCCATCCTTTTTCTCTTATTTTTTCTTTTTCTCCTGGGTTGTTCTTTCTTTAAAAGTAGTTGCTTCAATGTTTTCTTTCTTTAAAAGTGATAAGGGATAGCTCAGATTAATGTGACTTTTAAAACTCACTTTGACAAACTATTTGCTGCTTTGATATTGTGTTATTCATGCTTTTTAATTATTTTTATTGGGGGGTTTTGTGTAAATTTCTTTTCTTTGCTTCGATCTAATATAGAGGAGAGATATGTAAAACATGATATTTACGTATCCAAACCTAACATTGGAATGTTAGTTTTTAATGTTTCGGTTTCTACTATATATTAAGTTTCTGGTATGCAAGATGGGTTCTGCTATTCTAGAATATTTGTCTAGTTATTGCAAAAACAACTCTGTGGGGTTCAGCCATGTCAGCTGGGAAGGATCAAGTCTTTCTTCTAACCTACTGTTTTGACAAGAGATTTTTTAAAGTGCCCGTTATCCAGTTTTTGTGAAAATAGCTATAAATCATATAAGTCAAATTCGATATGGCACA
This sequence comes from Sindora glabra, assembly GCA_020226215.1. Classification (NCBI taxonomy): domain Eukaryota; kingdom Viridiplantae; phylum Streptophyta; class Magnoliopsida; order Fabales; family Fabaceae; genus Sindora; species Sindora glabra. The sequence continues at coordinate 51,388,510 of CM035233.1, forward strand.
AATGTAATATGTAAACCCATCATACGTATAAATCAATGACTTATTTTCAAATATGAATAGGATTGGCATTTTAGTAATATAATGGGATTTAATATTATTTTAAAAATTTTATTTTCTTTGATACATGAGGTTCGAATTCTAAATTAAATATATATACACATTAAATAGATTATCACATTTATCATTAAAAAAAATTCAAATATGATGGTGTGTAAAAGTTAAAATTTCTCTAGGAGAAGAGAGATTAACTTGTAACTTTAGAAAGATGCTTTACGTGAGCCTACAGTGCCACCCATATAGAATAGTGAAAAAGGAAAAATTATACGCGCACATAAGGCCATTTATTAAGGTTGATGTTATCAAATTGAAGAAATATTTATGTAGGTATTATTTATTATATCATTTTTAAATACTATTATTTAAATGTTTTAAACTAAAAATATATGAATCTATTTTATTCAATAATTAATTAAATATAAAGAAAAAATAATTATTTATTATTAATTATAATAAAAAATTAAATTAATTCATAAATAAATATTAAATAAAATAAATTTATACATTATTAATTAATAATATTTAAATAATAATATTTAAATAATAATATTTAAAAATAACGTGATAAATAGTATCTATTTCTCTTCGAATAAGTGACGCTTCTGAGAACAATGAGATTTGAGAATCATATTTCAAATGAAGTTTTGTTTGCATGACATGCTCCGACTTTCTCCTTTTGCCTTCTATTTGTCCAAATAATAATCAAACCAACCACGGCCAACTTGACCCTATATATAATTATTTAATATTTAATTTGGTTCTTTTTTGGGTTGACGTTCAAGGGATTATTCAACATGCATTAGTTCATACAACTTCTAATTCATTTCAGAAGATGAACCATTTAAAAAGAAAAAAAATGAAAAAAAACGCGACTGATTGGGTTAATGCATCTCCCCCATATTTTCTGAAGATTTTTTTCCCAGAAACATTTGTAACCTGAAAATATAAGAACTTTAATATTCATATTCCAAGCTCCAATTATACACTTCTATTTATATTTTGAAATTATGGAACCTCGATATTGCAAACTAATTTTTGTTAGAAATATTGTATAATTAATTGATCAGATCCTACATCTACATTCAGGAATAAAAAATACCTGGCTCACATTTATTTTTTAAGGTGGTTATAGCATACCACTATTGTTGTCCATCTTATTACGTGATTATGTAATTATTTTAAATTATTATGTGACTTTTATTAATATTTTAATTATAATCATTAATACAAAATCCCAATAATCACTATTCACTCCTCTCACCTTTCACACAATGACATTCTTCTTACTTGATATGTGTGATTAAATGATCGTGTGATCATTATTAATATTTTAATCTTAATTATTAATATAAAATTTAAATTATCACTATTTATGTCTCTCACCTCTCACATAAAAATACTTCACTCACTTAATATGTTTCACACTCACACACATATATGAGAAAGAATATGAGTGTCCCATTAACCTTTAAAATTTAATACTTTTTATTTGGTGAGATATTAAGTAGGGAATCGCTTTGGTGAATTAGAACATTAAAGTTGTATTTGGATAAAATATTTAGGAAATATTAAGAATTTTAAAATATTACATAATTCAATCTTAATAATTGAATTAGAAAGGGATAAATAACTTTGATTAAATTACATGGATGATGAATGTTTTAAAAATAAATGTAAAATTAGCAAATTGATATCTATTTTAACTAAATTTAAGATGTTAAATTTAATAATTTAAAATTTTTACGTATAATGCTTAAATAATTTATAAATTTTATTTAATTATTGCTAGACATAGTATTTTGGCCTAAACCTTAAGTTATTCAATAATTAAGTTACTAACTTTAAATTCCAAATCCAATCATAAGTAATGAATTTCTTCTCTCAAAAATCATCATCTTCGAAATTTAAACTTTCATGCATTATTAAGTAAAATTCACTTAAAATCATAATATAATTTCCATTGAATTAATGCCTTATTGTTAGATATTAATATTTATAAACTTACATGTATTATGACATTAAGATATCAATATTACAATATATTATATTTTGATTTTAATTTTGTGATTGAGTTTAATATTAAAATTATAGAAGCATCCTTTTTTTACTTAAAAGTAATAGAATATAATATGAATAAAAATATTTCCTTACATCTGATGTGTAAAAGAGGAAAAAAATGTACAAAATGGAAAAGTGCAGGCGTGTTGCCTTTAATATATATCACATGCTTTTAATTATTGAGAAACAACATCCCAATCAATCATCCTCCCTGTCTACGTTATTCAATTTCAAATAATTTAAAGCTCACTAACAATTAAATTATGTCAATTAGATGCATTTTTTTTACGAAAAAAAATATTGTAAGTATTAATAAGAAGATTTGAAATTAAATTTCAAATCTTCTATATTAATTAAATTAAAATTTACAAGTTTATTAATAATTTTTATTTTATATTTAAAATTTAAATTTGGATCTCACCTTTATCTTCGATACATCTAATATTATTTTTTTAAAAAGTTAATATTGAAACCACAGCCCATATATTTTGAATGTAATTGGTAATTGCAATTATTGGTCAAAACGTGGGTGCTACCCAATTATTATAAAACAGCCAATAATCTTTCCAACTTTTGCCAAATTAAAAAATTATCATATGAGATAATGAAATAATGAAATTAGGTTATCCCATTAATTGTCAATAAAGGTAGAGTGTTGAGATGTACGATGAAAATGGTACTGTTCCACGGTTTTGCGATGAGCATTTTTCATCTTTCCTGTGTCATAGGAGTAGCAAGTTATTTTATACATAAGTAACATTTTGAATTTGAATTAAATAAAGAAAAGATTCAATAGAACATTAAATATTACAATATTATTAAAAATTCAAATAGCATATAGTATTTCTTATATATAAAAACTAAAAATGATCGGAAAAATATAAAATATTGTATAGGAGGCATTTGATTTGTATAATTAAATATTCTAGGAAATTCTAACATTTCAGAGATATGATATTCTCACATTTAGTTTAATTAAAAATAATTTGTTATAATATTATATTTAAAATATTTAAAATATTTTTAAAAATATTATTTGATTATAAAAAATATTCTTATTAAAAATTGATTTATTACTAATAGTATGTAAGGACTGATGATAATAGGTGGTGGTAATAAATGATAGTCATTAATGATAGGTGATGACTAGAAATGATCATCAATAATGGGCAATAATTATCAAGAATGAGTGATTATTAATAATGATCACTAAATATGGATAGTAACTGACAATAAATGATAATCCATGGTGGTCACTAATAATAATGAATAATGTTGGATGAAATATTAGATGTCGCAATATTATTAAAAATATGAATAGTATATTAATATCTCTTATATATTAAAAAATTACAAATGATCAGAAAGGATACAAAATATGTAAAATATGAATAGTATATTAATATCTCTTATATATTAAAAAATTACAAATGATCAGAAAGGATACAAAATATTACATAGGAGGCATTTGATTCGCGTAAGCAAACAATCTAGGAATCCTAACATCTTTGGGATATGATATTTTCATATTTAGTTCAATTAGAAATATTTTTAAAAATATTATTTGATTATAAAAAAATTTCATTAAAAATTGAATCGTTACTAATGATATGCAATGGTTAATGGTGATAAGTGATGATAACAAACAATTAGTTATCACCAATGATAGGTGATAGTTAAAAATGATCATCAATAATAAGTAATGGTCATTAAGAATAAGCGGTAACTGGTGATGATCATTGAATATAGATTATCGGTGGTAATGAGTGGTGACAAATAATAATCATTAATAATAGATGATATTTGATTATAGTTATCGACAATGAATGGTGCTAGATGATAATAATTGGTAATGGATAGTAGTAAACAATAGCTATTGATAATAAATAATAACTAATAATGATTATTAGTAATGGATGATAGTCACCGATAGTTATCTACAATAACTAGTAATGGACAGTAATAATTATCAATAATAAGTGGTAATTAATAATAATTACTAAAAGTGAGTGATGGCCGACATTGGTGGTTGACAATGGCTAGCAATGGATATGTGTGGTAGTGATTGGTGGTTAATTATAGTAACTAATAGACCATAAAAAATAATTTTTTTATATAGGATATCCATCTTTTTTTTAGAATATTTTAAGGAAATTTCTGAAAATATTTTTTTAAAATTTGAATAAAATATATAAATCTTATTTTATTTTAAAATATTAGAAAATTTCTACAAACTATATGCTACAATTATGTTTTGACAACAACAGCCAGCTCCAGCAATTCAAAGTCCAATTACTTGCTTGTGTGCTGTTATCCACATGAGTCAGTCACATGCAGCTGTATAAATATTAATTATTAAATATCTCATGAAAGGATAAATACCTTACAAAAAGATATATATACTAATAAATTTGATAGGTTGGACGTCAACAAGTCCAACCATACTACTTTAAAGAAACGTAATTGCACTTTATTTGAAAGGAAAAAATATCTTTATCGTTTTAATTAAATAGAATTGTGTCACATTACAATCAATACAATTCCAGATAAATATAAGAATATGCGACGATTGCAAAACAAAATTAGAAAGAATTATAATTATAAATTTCATTATAATAATGACATTGTAGTTGTAGATCACCCATTAAAAATACAGAAATACTATAAGTATCAAAAATAAATTTTAAAATTGAGTTAGAAATTTTTTATAATCATTATATTGAATTTTATAAATTTGCTCAATTATCATACATTTAATAATAATTCTTAATTTTTATTTGGAATCAAATTTTAAATTTTATTTTCAATGTATATAATATTGCTATTAAAAGTGAACAGGATTACTTTGGTCCAACATAAGAAGAAAAATTTATGAAAAATAAATTTAAATTCACTTCCCTATCTACTCTATCTCCCACTCTCCTTTTCTTTATAATGATAGGAGTAGTCAAACTATATAAACTATTAGATGTTTTGATATCAAACTTAAAATATGAAAGAAGATAAAATCTCAAAGTAATAATATATGTTATTTAAATTGAAGGCCATCAGCTACTTTCCTTATTTATTCTTTCCTCACATGTTTGTAGACTTATATTTTGGGAAAAATTTTTAATCCTGTCATAGTACTAAAATTCTCGATACCACTTCCTATCATTTTTTTAATAAATTAGAAAACTACTCTTCTAATTTTATAAACCACTCAATTATAATATCTTAATTGATAATTTGTCCAAGTATAATATGAACTGATATTAAAATCTCAATACTAGATAGGATAAATAATCTTTCTCACATTTTGGATCCCATAAAAATACAAAGAAAAGGCAAGTTGGGGTGAATTTAGGAGATTGAAAGTAGTATTAATCCAATAGCAAATTAACGCCTTGTAGGTGTAATCCCGGATCTTTAGGGATTTTTTCTTGTCCCTTCTATGAGCAAATTCAATTCAAATTGTACACAATGATTAAGTGAATGGCATTCAAAGCCATGTCAATATGATGCCAAAATCCCATATATTAATCTATTTGCTAATTACACATTATTGAAGAGGTGGCTAAGAGGTTGAAAATGACAAAGATTACTGTGAATAAATTACTCAACTCCTACAAGTAAGTTAATAATGGGGTCACGGTCCCAATTTTACCTTTCAACTCTAAGTCAATAAGAACAGAAAATAGAGAATACAGCAAGTAAGTGAAGAGGTAAAGTTAAAAAATTTATCTGGATTAATAACTAATATTTATAATAATCAACTTGCCTAAAGTATAATGGCCATATCACAACATTAATAAAGATAGTTTAGTCTTTTAGAGGAAATAAATGACCGATTAGTGATAACCGTTTCTCAACTGTATTAATCACTTCTGATATTATCCGGTTATTATTATTTAATCTGTATGTCGTATCTGATCAGAATTACTTAGTAAAGTAATGGTATATAGGTCGCGTGCCATGGCTGCATTTGCTTGGGCTGGTCGGTCCTGGCACTAGGATGATCGGTCAGGCCCATATTCATTGCTATCCATGCAACACCAAATTGCCACCAAAATGAGGCAACTAAGTTTGTCTTCTTCTTCAACTTGACAGATACAAAGAAAGACCGACACGAGTTTTAAGCATGAATTTCGTCAAAGGGAGCCACGATTCACCTCGAAACCTTGTTCTTGATACAATGCATGTTAGCTTAGCATTTGACCATAAACTGCCAATTGGCTGCTCTCTTCCTACCATATATATAAACAAGACACACACAAACAATTAAATGTAACGAGTGCGGCAAAACCAAAATGAAAGTCCCAATCCTTCTCTTTGTCCTTTTTCCTTTCGCATTTGCTCAGCTGAGAGTTGGATTCTATAAGTCAAGCTGTCCAAGAGCAGAGTTCATTATAAATCAGATTGTGCAGAAGCGATTCAACAAAGATAAATCCATTACTGCTGGCCTGCTTCGAATGCACTTTCATGACTGCTTTGTTAGAGTAAGGCCTTTTATGCTGTCTTTCTATATTCCATATTCTTCTTCTGTTGTATAATACCAAAAAGGGTCTATATGCTTTGTTGGAACTTAGAAGTAATTGTCCAGTTTTAATTTTCTTTCTAGTTCTATATTTCTTCTTCTAGGTTGGATTCTGCTTTCGAAATCAAGAGACTAGAGACTAAGTGATCTATCCAGTATCATCGGATTGGGAGCAAAAACTTTCAGCTTTGAAGCTGGGATCTCAAGATGTTTAAAAATTAAAACTAAACAACTTTTCGATTCTTGACTGCTCAAAACAACATTGCTGCATGAAAATAAGAAATGAAAATTTAGAGTTTATACTAGCAAACCAAACTGCTGTTGGCAATTCAAAAGAAAATTTTAAATACTTGTCATGATTTACACAGAATCAATCATATACTGATACATATTAATTACATATATGAAACAGTGTTATTAGTACTTAACACTTAATCAGTGGCTTGGATTCACATAAATAATTACTTCAGGGTTGTGATGCCTCAATACTGATAGATTCAACCGGAAGCAAGTCATCAGAAAAAAAGGCTGCGCCAAACTTGACCGTCCGAGGATACGAGCTCATCGACCAGGCCAAAAAAGCCTTAGAAAGAGCTTGTCCTTCACAAGTTTCATGCGCGGATATCATAACTTTAGCTACCAGAGATTCCGTAGCCTTGGCCGGAGGACCCAGATACGAAATCCCCACCGGCCGGCGAGACGGCCTGGTTTCGGACCCTAATGAAGTGAACTTGCCAGGACCATCATTTTCAGTATCTGAAGCCTTAGATGCTTTCGCCGCAAAAGGGTTCACTTTAACAGAAATGGTAACGCTTTTGGGTGCACACACAGTTGGCTTTGCTCATTGCAGTTTCTTTCAAGATAGGCTCTCCAGCTTCGGGTCACCCGACAAGGAAATGGATCCTGCTTTAGATGCAAAATTGGCTCGGGTTTGTGGGTCAGCAGCTAGGCCGGCAAGAAATGACCCCACTGTGTTTTTGGACCAAAACACGTCAATGGTGTTTGATAATGAATTCTATAATCAAATACTATTGAAAAGAGGCATTTTGCATATTGATCAACAGCTGGCTTTGGATCAATCTTCGAGTGGTATTGTTTCGCGGTTGGCGGCCAACGGTGATGGTTTTCAGAACAGCTTTGCAGATGCCATGATAAAGTTGGGAAGCGTTGACGTTTTGGTTGGAAATGAAGGAGAGATCAGAAAGAATTGTAGAGTATTTAATGAACCCTTGAAAGGTAATTAATTAGGGCCACAGTGTTTAGGAAACTATTGTTTTTCATACATAGAGGATCATAAATGTATGATGAATGGTCTTTCTCAACAGGTGTACGTATGTATAAGGACTTTCAACCAATATCTCATGTGAATGGATTAATTTTCACCAAAAAAGGATCATACTTTTTCCCTATCAGAAAGAGTATCATGCACATCTAAAAAATCTTCCGGATCTTGTTTAGGTGAGTTATTCCATGCATTGAATTTGACTCGATGCATGGAATTCAATAATTTATACTAAATTTTAATTTTTTTAAAGATAAAAAAGTCAATATTATAACTTACAATTCATCAACAAAATCAATTATTACATATATTAAGTTTCACTCGATGCATAATAGAATTGACCCTTATTTAAGTATTTTGTGAATTAATGTGACACCATGGTCTTACCATTTTTATGTAAAAAAATTGGGCAGTATGTAACTTTTTTACGTTTAAAGTTCTATTTAAAAATTCATAAAAAAAATTTTATACAACTTTGATGAAAGTTACAATTTTTATTAAAAAATAAAAATTTTGTGTTAGAGATTCGTATAAAAAAAAACTTACAATTGCGTTATATCACTTTTTCCTCTCCAATAATAGAAATAATGAAATTGAATTTTGTTTTACAATAATTATGGGCCTTGGGACGGGTTCAGCAGTTCAATATTACATGGAGAGTCGGATAACTACATGGCCCAAGCCACTATTTTTCATTGACTTTCAACCTTTTTTTTTCGCCCTTTTCTTTCTTATTTGTGTTAGCTTGAGCTTGAAATTATCCAAGCCAACATTCTGTACCTGCAGTGTGAGATTTTGTTTTGTACTTCTGTTTGTTGTTTCTTTTGCTGTCTCTTCTAATGGAGTGAAACTTCACATGCATCGTCCGATGTTTGGAGTCCCTATTTCAAAAATTTTTCTAGTTTTTCTGAATTAGTGAAGATTATGATGCTGAATTGAGTTTGAGAGCTTCTACAGAAACCTTCTATCATTGTCATTGGATTCGAAATCATTAGCCCCTGCTTTTCTTGTTCGTGGAAAAGGACTGGGCCTGTGTGTAACGTTTTATCTTAGTGAATTCATACAATGTTCTTCTTGTTTGATGCTTTGCTTTACGTTAGGAAGAAACTATGATGTTAAATTTTGATTTACGCATCACAAGTATGCTTTCCATAAAATTATAATTATAAAATATTAAAATTAATAAAAATAATTTATATATTCAATATTAAATATATGAAATTTGATAAAAGATGACTTCCTCTTCAAAAGAAAATTATTTTTCTCTATTACTATAACTTTAAATATCTTTTTTTTAATCACAAAATATAAATACACATGATATTCTTTCAAAATAAAATTTTATTACAAAAAATATCTGCTGAAAAACTATCCTCAGAAACATGTTGCTGCGTATGTATAAAAGGAGTTGTCCCTAAACATTTCTTGTTTTATTCTTGGGATGTGTTTTTTTCTTTCTTTCTTTCTTTCTTTTTTTTTTTTTAGTGCCTCTTATATCTTAGTAATGCATTATGCATCGATCAAACCAATCGGCAATTCAATTTATATAATATGTATATTTATGCTTACAGCTCAACAGAAAAAATTAGTTATAAATGTAATCATTCTTATAAGTTAATTTGGTAAAATTAACCCGAATTAAAAAATTGTACTTTCAATTATACTCAACTAACTTATTTTTTACCAACATTATAATTGAAGTATAGAAGAAATTCTGCGCAGAAACGTAATGCAAAACCCATGATAAGAGAGGATAGTGTTTTCTTAGGAGACTAACGTATGCCTCTCATCAAATAAGCTATAGCGCCTAAGTCTTTAATTACATGATAGTTACAAAGATAAAATTCTAAAGATTGTATCAACTCAACCCAAGTAACATTCTTCCTAAATCTCTTGCTGCTATTAAAGATTGGGACCTCAACAGCTCTTCTAAGCTTTCAACATCCTGTTGATTCTATGTAACAAGGTTGGATCCCTCCTCCTCCTGATTGTTTAAAGATAAATACCAATGCCTTCTTTGATGCAAAAACGAAAAATGTGCGTCTAGCTGTTATAGTCAGAAATGATAGAGATCCAGTGCTTCATAGTTTTTCTAATCTCAGTTATGCCCCATCTCCTGAATTTGCGGAGGCTTCAAAAAATGGCTGGCAACAGGCCTTAAATTTCTTCTCTCATCCTATAACTGTCAAATTTGATACTCTGGCCATAGTTTGGTCTCTTAATGATCCATCTCTTTCTCTTGGTTGGAAAGTTTCTCAAACGTTATCTGACATCAAGAATTTTGTAGTTAATCACCATTTAGTGACCTTTAACTTTGTTTTTGGCTCTACCAACATGGCTACTAATTGGCTAGCCAAGTCTCTGAGAAGAGAGCTGTGTCCTTTGCATTGGGTGTCCTCGCCCCCACCCCCTTGAAGTCCCTCCTGAATCATGGCTTGAGTTTGATCCGTGTTAATTTCATTTTGAGTTTGGCTTTCATTTTCTCATTTTTTCTCTGTTCTGGTTTTTTTCTAATTGTAGGAGGTTTTGTTAGTTTGTGCTCTGGTGTTGCTGCTCTCAGATTTGTGTGGTTTCCTCTTTTCATTTGTTTTTATTATTTGTTCTGTTTCTTTGTAATTTAATTATAGATTTTATTTTTCATTATATTTAAAGTTCGAACATTAAATTTTATGAGTGTACTAAATGAATTATCACTTCTATTATTACCAAACTCCTAAATTTACCAAAAATTTTAAATAAAAGGCCTATTTATACATATATCTTTAACCTAACTAATTTTCCTGTTAAACAAAAGAATTCAGCCTTAAGATCACATATGCCTATAGACTAACCCTCAAACCAGTTTTAAAATTCCATATAGGCTTAAGTACAATCCATCTTATTGGACATTTTATATCAAACACCTCCATAAGGGGGAAAAAAAAAAAAGAATTTACACGTGACATGACATCAATTGTCGAGTCCCAACAAAAATCGACAGATTCTAAACCCACATGAATAAACATGTCTCAATAGTTAGTAGTCAAAGGAGTGGACAACGTTTGATGGCCTGCATCTGCATGGCTTGAGGTTGTGGCAAAAGCTTTGAAGCTTAGTATTTTTATTTTTTTTTCATTTTTTTCCTTTTTTTCTTGGTAGTTTCTTCAGTACGAAAAGCACGAGATTCTGTCACTTCACAGTTCGCAGTTCACACCCCAACAGTGAAGATTCCAATGGCTAATAATATGATAAAGATGTATTGTATTTGAAGGCCATAGCAACAATATATGTATAGAAATTATACACACCAGTCGGCAACAGCAGAAAATTTTCCATTTTTGGCTAAAAACCAAAACCCTAGAAGACCTTGTAAAGCGTACCGAAGTGGCAACCTACCCAAACCTCCTCTGTAATTAAAAACCACCCACCATTCTTATTTAATTTATAGAAATAGATTGAATTTGTTCTTGGGTATTTTTATTGCAAATTTGTTCTTGTGTTTGTATTTTGGAAGAGACAACATGTAAACATCTCTGTTAGTCTTTTAGGGCACATGTATTGAGCATCTTCCGTTTTTAAATGCCCGATCTTCAGGACTTCTTCGCATCAAGAGATTATATTGCAGAAAACAAAGAAAGCTGCAGGGAGAAAGAAAAGGCTCTCTTCGCATCAAGAGTTTGCTGCATATTTAATGAAATGAATTCAATTGGAATGTTATAGCCATTTTTCAGGTAGTATGTGAGAACTCCAGTTTAGTCCAATTGGCTGAGGCATGGTCCAATTGAATGAACTACTGCAGAGAAAATAAAAGATCAGAGGTACACAGTGAAAGTGGGACGTGGATCACCCTTGAAAGCTTAATTCAGTTGAAGTATAGGGAAAATAGCTGTATGGAATTATGAATGAATTTGAAGTGGCATACATTGAGCCTTTTATAAATGCCTTTATGTCTAAATAGTGTCCAAGCCTTTATGGTTCAGAACTCTTCACGTTATTGATAACTGTTAATAAGGCCTCAGACGTGCAAAAATGTCTCTTACCTTTTATGATTTGTAATGGCAAATATTTAGATTTGATTTGACCAGAATCAACTTTAACTAAAATGTCTAGATATGATCCATTCATTAGTGGCATGAGTTTACACACACATTGTGTATTGGATTCAGGTAATTAATGGACCAACTGGTCTAAGGGGCCATTTGATATTGCAACAAAAACATGAGAAACTGTATTTCCTAGAAAATAAAAAATTGTGAGTTATTTGATTGCCCACAAAATATGAAAAATCAATTCCCAAAAAATTGTATTTCCCATAAAACATAAGAAATCATTTACCTAATCCTCCCTAGGTAACTTCTATTTCCTGGGAAATGCAATTTCCTTCATGTCAATTAAATAACATTGAAAACTTTCCAGGAAATTCACATAAGAAGTAATTCTTTAAGAAATTTAACTTGCCGTAGGAATTTATTTCAAATAAACCAAATGACTCCTAAGTTTTTTAAATATGATTCGTTCATTATTAAGTTGCTTTCGTAAGGTCTATTAGGCCTAGGCAATTATTGGACCGATCAATCATGAGTCAATCGGCCAATTTGAACATTGTTAGCATGGAATATTACATTAAACTAAGGAGATAATTTCACAAAATTGTAGAATTGTTTATACATATAATTACAATTTTAAATTACAGTTGCAATCTCAATTGTAGTTGTAATACTTTTTTAATATGATTGCAAGTGTAACAAAAGTAAAAATATAGTTTACAAACTTTGCAACCCTAAAATATTGTTTTATCCACATGAAATATAATAAAAATTATATTTCAATTATTTTAAATTTAACATAATATCTTATTATATTAAATAAAATCTATTTATTACAATTAAAAAAATCAAATTTCAGATTAATTTTGTTAAAAAAATCCTATAAATAATTGTATTGCGATTATTGTGATTATTGCAAATGCAATAATGGGCAATGTTTCAGTGTGGTATGGTTGCAAAACCCGGTGCATCCCAAATGTTGCGAGTCGCAATTTGAATCCCTGTACAAGGTTAGTTTAAGGTTGCGATGTTTGGGGCTAAATTAATTATGTACCAAGACAACAATCTAACCCCAATTTGATAGCACAGCCACATTCACAGTCAAGGATTTACTTTGAAACGGTGCCCTGTCGGACGCATCAAAAATTAATTAGACAATCAGTGAAATGACCAGCTCAACCCAATTTTCCTACCATTAAATTACACTGATATATTTACCATTTTTTATTGAGAGAAGAAATATTTTAAATTTAGGACAAATTACATTCATCTCTTTTGATATATTGCACAATTACACACACTTCTTCTATTTTTAAAAATATATCCTAAATTTCTTTTTTATATACATTCACGTCTATTTTTTTATTTTAAACATACACTCTCATTTTCTATATTTAAAGAATAAAAGATGTGAATATATATTTTTGAAAATAGAATAAATGTATGTATAATTAAGTTAAATGTTAAGGAAGTGAGTTAAATTCAAATAACTATTTTGCATAAACAACAACATCGTTACGCTCAAGATTAACGGCACAAGTGATGGAACCATATCTCATCCTAGTCCACTTCATTCTGATCTGTGGAAGATTGAACAGAGATTATGTTTTAAATTTTAAATATCTACCTTTTAGGGAAACATCACCGCCATAGCTAGCCTATTTATAATCTATATGCAACAAAAGCCTTCTAAATTCAACAGAAGCCATCCAACATTATATATATATATATATATATATATATATATATATATATATATATATATATATATATATATATATATATATATATATATATATATATATATATATATATATATATATATAATGGCAAAAAAATGCCTTCTAATATGGGCTCTTTTAATAACTGGGAGAGAGTCACAAATCGTTTAAAAACGTTTTAAATTCTAATTTTTGCCATTTATTAAATCTCAAACTGTGACATATGCCAATGTGGATTAATTTAATTAGTTGCGAGAATTCAAATAATATCTATTATGTGATTTCCATTAATCAAGTTTTCAAATACTCCTTAATATTAATCGTATCACTTGATATAATATTTTAAATATTAGATAGGCCATTAAACTAAAAATAAGAATAGTTTGAGATTTAATGACTCAATCAAAGTCAAATTGGAATTATAATATAAACTAAACATTTTATTATAAACTAATTAGGTTATCATAAAATTAAACTTATATATAATATGAAAATATTTTAAATATTATCAAATAATTTCATGATTTTATAAGTTCTTAACTCGAATCATCACAAAAATAAATATTAAATCTAATATTTTTATTTTGTAATTTCATTTATTGAAATAAGATATTTTTTATTATTTGAGATTTTTAACTTTAAATATATATAATATTAAGTAAAAATAATACTATTATTATAAATAATAGCTTTTTTAAAAAAATCAATTTAACCTCAAAAATGTAAGAATCGTATTTATTTCATATAGTTTGACTAATTCATTATCAATTCATTGATTTTTTAAAACCGATTTTGAAAGTTAATTAGACAAATCACATGATTAATTCATATTTTTTTAGTCCAATTTTGATCTGATTTTTAAAATATAAATTTGACAAGCAACTTCTCCTGAGAAAATTTCATAATTTTAAGGGTTAAGTTCTGCCATAACATCAATATTGTTCATATAACATAATTTTAAGGAATCCGACCAAGTTCAATGGTATCATGATATCATCCGTTCATATCATATGTGCATGTGAATTATGAATATATATTTAGAATTAGATTAGACATGCCAAATTATGTGATATATTATTGTAGATTATATATGTGTGTGTGTGTGTAGAGACAAGTAGACCGAGATGCAGCAAAATGTTCGAGGTTTAAGCCAACCTTGAGGAACCCTTGGCCTCCTCTCGTTTTAATATAAAAATGCATACAGAGAAACAAGAGAGGGTGCAGAACGCAGGTGCGGGGCCACTGTGAGCCTCTGTTTGCTTAGCGTCATGCCTAATAAATTATTGCACGGTTTTTTTGACCATTTCCTTGGATTTTTCCTCCTTCTTTATTAGTTTCTCAGATTATTTTTGCTTCTTCCTTTACTGCTTCCCTGCTTTCTATGCATTCCTTCACATGCATGCACTTGATTGCCAAACCCCAAGTTTTCTTCTGGGGTTAATTACATTGATTTCCATGGAGTATTCGAAAATTAC
Organism: Sindora glabra; assembly: GCA_020226215.1. Taxonomy (NCBI): domain Eukaryota; kingdom Viridiplantae; phylum Streptophyta; class Magnoliopsida; order Fabales; family Fabaceae; genus Sindora; species Sindora glabra. The sequence goes on from CM035233.1 coordinate 51,403,644, forward strand.
ATAGACATCTCTTTTGATTTTCAAAAATACATTTTCCACCTTTAATTTCTGTTATACACAAAGAAGTTTATGTTGGGCTGTGATTCCTTTTTTAGCACATGCAACTTAATAGTTTTAGGGAAAATATATATATTTTTCATGACTTTTCATATTAAATAAATCGTAATTTTTTTTACTAAAAGGTAACAGATTTTTTAAATCTTCATATGTTACAATTTTAATTGATAAAAGTAATAAGTTTTGTCTAATTATTATGTACCAATTCCCTGCAAGTCTGTAACATTTTTTGCAAAAATAAAAATTGTAAAAAAAAAATTTGACAAAAATGTTCCGTAAAAATTTGCAAAAGATGAGAGGTGCCTACATATGAAAATAAAACCTATTGTTTTATGGATTTTAACTAAATATAGAAAACATTTATGTAATTTAATTTGTAGAACAAACAATGGGGCTTATTTATGATTTTTTTTTTTTTTTGCTAATAAAAGAGAAAGCATGAACATTGAGCACTAACAAAGTACTTTCTCACTGCAGAATGATGGCTTATTTTATGTTAGAAGTCAAGGAAATGAGATATCATGTAATTTTAAACTAAGTAGGGACCATTCAATAATTTCAAGAAACTTGAAGGAACTCAGTGTAATTTACTTTCCTTTATTTGGTCATCTTTAACTTCACATTCTTCTCTTTCATTAACAAGTCTTGTTTCGCCATTTTTGAAGCTTTTCTCCGACAACCATGCAAGAGAGAGATCGACTTTTCCCGGACAGAGAGATTAATTAAGGAAAGGATTAAGGAAGGAGGTTACCATTTCTTACCTTTGTCTCTTAATATGATCTTTGCCACACAAGGTAAAGTTACTCGGTCAAACCCCACTTTCTCCATTTATATCCTTTCCACATCCTCACTTTTCTGAACATTTAAGCGATTTAATTATTGTATATCATGAATCATGTTTGAATGAATTGTGTCTCGAGAAATTTAACTTAAATTAGTTTGTGCATGTTATATATCCCTAATCCATCTTTAATTAATTTGAACCATCTAGAAACGTTCGGTGTCAAACTTCTGGAATCTATCAGGAAAACTGAAAAGCCAGTAAATGACTAGTGTTTTTTAATTTAATTGTTTTCAGCACTTGCTATGATATAAGTTGGAATTCTTTTAACGAAAAAATTTTCGTAAAAATATATTTATCAACTATTAAAATAATTTATATTTATTCCATATTAAATATGAAATGTTTGATAAAAATAATATTTTCAATCTTAAACAATTATTATTTTTCTACTATAGTACTAAATATCATGATATTTTAATTAAGGTTATAAAATAAAAAAATTATTATAGGTAAAAAAATGGATTCTAAAATTAAACTTCAAGGCCTTGTTTGGCAATCAGCTGATAGCTGTAGAGGTTAGCTAATTCAATTAGTTGTTAGTTGATAGCTGATTGTGTTAGCTGATTTGATCAGTTGATTGCATTAGCTGTTTGAATAAGAGTGTTTAGTAAAATCAGCTGTTTATAATTAGTTGTTTGCATGTAAAATGACATATAAGGGTATAAGTATATTTTATGAATTATTTGAATATTTTTTATTTTAATATTTTAAATTTTATATATTAATTAGTATATTAAATTTTCTTATAAATATTATATTATTATAATTTATTATTAAATTATTAGATATTTTTAAATTAAATAATTTTTAAAATTATTATAATTTATTATTAAATTATTAGATATTTTTAAAATTAAATAGTTTTTATCAATAATATTATATATTTATTTATTAAATAATTTTTAAAATTATTATAATTTATTATATATATTATAAATAATATATTATTATATATTAAATATTTTTTAAAATTAAATTAATATACTTTTTATAATTACTAAATTTTTTTAGAATTTTTAGAAAGGATAAAATGGAAAATATGAATATTTATTAGGGGTATTTTCGTCATTTTTCTCAATCAGCTGATTGAAAACGCTGCCCCCCTCAGCGTTTTCAATTTTGGCGTTTTAAGGGTAATCAGCTGATTACCAAACGCCAAAATCAGCTGATTGCCAAGTCAATCAGCTGATTTTGGTCAAACCAGCTAACAGCCATCCAAAAAACTGTTTACCAAACACAGCCCAAATCTTTTATATTCATTTAATTAAATTTTTATAAATTTATCTTATCATTCTATATTTAATAACCATTTTGATTTTCAATGTATATAACATTAATATTCCTCATCTACAATGTTGATATATTACATTATACATACACGTGCAATTAAGGATTCTCCTTTATTAGGGAAGACAAGTTAATAATTCTTCTGCAATAAATGATAACGTATGTTTTTCGAATTGAGTTGTGAAATATACATGTATGGACATATAATAAAATTGATAATGCAATATCTTAATTTTAAATTGTGAATTCTAAAAGAAATTTAAAAAATAATATGAAAAAATGTGATACCACTAAAATAACTAACCTAAAGTTTATATATTTAATACTAAGACTCGATGAATTAAATGTTAAAAGAATTTCCTTCTCATCTTACCTTAAGGCCTCAAGTTAAGGTTCAAATTATTAACACTTGCAAATAAAGTCGTGAATTAAATTTTTTAAAAAAAATTGTAACCCCGAAGCAAACGAGGTGTCAATAATGGGAGTTTAAGATTTGACTATATGCGCTGAAGGAAAAAGGTTGACATGACCGCAATAAAGCTAGCCCCCTTGTGACATAAGTACGTAACAAAATTTCCCCTTTGAGCCATTATAACTTTCGTTACATTCTTCGAATAATTGACGAAATATAGTAAGATTCTCTCACTCATATAAATATATATATATATATATATATATATATATATATATAATAAAAATAGTAATTAAATTATTATATATTCACATATAAAAATTAAAGAATGAATTTTAAATATAGAAAAAGATATAAAATATTTAAAATATATCAAATATTACTTGATAAGTGAAAGATATTTCTTTTAAAACTAAAGAGTTGGGTCTGCCTGAAATTTTCTATTTTTCAATAAGAAAATATATATGTTGGTAAGTGCACTCTATCATACACACTAATCATTAAACACTAAATATTATTAATCACTAAACTCTTAAACCAAAAACTTTATTCATTAAACGCTAAAATCATAAGCACTAAATTCTAAGCTCTAAACACTATAAAGCTTTAAAACGTTAATTAATTTTGTTAAGGATATTTTGTCCAACAAAATGATAAGAAAACACATTCATTGTTTTAGTATAAAACATAATAGATATCATAAATTTTACTCTAAAAGTATAATTTTTTTTATGTAATCAATATTTTTTTTCTTTATGACACGTACGGGTCAATAAATGTACATGTAATTTCGTTATATTACAATCTCATCGAGAAAGAGATCCAACCTGCTGGCCCTTTAGTGTATAGTGTGGTATCTGGTGTTATTTTCTAAGTTTTACTTTAAGGTTTGAATTTGAAATTGTGTTAAATGAATTATTATTTTTATCATTTATAATAATATTACATAAATAAAAAATAAGATTCAAAATTAAATTTTAAATATAAATAAAAAATTTTCAAAATGGTAAATTAAATAAGTAAAACTTAATTTAATAAATATAGAAAAATTCAAATTCAGTTTCAGATTCTACATATAACATTTTTCTACCATTAAAAAGAACAAAAGAGAGAGGTCCAAGCTCGAAGCTCCTTGTTTTCTAATTTTTAACTTTAACAAGGAAAAGAAAAATGGAATCTCAGTTTCAATTTTATCAAAAGCTCTGCTGTTGTGACCATCTTTATGAATCCACGGAATTTCCCTTTGAATACGGTTTTTGTGGAATTCTACGTTACTGCTTCTAAAAGTACTAACATAAGACCCTTTTATTTTGCATTAATTATTTTTATAACTAAAATTAAAAAATCATTATAATATGTTCATACAAATACATTTATTGTTGAAAACTTGAAATTATATATCAGTAGATTTAAATATCTTATGCATTAAATTACAGCAATGTATTGATCTTCAAGGAAATATACCATTAGCTTTTTCTTTTTTTTGGCAAATTTGGTTTATAAAGTATATTATTAGCTTATCGTAGTGCTAGAAAGTTTGAAAGACCAACTTAATTTTTTTTTTTAAAAAAAGTATGGATTTATTTTTACTTAACATTTTGAAATCGAAATCACTGATCATTACATTCTTTAAAGCATAGCAAAGAAATATATTTTACGTATAAAAAACCATAATTTAAATTTCTCAATAAAAAAACATTTTCCATCAACAGTGATAAAACCTTGAGAATATGGATTTTTGGTGGTAGACATCAAGAAGGATTAAGGATTATAGTATAATATATATATATATATATATATATATACACGCATGTTATGGAGGCTTCTAGAAGCTATTAATGGACTTTGGTGATATTTTGTGAGGAAAATGAATAGAATCCAATTGGATGTAAAGTCTAATGCGAAGAAAATCATTTCTAGAATTTAAGCCCATGTGATCCAACAATCATATGATCAGGTTGGGCGAGATGGGTCAAACTTGTTTTGTTGTCCAGTCGAATATTGATCTTCAAATAGGAGACTTTGTAAAATGAAAACAAGGGTTTATGAGGAGTGTAGAAATGGAGAACTTTGTATAAATTTCATAAATATGATTGTAATCACAATTATCGTTATACATTTTTTAAGTTTGTGAATATTGCAAAATTAAAAAAGTGAATTGTAATCATTGTGACCGTGAAATTTTATTATTTCTTACAAAATATAATAAAAATTATATAATCATTATTAATTATATTATTTAATAGTCATTCGTTTTAATTTAGTATAATAATATATTATATTAAATAAAATTTATTTGCAAGCAAAATATTAAATTTGTGATCTTATATTTATTAAAAAAATTCATATATATATTCATGCGGCCATTGCAACCATAATAGTATGCAATATTATGATCCTTGCATCTACCGCTATATTCCAATTGCAATGCGTGTTGCAGTTAGCAATTCAAAAATGTGTAAAAAATAACACCAAGTAAGTAATTAAACAAATCGATAAACTTGATCTAGCGATTTGTAAAAACAGTGTTTATGTAAGAATCCTTTCGCGGTGGTGATGAGATGAAGGGCTATCATGTAACTTCACTAGAATCAGTACCACCCTCAACATTCTCAACCTCGTTATATAAACCCTCCCAAAGCAAGCTACTGTATTCCATGTACCTCTGATTTTTATATAATAAACCTAGGTTTCAGCTTCCACATTTTAACATTTTCTTCTTCTACATTGGAATGGAAGATCAGCACCACCCAAACAGTCCCAGCAATGGCTCCGACAAGACCGAACCAGTCAGATCAAGATGGACTCCAAAACCTGAGCAAATCCTCATACTGGAATCCATCTTCAACAGTGGCATGGTTAACCCTCCAAAGGACGAAACCGTCCGAATAAGGAAGCTTCTCGAGAAATTCGGCTCCGTCGGCGACGCCAACGTCTTCTACTGGTTCCAGAACCGCCGCTCCCGATCTCGCCGCCGTCAGCGGCAGATGCAGGCCAGCCTTGAGCAGAGAAACCAGATTCAGCCTCAAGTTGGCGGTGCAATTCCCTATGAACACACCAGTACTTCTGCGCCGGCTATGGCGGGTTTTGGGCTGTCTTTTGCCAATCATTCGACCCCGCCGCACATCATTGGCTCGTCTTCGGTGGGTGGCGGAGTTGGCGGCGGCCAGGATGGGGTGGATGATCCTTTTTCATTCTCTGCTCAAATGGGTTTCCCAGAAATTATTGATCAAAGTTCGGTTGTGACATCTGGATTATACGCTCCTGATGCTTCAAGCTTCAGCTACCACTCCGGTAATTAATTTGCATGGCTGCGTTTCTTGGATTTTTTTTTTTTTTTTAGGTTTAACTCTGAAAAATGAAAATTTTCCATCTATTTCACTATATTTTATGGATTTTTTTCTTTGATTTCCATGAAAAATGGTTTTTTTTTTCCCTCTTTGCTTGTTGAGATGCCCACTTTACGCGCAGCTTGAAGCTCAAAATGAGCAAATAGAATCTAAAACTGTTTACTGAAGCCTTTGCAGTTTAATTAACATGTTTTTCTATGCAGAAATTCTTTTTTTTTTTTTGGCTAATTAGGTTTAGATGGCTAGACCGCTAGAGAATAAAGGGGTAACTTTTAAATGATTTGACAATTCTTGTGTTTTGAGTTGCATGAAATCAAGTAGCACTTTCCCGGAAAAGCATGAGGCTACTTTCCGGTTGCAGTTTCTGTCCCTCCCTTTTATTCCCCCACCACTTCATTTTTTTGGGCTTCTTCCAAAATACTTTACAAAGGTCTGAAAACCCTAGAATTTATTTTTTGTTCTCAAGTTTTCAATTTTCCCCTCTTGGAAAATTGATTCCTACTTTCATAATACAGGCAATACAGCTTTCCGATATTCTAGTTGATAGGAACAATAAATTAGATTCCATTATATTCATAACATATATTCATAACATATATAAACATAAACTTCATCTTTAATTACAAAGAGAGTTTCCCATATTAATTTCATTAACTGAAACATGAATTGAGAGTGAAAGCATTTTGATAAATGGAGATCATGATAAGTTCTGCCTTGTTTTTGTAAGACTAATATACGGGTGATTCACTAATTTTGCCTCTATTTATTGGGCTGGGATTTGGGCGCTGAATCAGGGTTCATCACAGTGTTTATCAATGGAGTTGCAAGTGAAGTTCCAAGGGGGCCAATGGACGTCAAGACAGTGTTTGGTCAAGATGTAACATTAGTTCATTCCTCTGGAGTGCCTGTCCCTACCAATGAGTTTGGTTTCTTGATGCAGAGCTTGCAGCATGGTGAAAGCTACTTTCTGGTATTTCTTATGCTAAACACAATTGCTATCGTCACTTATGAGAAAGAAATTTGGACTCCCTAATTTTCACAAGTGGGAGGCTAATGTGAGGATAACAATGCGCAACAAGATTTTTTTAATTTAGCGTATCTTTTTCTCCTTTATTCATTCTCCCTCTCGTGGCTCTCTATATCTTTTTATACAGATAATTACATTACATAATCCCATGGTAATTACATTTCAATTAACATAATTAGGAGCAAATATGACCTTTGTGAAATAAGGTTATAAAACGTTTATGACGGCAAATGGGAATTCAGAACCATGACAACAATAATAATGCACAGCCACCGCTTATATTGGTATTATGATCAATGGAGAGAAAAATAGAGGACAATTAGCTACTTAAAATATCAAAAATAGAAATGCAATCCTCAATTTATTTTCTTCTCCCCCCCCCCCCTTCCTTATTTCCTTACAAAACTATAGAGGTGAAGGGGAATTACCTAGCTAAGAAATTGTACGATTATCTCCCCACTTGAGCTCAATTCTTTTTAGAACAAAAAAATACTTAATTTCTTGCTCTAGCCTTAATTTCATTTCCATTGTTTCAAACAAACTATTGATCATGACTTTTGACCAAAATTCTTGAATCTTTGTCGCAGGTTTCAAAGCCAACATAAGCATGAAACATAAGCAGCTAGCTAGCAGCAATAATGGAGCCTCCCTTGATCATGTCAAAAATTCCAGTTTCCTCTGTCTGCTTCTTTTCCTTCGTTCACAAAGTTTTTTGCTCTTTTCCCGCATCATTATGTGGTTCAAACTATAACTCCATTATGTGATTACAGAAGTTGATATCTATATCCCTCTTAGCAAATAAATATATTTATTTTGTATGTTCGTTACTATTTATACCTATCAAAACTCTATATTTTGATCAAAACTAGCTGTATAACCTTCCATGTTTGACTCAATTCAATTCCTTTACTATATAGATGTATAATTTGGTAAATTACGCTTCACTTATTTGTAATTTTCTCGTTTTTCATTTAATTACTTATGTATAATTTTAAATATTGAAATTTATTCACTTATATTTTATACTATTTAACACTTTATTTATCTAAAACTTTTTTCATTCAAAATTTAATGGCAATTACATGCGTAAAACACATGTCTCCTTTATTTTCAATTTTTAAAAAATTAAACTATATTTCAAAAGTAATTTATTGAAAAGTCTCTAACCTGGGTTTCAAAAGAAAGATCCTAAAGCCCATTTGTCATAACAATTCTGCATTCCTCTATGGGAAATAATTCTGCATTCTTGTGCTTGAATTTTAAATGAAAAATAGTTTAGGCAAGCAAAATATATGTTGGTGAATTTTAATATTTAAAATTATAAGTGAATTAAGAGGAAAAAAATTACATGAGAGTAAAATTTACCTTAATACTAAATGAGTCTTTCAAACATTTTTCTCTTTTGTTCTTATTTTTTATTAAAAAATAGTTACCACATCAATTTTTATTAAAAAAATCGAAGCCTTTTCTTATATTATATGTCAATTTTTTACATGTTTGCTTTTAACAACAACAAAAAAACTAACATCTTTCCTTTCAAAAATTATTCATTTTTTATATTTTATGTCATTTTTAGTAAACAATCAATTTGAAATATTTGCATATTATTTTTTAATGAAGATTTCGATTTCTATGGCAAAATATTTATAATAAAAATGGAATAAACTTAACATCTTGTTAAAAATGTATATTTTAAGTTAAAAATTTTGAAAAAATTATAATTTTGTGTTTGACTATCTATTTGAGCCAAATCTTTTTATTATTTTTCATAACTTTTTAAGATGTATCCATGTGCAAATGGCTAAAGGCAATCCTACTTTCTAGGGACCATGAAAAATAGTCATTTTCATAATTTTTTCCACTTTTTCTTTATCTCTTATTGTTATTCAATTGACCTTAGATTTCATTGCAAATATTTTTTCAAATATATAATAGGCATCTAAAACTCAGATATAATGTCAAAAATTGTACAAATAAGATACAAAAAAAATTTAAAAACTTATATAAAATATGAAAGAGATGGAAGAAGTAAAAATTTGACAAATTGAAGTAAGAAAGATAGTTTTTATATTTTGAACTAATAGTCTTAAATAGTGCATTTGCTTAATGCTCAATTGTAGTTCAAGAAGCATCGATACCTTACTAATGTATAATAGAGAATGATGAGTAAGATCTAGGGTTCTACGGTGAAAACTGGATAGAGATGGAGGTTGAGCTTAAAAATATATAAAAGGGAAACTACGTGTGATATTAAGGTAAACAAAATAAGATTTGTTTTATTTATAATGTTAAAATATCAAGGCTTTCATAACTTTAAATGTTGATTATTTTACAAATCGATGTCAAAAATATGACAAGAAAAAAATGATGGTTTTTTCAAAAAAAATAGGCATGTAATGTATCTTAATGTTTTCAAAAATTTGACAACTTCTATGATTTTAAACATCAATTATTTTAGAAATCAACATCAAAATTTTTACGATTAAAAAAGATAATGGTATTTTTAAAAATCAACATTTAAAATTTTCTCATATTTTAAAAAACATCATCACTCCTATAACTTTAAATAGCAATTATTTTAAGAACCAACATCCAATATTTTAACCTTTTTCAAATAAATTAATGATTGCCATACCATTAGACATCAATTAAATTTAAAATCGATGTATAAACTTTTTATATTTTCCAACAAGATGTTTAATAAAGCTGCAAATAAATCGAATCAAGTTGGACATCTATATGCTTAAGCTTAAACTCATTAAAATAAATAAACTCAAATTTGAGTCAAATATCATTAACTTGAATAATTTGAACTTAGGTTTGAACTTAACTCAAACATGAAATCAAATGAGTTTGTACAAGCTTATTTAAATAATATGTTATAAAGTTTCAATTTTTCATCAAACTTGAAGTTTTGAATTTGAGTTTGTGCTTGCTTATAATGAATATAACCTTAATAGTTTGTTACTTGACAAATATATCAGACAATAATTTTTTATCTTATTTTACTTATTAATATAATTTTTTCTATGGTCATTAAATTTACTAAAAATATTTACACAATCATCACATAATACCAACAATTCCATTTAGTAAAAGCTAATTATTTCAAACAAAACATCATACCTATTCTTGTATCTTCAACAATTACTAATGTGATCAAATTTTTTATATATTACATTATTTACATATAATATAAAAATAAAAATATTATTTTTTATTATTAAGCTCATTTAAGCTAATAAACAATTTGAATCGAGTAATATAAAACTCAAATTTGACTTATATATTAATTGAGTTCAACTTGTTTAAGCTCAATTTGTTTAGAGTCCAATACTAATCGAGCTTTTTGTAAGTTAATCTTGAACTGCTTGCAATTAATTTGATTCATTTACACCCCTAATGCTTGAAATAGCTTTAAACAATAATTGTATATAAAATATGAATCTTAAACTTTGTATTTTCTCATAATCTTATAAATGTTATATATTTAGACATTAACTAAGTAAAAAATTGAAATATTAAAGTTTGATTTTTTTTTACTAGACTTTCTATAAAATCTTAGATATTGGTCATGTATAAATCCAACAAACAACCTTTAAATATTATACATTTTGTCATTAGTTCAATAAGAAACTAATCTATTAAGTGTTTTAATAATTTCAAAAATATCACCACATTCAACTAGATATCAAATATACATATAATTTATAATATTTTTATATAATTTAAAAAATATCATCATATCAAAATTAACATTAAGGTTAACTTTGACTAATTTGTATTTGCAATTTTGTAGTTGTGGTGTTTTATTTTTCTTTTTTTTTCCCTTTGAAAAAGGATTGAATAATCATATTCAAGAAAGATCACATGCCGGTATTCCTTTTTATCCTAAATAGATGGGAAGAAAAAAAAACAGAAAAAGAAAGAGAATATTCGAAATAGTGTTTGGTTGGAAACATATCTAACTTGTTTTGACTAATGTTGTCTATCTTTTTCCCATCCATTGCCAGATTGCCTGCTTATTCACCAAAATATGGGACGGCTGCTATGTCTGAATCATTATACTCATAGAGCTAGCTAGCCCACTCCTTTCTTTCGACCATCAAAATTCATTGAATCTAATTAGTTCTTTAGTGTTATTTTATGGAACGATTGAGCAAATATATTTTAGTTATTATAGCACTGAAGGCCATATTTTTCCTCTTTTTTATTTGGGTGGAGGTGGATTTAAACTTCTATTTCTCTTCCTATGAGATCATGTGTATACTCTATTAACAGATAAAGTAATTTTTTATTCCTATTTATGATTATAAATTATGGTCGCGAGTACTATAAAAGTAAGAATATATGGATGTTATGCTTGTAAAAAAAATTTCAATGAATTACACAAAAACAATGAATATTTCATAATTACTCATTTTATTTCATTCAAAGAAAGGGAATCAAATTCTTTTTATTCACTTTATTAACAGTTAATATATTGAGGAGAAATTAATTTATATTTTATTATTATTAAAATAATTATTATTTTTATTATTATATTATTATTGTACTAATTATTACTGTATTAAATTTTTATTATTTATAATTATATTTATTGTTCATTTATTTATTTATTATTATTAACTAATATTATTACTTTTATCATTATTAATATTTTATTATTAATTTATTTTTCCACTTTTATTATTTATTACTATATAATTACTATTAATTATTTTACTATTAGCTATTGTATTATCTTTATTATTATAATTATTATTTTACTATTATTTTCTTATTAATATTATTATTTATATTATTCATATTTTATTTTATTATTTATTAATAATATTATTTTTATTATTATTACTATTAGATAAAAATTTATCGCTATGGATTATTGTTTTTATTTCTTCTCCTTGAAGATATTAAATCCAAAATTTAGAATAAGAGAATGGAAAAAAAAATCACCATTGCCTCATTTGGATAAAATGGATATGGGAAATAATATTTTTCTAAACCAAACGTATGCAAAAGAAATAAAAAAATATTTAATTCCCTTTCTCATTTCTAATTACTCTAACTATATGCACGTGTATATATTTGCATTTCTTATAAGAACATTCTATGTCTCTTTGATGCATCATTAGGTTGAAAATAGATTAAATTATATTAGACTTTAATTTAAATAGGTTGGGCCTACTTTATAAATTGTTAGCTTTAATCTAGCTTATTAGTTTTTATTAGGCCAAAATTTGAGCTTGGTTTGACCTATTTAAAAATTTTAATCTAACTTATTAACTTATTTAAAAATTTACTTACCTCAATAATAAATCTTCAGGTAAGCTACCAGGCAAAGGCCTTCAAGTTAAAAAATAACCTAGTAATTAAATTTAGTCTATATTTATAATTGTATGTATTGAAATTATATTAATATTACATATTTATATTTTATAAATGAATATATTATATCATATTAATTATTAATTAAATTAGCTTGCGAAAAAAATCTAAAAAATAAATAAATTTAATCTATATATATAAATAAATTTATTTATTAATTTTAACCCGATTTACTAAATAAAAAATTAGATTAAATTAAGTTGAAAATAAATTAAGTCATAGGACTGTTGGGTGTGACCTAATTCACCCCTAGCTGAAGGAATTTTGCAAAGCACATCTGGTTCGCATTTACATGGAAACTAATCTAGCAGCAATCGCCGGCCGGCGAGTGAGCATCTATTCTCTTTTTTTTTTTTACATCTTATATAAAATTATATATTTTATTTGAAATATTTTCACTAATTTATAAATTTTATCCTTCCTAAAATGTTGAAATATATTTATTCGCATTGATTCTCAATCTTAACTCCATCATTGTCCTGTCCAGCAGTATTATAACCTCAACGACACTACAAGAATAAAAGAAGTTACAACAATCAAGGGAAATAAAAAATGTTGTAATAGCTGTTAAGCTCCGTTTATTTCATATGAAAAATTATTTCATCGAAAAGTATTTTTCATATGAAAATATCATTTATATATAAATTAATGAAAGGATAATATGTTACTTACATTGATAACTAAAAAAAATGATATTTAAAATCTTAAAAATGGAGAAAAGTAATTTTTTTTTAAATAGGAAAAGTTATTTTCTCCAAACTCTTTATATTACCTTAAGTAAAATATTTTTCTTCATATTATTATTTTTATAATTATATTTTATGAAAAATGTTTTTCTATGAGACAAAAGATTAAAGTGTTTTTCTGTGGCAGTGTAATTACTTTGGCGATGTCTGCTGAAAAAAGATACCAAGTAAACTTTTGTATGGCCAAATTTTTTGTAAAGCTACACTAGGATTTGAATCTCAAGTGTTCATCAACTATATAAAATATTAATTTTTTGAAATTCATCTTTCATTTAATTAATTATTTTATTTAATTACATAATTTTTTAACAAACTTTTTAATAATGAAGCATAGTAACCTTTTATATCATTTATCACATATAATTTAACTTATTTAATATGTTTAATTAAAATTGTACATCTAATTGAATTTTATTAATTTTATAGTATGAAAGTTATGTAGAAAAAATGATATGATGAATCAATATTTAATTATAATATTATGATACTTGTTTAACAAATTTATTAAAAAATTAGGTAATTAAATTGATTAATTAACTAAATAAATAATGAATATTGATTTTAAGATTTTACATAATAAAATCCTTCAATTTTAAGTATTTAAAATTCACAGAAATAAAATCTAACCACCTACGTTTAAATTTTCCCTTTTTTTTTTTTGGGTGTTATTTTCATATCTATGATTAACTTTGGACACTCCTCAACCAGCCAAGCCATTTAAATGTTAAATATCATTTTCCTATTAAAAGTATCATCAAAACAAAGTTCAATTTCTAAAAAAAGAAAGGAAAAAAAAGTTTAATCGGTAGAAACTGATTTAATTTGCCCCTACAATGATATAATAATTTAATGACAAATTTCAGTCAAGAACATCTGAGAGATCACTTCCAAGCTCGCACTTCAATTTAACATCCAAAGTATCAAACCTATTATTAGAAGAACTGTTTGCTTACTAATAATATTATACTATCGAAAAATAAGAATTAAAACTGAATTCTGAATATAAATTAATTATTATTAAATATTAGATAGTATAATAAATTTATAAAATTTAATTTAATAAATATAAAAAAATTAATTTTAAATCAATTCAATAAATTAAAAAATTTAAAACTTAATTTTTGATATTATTTTCGCTGTGTGTGTATGTGTATGTATATATATATATATATATATATAGTTCGAAACTTTGATGGAAGTGCGTGGGTAGTAGGTGTGGATATCTTGCTGCAGCAGGATTGAGACTCCTACATATAATAATTGGTACAACTTGGTCCCCACACCGACCAAAATAACCAATGTAAGTAAGACGAATGTTTGTTATAAGGTTCTTGGATTCTCTTCTAAGTTTTATAATAGTCTCAGAACATTAGTGGGCACGGTTACTTATAAATACCATGTGACATTCATAAGTTCTATTGGTTGGCATGTCTATTAGCTAAAAGTATATAGTTGCATCCCCATGTTAGATTCTGTGTTTTAGATTTCATATTTTGGCTGTTATTTTTTCTATTGGGTTGGACTCTATAGAAATTGTCGATTAGGAAACAGGGTATCTATCCAACGTTGAGAAATCCGATGTGCATGTTAATGGAGCTCATGATTAATTTCAAGGGTTTCTGCATTTTAGAATGTCAAATATAATTCTTTGATGTGGTTTTCAAATTCGGTGTGAAGCTACATAATATTATTCGTATTTAAATATAGATAATAAAAGAAATAAAATTCTAAAATTTTCATTGGATGTTATTACATTAACAAGGAAAATAATCTTTATCTATATAGAAAGAAGAACATTTTAAATGATTTTTTTAAAAATTATTTATATACATTTTCTCATGTTACTCTAATTTGAGTCAAATTAATCCTTACTTTTAAAGGAGTACCATATTTTTTTTCCAAAAATTAAAATGATAATGGGTATCGTCACTCAAAATAGAAAAAATTAATAATTTTATTCTTAAATTTATAAAGTACTGATAAAATTATCTTTAAATTATATAAAATTACAATTTCCTACATAAATGATAATTTATACATATGATATCATCTCTTCACATCTTCACATAAACAATTATTTTTAAATAATGTGATCGAGAGATGAAATTGTATATATGACTATTATTCAATAATAAAATCAAAATTTTATATAATTCATGAATAATTTTACTAATATCCTATAATTTTCGAATATAACTATTAATTTTATCGTAAAACAGAATTGAAGTGGGCTCGCTGAAAAGAATAACAAACAGTTCTGGTGTGATGTAAAAGTTTAAGCCCAATAACAGTGCTACATCACTCCAGCAAATTGGACTCTGAGTGAAGCATCTCAGTCCAATATTGGAGTTTGATTTCAAGTTCAACATAGTGCCAATATGTGGGATTGAACATTGAAGAGGTTCCGCAAGTCTTAGAATCCGAACTCCCGCATTAAGTCGGCGGACCAAACCGTTAAACTCATAAATTACAAATATTAGGATTCAGGCTTCCATTTTAACAATCCATAATTTTTATGAACCCATTCAACGAGGTTCGTGAGGGAGAAATTTTTCTTACTCTATTGTGAGAGATTATAAAGAGCACGTGATAATTCGATTAATCAATATCATTAAACATACCATTTCGTACTAATAAGTTACTTTGATTTGGTGCATGACACATATATCAGAATTTCTCCTTAAAGTTTACAGCAATGTCGTAATGTAGACAAAGGTTTTATGGTGTTTCTGAAAACATCTGTTTCACGCGTCATAAGAGACATTTGACCAAACTTTCAATACCAAATAGGGTTGTTTTTGTTCTCTAGCACTTGTTCAGGTGCTTAATCCCTGGGCTGAACCAAATCTTCCAATCGGGTCCAACCCAATTCGTATGTACCCAAAATATGTGATATTCAGAACTTTTTCATTTATTATTTATGTTATTCACATTATATTCGTGGTAAGGAACTTAACATTCCTTAAATAAGCTATGAAATTCGAATTTTGTGAATAAAAAAAAATAAAAACGCAGAAAAAGCTTATTCACATATTGAATTAACCTAACTTGATTTTGAATTAATCAATAATCTAATGAGATTGTCAAATACTGAATCCTAGATTAAAAAAGAAAGAAGTTATATTGAAGGAAAATTCTACCGTATTTTCGGGAGTTTCAAATCTGGGGTAACGTGACGCATTTTAACCTAGAGATTGTCAGATAACATATTGAATTAACCTAACTTGATTTTGAATTAATCAATTATCTAATGAGATTGTCAAATACTGAATCCTAGATTAAAAAAGAAAGAAGTTATATTGAAGGAAAATTCTTAATAATTTCATTCAATTGCTTATATTGCACCACGTCACCCCGGATTTGAAACCCCTGAGGTACCATAGCAAGCACCTATATTGAAATCAATTAAATGAAAATGTGTTTACATGACCTGAATCAGTCACTTACCTTGTTTGATTGGACTAAGAAGACCTCTTCATACAATTCCTTTAAAACCCGAGGTGACATGGAGCATTTTAATCCATTAGATGAAATTACCAAAATTCTTAATAATAATCTCATCTAATAGCTTGTATTGCATCACGTTACCTCAGTTTTGAAACCCCCGGGGGTACTGTAGCAAGCACCTATATTGAAATTAATACAATGAAAATGTGTTTGCACGACTGGAATCAATCACTTACCTTGTTTGAATGGACTAAAAAGACCTCTTCATACAAATTCTTTTAAAATAAAATTTGGTTTGCAACTTGAAACGGCCACATACCCGCACCCACAAATAAATACGATTTCATTTGTGTACATTTCAAAACAGATTACAAAATTTTTAACCTAACCAGAACGGATTAGGTTAACTTACAGTCCAAAACATTTTTGTACATTTCTTGATGAAAGGAGGAAAGAAAAAGGAATCTTATCATTTTTCTAGATGAAAAGACAAATAATTTTGTTCAATAGGTGACAATGAAATCTGGTAGTGGGTCTCAATTTTTTGTACCAAATAAATAAAGGGTCCTAGATTAACACAAATGTCCATGAGTAATTTGCCTTGTACCATGAGATCAATTAAGACATTGTATGATCTTCACACGCAGCTGCAGCCTTAGAAGCACAACAGATTTAGGAAAACAGAATCGGAATGACAACCTCAATACCAAACTCACCAACATTCGACCGGTAGTTTCTTTTGATGATAGTAGCAAATCAGATTTCAACACAGACAGACACACAATTTTGAACTCGACCTACGTGATCGAAAATTTTCTAAAGCAATATTTAAAATTTTAACAGTTTTAAAATAATATCAAATATTATTATATCATTAAAAATATGATAACATTGGACTAATATTATATTTTGTATAATAATATTGTATGTTCAGAGGCTAACAACAAGAGGCACCAAAAATTTGATTCGGCCCCCATGAGTGGACATAGCACCATACTATCTGCCGACATATAGATTGACACATAACAAAACATGACAATAGACTCTAATTCCACGTTTTCCAGAACCTACAAGGTTGGTACAATTTCAGAATGAGAAAGGCCCTACCATGCGTTAACTCATAATGGTCGGTTCATCACATCTATTCATAGATCAGTCTCCTAAAACTACTGGATACAGTAACCAAGTATCATCTATTGATAAAGAATTTAGATCAAATTTCATGGCTAAAACTTATTTCAGCTGGAAATCGTACAGAAATCTTAGATTCAAATTTCATCCTCGTTAAATTATAAAAAGGTTTTCTTAGTAGCAAGTCACCAAAACTCTGGCTTCGCCTCAGTTACAAAATGCCGAGGTAACTCGGTACAGAAAAACAACCAAATAAAGCCCTACTCTGCACCATCCCCTGCTGATGGGTCAGTCCAAAACCAAGAGTTTCCATAATTAATTATTAATATTCTTTTTTAATCTCTCTCTCTCTCTCTCTCTCTCTCCCCCCCCCCCCCTCTAAATTCTAAATACCCTTTTTCCATTTTTCATTTTTCATTACACCTTTAACCGTAGTCACTTTTTTATCCCCTTTTACGGGCTAAGGTGACTAACTGTACACATGGGGGTGCAGATTGGACATGCTGCTGCATATGTCACAACTTGGCCAAACTTTTCTCCTCTCTCTCTCTCTCTGCTTTTTGTTTCTTTCTTTCAGTGGAGTTTTGATTCAATGCCATTACTTTCTATGAAGCTCCCACTCCAAGGAAATCAATGAATGGCATGTTGATCTTATGAGCACCCATGTTTTCACTTTCTCCAGAAATCAAGAGATTGGTCGGGGCAACTGACTCAGACACCGATACTTCTGAGTTTGAATCTGAATAACCAGATTGTTCCAATCCCACTACAGTCTTCCTTATGTTGTTTCCAGCCCCTCTTGAGCCATTACAAGCACCAAAAAACTTGCCAAAACTCACATTCCCAGTTGCTGCAGACACTCCTTTAGCAGATACACCTGAAAATCCCACAATATAAAACCCTAATATTAATAATAATCATTAATTAATTTCAATTTAACTTCACCTCATTTATTTATTAACTTACTTATCCTAGACAGAAAGCGTGTTGTATCACCTAAGGGCAAACATTTGTAGCCCCTTTTTTTGTCAAATCAGGTTTCTCCTTTTGTTGAGTGAATCACAAATTGTGACAAATATTTGATGCAAGCAGCAAATTTTTGAACTTAGTTGAAAGAAAATGGAAAACCTAACATACCCATTAATGATGGATGGCCTTGACGGTGCTGAGCAGGACTCAGATTTGGCATAACTCTTGGAGTTGGTGGTTTGGCTGAAGAGGGAGTAAGTGAAAGATTAGTGCAAGTTGAGGCAGATTCATCCATATTACTTGACATGGTTGATTCACTGGCTGCATTTCTTGGTAAGTTCAAATTCAATTCCTTTGAGAGATTCCCAGAGTTTGGTCTTCTCCTTCTGTAAACACTAGACTGCTCTCTGTGCTTCCTGGCCATGATCACGTGCCAGTGGTTCTTCACTGAATTATCAGTCCTCCCAGGAAACAGCCTAGCAATCATAGCCCATTTGTTTCCGTACAGTTTATGTGCAGCCACGAGCCTCTCCTCTTCTTCCTCAGAAAAAGCCCTTCTGTTGATTCTGGGATCCAGCTGATTAAACCACCTTAATCTGCAACTTTTGCCTGCAAATGTTAAGATCAGAAAAGAGCAGAAACAAAAGTGGTTTAGGTTTCATACAAGACAAGGTTGGAATGGGGAAAATTAATGAGGAAAATTCTTGATTTACTATCATACCAATTATGAAATCAACCCATCAAACAGGCTATTATAGTATAGATATTCAAAGCAATCAAATCCCAGAATAATATTGCTACAAAAAATTAATCTTTATGGCAGTTTTATCACAGAATTAGACTCTTGGGAAATTTTTTTACCAATGGATACTTTTTCATTTTTCTTTTTGGATTACCTGATCTTCCACGAAGATGCTCAGCGATCAAGTTCCAGTTTTGAGGGCCATACTGAGATACAAGCTCTTTGAGTTTGGCATCTTCAGCTGGCCTCCAGTGGCCTCTTGCACAGAGCTTAGTATGGCCATTTTTCCTACAGACAGAGCTCTTAGCTTCTAAAATTTCTTCTTCACCAAGATTCAAAGACAGGCTTTTTTCCTCATTTCCAGAATACCCATCATCTTTTTCATCAATGTTTCTCTTTGCTGCCCTGATTTCCTGTGCCTGAAATGAAGGGCTCAGAATCTGAAAGCCCATCTCAGATTTCTCAGACTGCATCCCACCAGAATGGCCGATAACCCCAAAACCCAGAAGAGGATTCCGATTAAAAACAGAGGCAGAAGCTAAAACTTCGTTCCCGAAGTCTTTTGAATTCATGGAGACTGAAAATACAGAAAAAAACAGGGGGGAAAAAACACAAAACTTGAAATCCCAAATGGGTCTTCTGCACAATGCCAAAAGGAGAGAGAGGAAGAGTACAGAAATTGTTATGAGAACAGAGAACGATTTCTTCTCTGATTTTTGTTAGACAGACAAAATCAGAAGACAGAGTAGTTTACTTGCATTGCATATTGGCTCTATCTTTTGCCCATCGTTTGATGAGAAAAGGAAGAAAACAGAGCGTTTAGGACTTTTTGGTGGGGGTTGTGCCAAGAATCAAGTGAAAGAAGAACGTTTTAAAGGAAAAGGAATAGCAGGGAGGATAGGCTAGAGAGAGAGAGGAACAGAGCTGTAACAAAAAGTGAGAGCCCACAAGAATCTGTTCAATCTGAGGAAGGAAAGTGAGATCGGGAGGTTCTGTTTTTATATAAGGTGAAATTTCCGAAGACCTTTCTTTTTCTCATAAATTTTTATTTAATTTTAGTAATATTTATAAAAAAAAATTCGGTTGAGCAAATTTTATACACAACAAATGTTAAAAAAGCTTAAAAGGCTGTACTTTTATGAAAAAATTATTTCAAAAAATTATAAATGTAGGGAAGAGTTTTATAAAACCAAAAAATTTAAGATCATACATTTTATACTTATCTAAATATAATAAAAAGAAATAATACTGTTATCATTCTTTTATATATTTATTTCCTACTTATTCCCTTTTCATGTAAATTATAAAATTCATAATTTTATCCGTCTCGTTATTTATCAGAAGGTAATGATCATTGACTTACTTTCTAAAAGGTGCAACAAACATTTCGGATAGGAAATATGTACACCGTAGGTTTTGCTCACAGAACTTGAGAGAAAATTGTATAATATTATAGAAAAAAAGGTACCTTTTTTATAAAACTTAAATTTTATAAAAAAATCGTTTTTAAGATAGTATGCAGGTATGATCTGTGCATTGTTTGTAAAATATTAAAAAGTAATAAACTAATCAAAAAAAGGGATAAATAATTTAATATATAAATAATATTTTAGAATAAATTATTTAATATCCACATAATAATTTAGAATCAAACATTAACATAAAATATAAAATTTTTAAGACAACGGTTGATGTTGCCGCAATGTTAAGAATGTCATCTTACAGGATACAGTAATTTTTTAATTTTTTATTTTCACTCATTTTTTCATATTTTTTATTAAATTTTTATATTGTATTTTTCGGGGCATATATATTTAAAAATAAATTGATAATGTTATCCGTATTAAATTAAAATTTATAATCCATATTTGTTGTATTAAAAAAATAGATTAATAAGTATAGAATTATCAACTAATAAAACTTATTATTTAAATGATAATAATATGATCAACGAGATTTAATAATAATGTAACTAATTATTTTGAATATTTATATTTTTAAAAATTATATGGATATTATAGCCTTGTCTTAACATATTTTTAATAGATAAAATTGTATTTCACTCTAAATTATATATTTTTATTAAATAATGTGAAATTTTCATAATTAATTTAAGGGTAATATCCAAATTAAAAATACAATCCAAATGTTGAAACATTTAACCTATTAAAAATGCTATTTTTCATAACATTTCCCTTAATTTAAACGTAGGGTTAGTTTGTTTAAAAGGAAACAGATTAAAAAGAGATAAGTATAAATTTTTTAAAATTGTAAGTTTCAAAAAAATAATGAATTTCAAAATAAAAATTATATTTTTGTTTTTGTGTAATTAATAAAAAATTAACAAAAAGAAAATGAAGATGATTTAGATTTTCATTTAAAGAATGTATTGTGCTTTGCTAAATTTTCATTTCCCACTTTAACATGTTCAATGTAAGATTATGAAATATTAAGAAATTCCCAATTATTTATTATTGATAAAAATTAAAATAAATATAGAGATAGAAATAAATAAATAAGTTTTTTAATAACAAATATTTTATTTTTATATTTATTTTATATTTTATTAATAAATTTATGTTCTCATTGATTAATTAAAAAATTTTATTAAAAAATTAGGATTTTCGAAAGAATTGCTTAAAAAATAGAAAGATGGTGAGTTTGGTTTGTGTGGAGAGTGGGAAAAGTGAGCATGGAAATCGAGAAGCACTCGTGTGGGTGGGGAAGCGAGTGGTCTCACAAAGCAAAGTGAAAGTCGGTTTCAGGTTCATGGATTTTCGTATTTCTTTTTCTTTATTGTATAGTATTTCCTCACTCCCTCTGTTTCTCTTCTGTCTCTCTTTTTTGTTCCTTTCTCGCAATTTTTAGGAAAAAATATATATATCCTTAAAGTTCAGCCTCCTATTAAATAATCTTCTCAAATTTTCAAATTCTATAAATAGTTTCTTAAAGTTTCAAAAAAAATAAAAAAATTGAGGAAATAAATAAAAAAATTTAACAGCAATTCTATTATCATTTAGTGACAATTTAAAATTATTGGATGTGACAATTTTTAATTGCCACTATCGTGTGTCCTTGGCAATTAAAATCGTTAGGTAGGGGTGCAAACGATCCGAGCCAAACCAAACATCTACGTGTTTGAGCTCGAGCTCGATTAAATTAAATGAGCTTGAGTTCGAGCTCGAGCTTATCGAGCCTAAAAAAGTTGAGCTCGAGGTCGATTCAAATACGAGCTTAATCGAATTTATACGAACTTAAACGAGCTTTATATTTCTTATTTTAAATTTCTAATCAAGTCTAAATATTTAAATTTGAACTTGAACTTAAGTGATATTCGAGTTTAAACGATCCTAAACGAGTCTGTAATAGTCTAATATACTTATATTATATATAATATAAAAAATAAAAGAACCTAAATGAGTTTAAACGAACTTAAATGAGCCTGTAACAGTTTAATATATTTATATTATATAAAATATAAAAAAATATTTTATACTAAGTTCGTTTAGTCTCACGAGCAGCTCAAGCCGAGTAATAAAAAACTCAAACTCGGCTCAAATAATAAACAAGCTCAGCTTGTTTAGGCTCGGTTCGTTAAAATTTGAGCTCGAATCAAACTTTTAACAAATCAATCACAAGCTGCTCACGAATAACTCAACTCATTTACACCTCTACTGTCAGGACACATGATAGCAATAATTCTAAATATTTTCATTTTTCCAAAATTTCAGAGGATTATTTGTAAATTTTAAAAATTCAAAAAGTTATTTGATAAAAGATCATACTTTAAGAGAGTTATGTATATTTTGCCTTAATATTTAAGGAGGTTTGCTTTGCAAAATTTTATATTTTTGAGAAAATATGCATTTTTAAAAATATAATTTTACAATGTATAATTCCTTAAAATGTAATATTTTTGTATTTAATTCACTAAAAATATTTTTTCAAATTTTTAGATATATTATATTTTCATATTTGGTTCACACTTTATATTCTTGAAGATTCTATTATTTTTTTAAAAAATATCCTTATTAATTTTTTTATAAATTATAGATTTAATTAAAAATATTTTAATAAAAAATTTTGAAGATCTAAGAAATTAATAATTTGAACTCTCTTTGATTAAAATATAATAAATAATTTAATATATAAAATATTAAAATTTTTAAGAATTTAAATTTGAATTTTTCATATGATTATATAGGTAACTAAAAGTTATCTCTAATATTAGAATATCAATTTCACATGAGTTGCACATTTAAATTTTTATATTTTTTACTTTATAAGGCATTAAAAATTATAAAAAAAATATTATATATTTTAATTGTAATTTTTATGTAAATGAGAAATTTTTAAAAATATATATTACACTTGAATATATAATATTAATCAATGTAATCATATAAATTAAAATTTAATAGATTAAAGTTACTTTATGAATTTTTTAATATGTTATGGGATTGTATAAATATTAATATGATTGAAATCTAGAAATTACTTATTTATTTTTTTACTTATTTAGTATAATTATGCTTGTTATGATAAAAAAATTAAAAATGAGAAATATAAGTTAAAAATAAAAAATAAAAATAAAAATTTTTAAAATTAATTAGGATTGAAATTCAAAAATTAATAGGATCAGAATTTAGAAATTACTTATTTATTTTTTGTTTGTATAATTGTGCTTGTTATCATGAAAAATTGAAAATGAGAAATATAAATTAAAGGTTAAAATAAAAAAAATTTAAAATAAATTAGAGCATGAAAACTAAAGGTAAAATTATCTTTTTATATTAGTATAAATATTATCATCTTATAAAAATTTGAGATACTCACCTCCCTTCATGAGAAATTAAAGATAAAATTATCTTTTTATTTTAGTATAAACATTACCATGTTATAAAAATCTGAGATATTCACATCATTTTATGAAAATATTTAGGGAGAAAATTAGGTCTTAAAATATTCTTAAAAATGTTATATTTTTTTAAGTATTTAAAATTTTGAACTAAAAATAAAAATGTAACATTCCTATAAAATATGTAAAAGAAAAGTTAGTCTTAAAATATTCTCAAAAATGTTATATTTTTTTATAAGTATTTTAAAATTTTGAATCAAATATAAAAATATAACATTCTTATGAAGTATTTTCCAAAATGTGAAAAACATTTCACGAACTAAATGTTCGTTTAGTTTTACAAAGGAAATCAATCATTAAGCTTGTAAGTAAATAAATTATTTTTTATCTTTTCAAAGAAAATTTACAATATTAAAAACAAAATATAAAAATAAAAAATTTTGTATGATATATTTTATTTTTAAAATTATAACTTTAATTATATAATTTAAAGATAAAGATAAAAATATTAAATATTTTCTAAATATTTTCTTTTATTTTATATTATTTTTTAACTAAATAAAATATTTTTATTTACTCATTTGAAAGTCATTTATTCTTTGTTTTCCTTAAATGTGAAAATAAATTTTATTAAAAATAATTTTCTAAAAATAAAAACATATTCAAATAGATTCACAAAATTTTAATTAAATAATAAAAAATTATGAGATTATATGTGAAAAATATTGAAATAAATTAGCATATTATAATATTATAATTTTATGTAAAGATTTCATTAAAAATGACATAATTTGATAAAATAATTAATTAAGTTGACAATCAATATTAATTTTTAATTTTATGAAATTTAAAGACATAATTTCCAAGTTTCTATATTATAAGGGGAATGATTACCACAAAACTAAAGAGAGTTCCCTTTTTAATAAAAGAGATTTAGAAGTAACATTTGTTAACTTATTTCATTAGAGGGTCTTTTGTTCCTTTGAAAATTTATAATTGTATTATAATTATATTTACACACTATTAAATTTTTTAAAATTATAAATAATAAAATTTAAATTTAAAATATAAATCATGGAAGATAATAAAATTATTAATTCAGTTGACTCAAACAATTTAAGCTTGTAAAATAGACTCAAATTCGCAGATCTAAACGAACTGATTTACAGATCTGTGTGGATTTGGACGTGTAAGAATTAGTCCATTTTTTATACAGGTAAAACGGATTAAATCGTGTGGACTCAGGCTGAAACGGATTGGTACCATAAAGATCCGGACCAGTCCGTAGACCAATCTTTAAAAAAAAAAATTTACGATACAACCTGAGCCCATGATTCCCACGCCCCAAGCGGGCCAAGCCCAATCTAGCATTCCAACCTTCATCATTTGCAAGGAACTCGATCTTCTGATATTTCTTCCATTTCATCATTTGCAAGTTCAAGTACAAGTAATAGAGCAAGAAGGCTTTTCACTGTAAGTTTTTCAGTTTCTAATTGTGATTTAGTTCTTATAATTCAATGCTTTTGTACTTATTATGACTTGATTTTTTTTATTTGATTGTAATAATTTTATTATTAGAATTTCAAAGCTTTTAATTCTCAAATTATAATAAGAACTGAAAAGTCTCAATTAGAGATTTATTTGAAAGAGTCTAAGCTTAAATTTGCACACTATGAAGATTTAGATGTTTTGGAGTGGTGGAAAGCACAAAAGAATAGGTTTTCAAATATAGCTATTATGGCTGGTGATTTGTTAAGTATGCCCATCACTATAATGGCATCCAAATCAGCATTTAGTATTAGAGGGTGTGTGCTAAACAAGTATAGAAGCTGTCTCCTTAAGGTTCAAGCTTTGATCTGCACTCGTAGTTAGCTTCATGGTTTTACTCCTAATAATACTTTAGATACAACTAACTCCTACTAACATAATTACTTAATTTAGAAATCTATTATCCTTTCTTATTTTAGTTATTGAAATTTATTAATCATTACAATTTTAATTGTAGATTTGGGAGGTGATGATGAAGTGAAAAATGACTCAACTGAGGATTCAAACACAAATGTAACAATTGATGTGGAAAAAGAGTCAACTAATATTGCATAGATAGAAAGGTTAGTCATACTAATTTTTATTGTTTTTATTTGGAATTAGTTCATTACTTTTGGATTTTCTATAACTATTTATTTTTATTAACAAGTAGCAATTTTTTTTGGATTTTTTTCTTATGTGTTGCTATTTTGTTGGATCCGTTTTGTTATTTTGCTACTATTTTGTTGAACCATATCCCTATTCTATTAATCGAGAGTCCCTAGAAGTTAATTGAAAATATGTAGTAAACTTATCTGATGCTATGAGGCAGAGATAGGTGCACTTATTAGGATAAAGCCAGAGAAGATCTAACATTGAATGGTGTAGTGAACATTATGTATAAGCTTCTAGTTAAAGTATAAATGATGTGAAAATATTGGTCTAAGGAATTAGGATTACCTTTTCATGGTCGAAACTTGGATAATTGCCAAATTGGTATAGATATTAATGACATCCTTGCATTGGACGGTGGTGCTAGGCTGCCAACACAAGGGAAATATGGATATTAATGTTATATATGTTATATTTTGTAGCAACAAGTAAAAGTAGCATTGTTTCCTAAAATAAGACAAGAATCAAATGTAACTTCTTTATATTTATAGAGTGTTGGTGTAAACATGACGGTTTATGGAACTTCTTTATATTTGTGTAACTATAATATAAAAGAGATAAGTATTACAGTTTTTCATATACTTTTTAAAAGCAAGCATAATTTAACTCATGCATATATAATTATATTGTTTGTTTATTCAGCTAATTGTTCTTTAATCATAAGTAATATTATTAAGGAGTTAGGAATATGTTTAATTTAGTAATTCTAATGCAATTTGATAATTGTACGTAGGTTATGGAATGTACAAGCTCAACTCTCCACTCAATAGTATCAAGTGATGTGCTGATGGAGTTATTATCATCACATCATCCAAGCAATTTGATTAATTTCAAGAAATGTACTGCAACTTTTGATTGTTAATTGTTAGGGAATGAGTTTATAAGAGGACTTGAATTTAGAACTAGTTTTTTACATGAATTCTATGATAATTGTATGTGTATAGAAAGTATTATTGTTTTAAATATTATGGTTCTAGTTCTAGTATGCAAGCTATATTCAGTATACATTAACATTAAAATAGCATAGCAAAAGGTTCAAAACGGATTTTGGATGCAGACTGGTCTGGTACTTTTACGGATTTTTTGTTTAATATACAAGTTGATTATGTGGACTATAAAAATGGACTAGTTTGCATACCGGTCCGATACTTTCACGGACCAAACCCGGACCATTTTACTATGTTTCATTTTTTTATACAGGTAAAACGGACCGGTTCGTACGAACCAAAGTCCGTGCGGACTTGGTCCAGTCTGACCCATTCCGTCCATTTTACAAGCCTAAAACAATTAATCAATTATTCACTGCTTTTATATCCCTTCAATTTGTTAATCTATTATATATAATAAGAATAAGACTAGAAATATTTTCGAATTAGCCTTCACATATATTAACATTTTCTATAACATTTTTAATGCTGCCTTTTCAATGATAATTTGATCCATCCAACTGTTCGGACAGGAATCCGTGCAAGATAAGTATGAAAGAGTAAAATAATATTATAATTTTTGATAAAAATTTGGGGTTATTTATTAAATTCATAGTTCTTAATTTTTTAATCAAAAATTATAAAATTTTATTTTATCTTTTAAAGTATAATCATATACTTTAAAGGAATTCAATTCATAAGTAAATATTCTGACGACAAGATTTTTAAAAGCAATGATAGGTCTATCAAAGTTTAGAATTAATTCGCGTTTAATTTGTATATTAAATGAAGTTGAAAAATAATTGAAAGGTCAATTATTTTATAGATTAAAAGAATTATTATTTTTATCACAAATTTCTATGGCGTTGTTTTGACCTGGTTTTAATGAAACCTTGCGTTATTTAATGTCTTTATACTTTATAGAAAAATATTCAATCCGTTTGACTCCTTTTAATGGAATTAAAATTAAAAATGCACTAGCCATGAAATCAAGACTCAAAATTTAATTGCACCTGTCTCAATCCCACTTGCATTTTATATTAAGTAAGTTTCTTAACTCATAAATTTATGGTCATATGACGGAGGCATCAGTTTTTGGAATCGGACCCTTCAAAAAGCGTAAAAAAAAAAAAAGTGAGACTTCCTAATTTTTGGCAAAAAGATTAAGAGAATAAATAATTATAAATTTTAAAATTTAAATTTTTGATTAATTATTATTTATTTAATTCTAAATTTTTAATTTTTATTAAAAATTATAATAATTTATTTTATCATTTAAAGTGTATTTTGTCGGAAATTTTATATGTAAATCTCATATTAATTTATAGATTATTATTAGTGTTAATATCATTTTATACATAATACATTAGATAATGATAAGTAAGATTTATAGTCCAATCCAATTAATAAAAAAGATAACTCTATAAATTTTGACTACTACATTTTTCATCCCATCAAGAGTGTAGATAGGTTTCTCTCTCTGGGGCAAATAAATAAATATATATATATATATATATATATATATATATAGTGTGTAAAGTTATTAAATGGCCTTATCTTTTCCATCTACAATCCGCACAAACTGACTACAAATGAATTAGATTGAATCTTATCTACAAAAATTGTGAACTCTCATTTAGGGAGTCTAAGTCCTAAAATGATAGACTTGCAAAGAATTTGTGAACTTTTTCTTTTTTAAGAAAAAATTAAGTCTAAAATAATAATTATAAATTCAAATATCACATATTTAATATATTTTTAATCTATACTAACAATTTAAGACTAAATAAATTATAATAAAAATTTATTAATTTTAAAATTATTAATTTACAAACAAAACTTAAAAATAATTTATTTAGGTTGAAAAATAAATAATTAAGTTTTTTATTAAATCTTAGATTAAATGAATGACAATTTGCATAATGTATTAATTTAATCTGAAAGTAAAAATGAAAAAAGAAAAAAAAATGTAGACTCATCCAATCCAATATGTGTGGATTATGAACCTAACTAACCAAGCTACTTTACATTTGTGTTCAGACGAGCTCATATTTTATGAATCTAGGTTCGTATGTTTTTTGCAGACTCGTAGACCTGCTTGCAAACCTAAGTCCGTATCAATAACTCTAAGAATGTATCTCCATGGAAGAAGTGAGACTCCTATCACCTATGTTCCTTTATTTATTATTTTGCAAATACATTTTGAACAAGAGAGAAAATAATAAACTAGGGATGAAAAATGCAGTCGGGTCTAACTATCACCTACTTTCCCTTATTAGTAATTTTATATAGAGGTCTTGTATTAATTTATAAATAGTACTGCTAAATCATGTGAAGGATTGTAGCAAAGAAGCAGGTCTCAAAGCATAGAGAAGTATTGAAGCAAATACGATTATTTCATCAATGGCCCATAACAAAGCATTCATTTCGGGGCATCCTTTCGGCATTTAATATTGGGGTGATATAGGATTTTCCATTTATAAATCATTATTAGTGCTAATATCATTTTATACCCATTATATTAAATAAGAATAATCTATTAGGTTATGTATGATATTTAGGTTTATTATAGGTTAATTAGGTATATATCCTATAATAGATAAAGTCTTTCAACCTAATTAGTAAAAGAAGTCCCCTAACTCTAGAAACATTGACCGTTTCATTTTTCATCCCATCAAGGATGTAATAGGTTTCTCTTTAGGCTTTGTTTGATTGTAAGAAAAAATGAGTGAGAAAGAAAATAGAAGAGAAGTTATTTTCTTCAGAATTGTTTGGTTGTAAGAGAAAATAAAAGAAAAAAAAAATGCAAGAGAAATTAGGTGTGAATCTATTTTAAATAATAAAATTGAGGAGTAAAATTATAAAATTTTATAAAAAATTATAAATTTTATATAAATAATTTTACTTTATAAAATTTATTTTATATAAAAATTGCGTATAATTATTTATATAAAATTTATATTTTTTTATAAAATTTTATACACATTTCAACCAAAATTTTTGTTCGGATTATTAGTTAATGTGAAGAATTTAATTGTCAATTTTTTATTTATACATCAAATTTATAAAACTTATATGCACCGAATATTTAAAAAAATAATAATAAATGAACAAATTCATTATTTTCTACTTTTTTTTTCTTTGAGTGTTCTTTTCATCAAATTTCTACATAAACAATCGAAGGTTAGCTTCTGTTTGGAACGGCAGAAAGGAGGGGCGAAAGAAGTGGGAGGCGAAATTTACAACTTCTCCTGTTTGGAACGGTGGAAAGACGTTGGAAAAGAAAGAAATAGAGGGTTAAAAAGGACAGTGGGGCCCACCAAAATCAAAGACCACACTTCTCTCCAAAAGTGGAGAGACCGGAGGAGAAATTCAGACAAAAATTTTAGGTTTCCACGCAGTGCCCTCGGCTTGCTCCTCACTCCCATCTCTTGTCTCCTGCTGCCCACCGAGGTTCTTTCTTTCCTCTCAGTGATTTCAGCTCGCTGCGTCCTCTCACCATTTTAGCTGTTCCAGACGGCAAATCCATCAGCTTCACGGCATGGGTCACACTGCTGCAGCTTCCTCCTCCAGCCACGTCTCCAGCCATTTTTGCATCTCCAACCATTTTCACGTCTGCAACCATTTCTGCTTCTCCATTCATTTCCGCGTCTCCAGCCATTGCTGGTGACCGGCTAATCTACTGGTTTTGAGTCGGGTTTCCAAAATCTAATTTTTTAAGGGAAAGAGAAAAGAAAACTAGAAAAATTATGAGTGTATAAATGTTGGATTTAATCTAGGTTTCCGGATTCTGATTGATATTTTAAGGAGGAAGCCACAATTTGCAGAGAAAGTGCTGAATGCAGGGAAAGTTGGCTCCAAAGCAAGGATACGGAGAGTTTGACATTAACTTCGATATGAAGAGGGAAGACGATGGGAAGTGCATCCGATTTTCACGTTTATTTTTTTTTCAATTATTGTTTTTGATTTTCTATAGTAAATTTAGTTTCTGTAAAATTTCTATAGTTATTAAAAATTAAATACAACCACATCTTATTTTTATTTTATTTCGAATGAAAAAAAAATTATATTGGAATTAGATGAATAAATAGTAATTATAGAATTCAGTATTAAAAGAATAAGAGCAATATATAAAATCATATAAATTTTCTAATGGATTATATTATTTTTATATAATTATATATTTTTTAATGATATTTAATTTTAATTATTAAATAAAAATATTTCTTTAATTGATTTACTTTTAATTGGGCCTTTATTTTGGAAACTAAAATTGTATTTTTCAAAAATATAATTTTTTTAAAATACACATTTGCATTAGTATTTTACACATAAGGGTAGAATAGTCATTTTATAAAAATATAACTTCTTTCTTTCCTAACTTCTCCCTCTCCAAACAACAAAAATTACTTCTTTCCTAATTTATTTTTCTCCTAACTTCTCCCTTTCCAAACAACACAAAAGAAATACTTCTTTCCTCTCACTTCTCTTTCCCCCAACTTCTTTCTTTACTAATTTTTTTCTCCCCCCACTTCTCTCCTATCCAAACAAAGGCTTAGTGTCTAATCTTCCAGTCCTTTCATTCTCGCCAACCATTCCATGCCAATCCAGCGGCTTCCTCTCCACTAGCATCCGGGCACCACAGTTGGTTGTGGTTGAAGACGGATAGGGAGCAGACAGCAGCATCCTCATCTTTGGCAGCCGGCCACCACAGCAGGAGGCGACTGAAGCAAATGGCACAGCAACGAACGATAGACAATAGCAACAGGAAAGGCAAAAACCAGAAGGACGAATACCAAATGAAATCTCACCTCGCAGGGACGTCGCCAGCGCCTTCACGGTGAAAAAGTTCCGTCCGACAGCAGCAGCCTCACTCCGCAGCAACTCTTCCGTACAGTGGTCAGCAGTAGTAGCTCCACAACAAGCTTCCAAGAAATGCTGAGTTTTCTTCCCATTTCTCCCCAAAGCAGAGGAGTAAAAAAATCTGTGGGGCCCACTCAACTGTACAATTTTTTTTTTCTCTTCTATCGTATTTCGTCCCCCAACCAAACAAGGAAAACTTGCCAATTCTCCTCTCATTTCTATCCTAATTTTCTTTTCTCCCCCTTTTCACGCCAACCAAACAAAGTGTAAAAGAAAGCATATAGTATAAGACTTCTATCATCTACTTTCTTTTGTTTATTATTTTGTAAATACATTCTAAACGAGAGAGAAGATAATAAATCAAATTTCTATGAAGGAAAAATATAAGATGTAATTGGCAGATTAAATTCAAGCAACTAAAATTATTTATTTCTCTTATCAATCTTTCCTCGTAAAGGGAATCATTGTGTTGCTCCTCATTTATGTTATGGCTCGTAATATAAATCAGACATTATACAATTGGAATGAACTCTTCTGAAATGAAAAATGTATTTTAAAAAAAGTAAAATAGATAAATCACATTTGTTATTAAAAAGATAATTACGAATTAAAAAAATTACTCTTCATTGGTTTGTTATTTTTAAATTTTCAATCTTTATTTTTTTATCAAACATTGTAATTATTCACTCTGTAAAATTTATTTAATACTTTAAAGGCGTCAAATTCATAAAATTGTAATAAAATAATAATAAAAAATTTCAATATATCTTATACTTTAGATATACCAACTTTATCACATAGTAGGAAAGGGTTAAAAGGGAAAAGAGAATGAAAATAATAATTGTTTGCATGATTAAAATATTACGTTCTCTATCAGCAAATATAAAGTTCACAGTAAAGTTGAATTTTATTTGTATAAGGATATGAAAATGGTAACCAAATATCAGATATAAAAACAATAAAATTATAATTACCAATAAAATAATAATAATAAAATTATATTACAAAAATTTAAAATGAAAAATGATGTTGCTTCAGTCACCCCCAAGTATTACGTCGTCACTGACATCACCGCAATATTTCTCTCGACTTGAAAGTTGTTAGAACAGTGTTACACATCCAAAATTAACGTGATGTTGTTGGTTTAATAAAAACAAGCTAAAATCACATTTAAATGTAAATTCATTTCCTTAAGGAGGAATTAGGTCTGAAATAAAAATATTAATAAATTTTATTTTTAATTAATATAAATGTATTTATTAAAAACTAAGTTAAAATCACATTTAAATGTGAAATTATTCTTTCAACAGAGAACCATATTAAGAATAGTGTTAGTTTATTTTGATAGAAAATATTTTATATAAAAATAATTATAAATAATAAAATTGAAAAAATAGTTTATTTTCCAATGTTAATTATAAAAAATTTAATGAAAATTATTTTTTAAAAAAATTATTTTTCCTTATTATCATTAGTTAAGTATTATAATTTTAATCATAAATTATAGAAACACATAGTACTCCATTATTTATATGTAAGAAAATATAACTTACCTATAAAAAGTATCTTTAAAAAATCAATGGAGCTAAATTCCTCCCTCATTAATATGGGGTATTTTTGAAATTTGTATTTCTATCCATTATAGGTAAAAAGGGATTTCAAGTTCAACACTTTGGCTCTGTTTGGAATGTAATTTTTATAGAATTGATTTTATTTTATTTCAATTGAAATAATTTTAATTTATTTATAAATAAACTTTATTTCTTGAAAATTATGTTAAAATAATCATTTTAATTTATTTATGAATAAATTCTTTTATTTGAAATATATTGAAAATATATATAATTCAATTAAAAAGTAAATTTTGATAGTATTAGGAAAAGGATAGAATTTTTAATTTTACTTATATTTTAAGACAAAGAAAATAAGTTATAAAAAATTCTTAAAAAATTTAAAAAAAATATAATGGTTTTAATATAATTAAAATAAAATTAATAAATAAAATAAAAATTTATTTTCAATCATCCAAAACAAAAGGTTCAATAATTAAAACATTAATAGATTTATAGAGATTTCAAGTTGTACTCTTCCGCAATGAATTCAATTTAATATATTAAGTTATTCATGATCAATTCAATATTAACTCATAAAATATTTAATTCGAATTTTATTTTAATTGAATGAGCTTGATTAATATATTAGTTGGATTTTAGCTTTATATTATTTAATTTAAATTATTTATAAATCTAAATTAGCCTCATAAAAATATTTTTATTTTTATACTAAATATAAATAATATAATACATAAAAAATACAATCACATTAATAATTATTGAAATTATATAAAAAATAATATTTTAATCAAAATAATTATATGATACTTTTTATTAAGTTTAATTATCAATATTATACAATTATTATGTAGATATTTTTGACAGGTTAAATAATTATGGAAAAACTTATATGAATAAATAAAATGAGATAAAAATTTAATGTTTAATTTATTTGCAAATGATAAATTTTAATATACTCAAATCTATGTAAAATAACATAAGGTTATATAAATCCGTGTAAGTTCAAATTCATTATAAATTTGAATTTGAATTTGAATATTATAAGTTTTATAAGAAATTTGAATATTTTTGCTTATATTTAAATTCAAATTATTAAAATTTAATAATATTCGATTCAAGTCCACATTCATTTATTTTTTATTAGCTAAAGCTTGATTACATAAATGTTTAGCCCGATTGGATTTGTTTGCATTCCAAGGATGAGTTTTTTTTTTTTTCTCACTTTTAATTAATTTAACTTTCAATCGCAGTTACGGAAAAGAATCTGGAACAGGAAGAGCGCTCTCATCGGTGCAATGCAAAACGCATGGGGGTGATGGAGCTCTGCTGGGCCCCTTTGACTGTTGAACTAATAATTGCATTTTGCAACTCTTCTCGGGGACATCAATTCCAACTTCAAACTCCATTTTTTTTAATTTAATATTCCTTTTGCTCACGCACACGCAATTGATTATAAGATGTTTAACTCATGCTTAATTTAATTATAATTTTTTAACTTTTTAATAAAATATGAACTACATATAAAATTTAATTAATTATTTTAATGAATATGAGTGAAAGGATAAAAAAGGCGTGCTGATGAATCTATATTTCGTTACTCGATCAAATCATCCATCTCATTGTAGCTCCTTCCATTTTGGCAAATTTAAGATGATATTATTATTCTTGCGATTTATTTTCATAGTGTCTTAAAAATAATTTTCATTATAAATTTCATATAATTCTCTGCCAAAATATTGTATTTTTACACCGAAAAAACTAAATGTAGATTAAATTTTGTTATCAAATTTATTGTGCCTTCACTTAAGAACAATGAGATGGTGAAAATTTATTCATGATAATTCTTATTAATAATATTAATGAATAAATTTCATTTTTGTTCTACATAAATTTTGCTTTGAACAAATAATTTTGATTTAATATAAATTTATTTACTTTAAAATGTGAATGTATCATCAATTTATTTAATATTTGCAGTGATTATTACGTATCACTCAACCATTCTAAATTTTTTATTTTTTTATAATATAAAAATTAATTAATTCGTTTTCCCGTGTTAAAACTTAGAATGAAACTTAAAATACGATGAAAAATAAAGCCTAAAAAACATCAAATATTATTTTAATTAATCATTTTATATTGTTGATATTATAACAAGATTATATTCCCTGTAAAATTCAACAATTTGGTTTTACATGTTATAAAATTTATAAAAGGAATTGTATTTTTTACTGTGCTTAGAAAATAAAATAAAAAAACAGGATAAAGATATTACAATAATACTTTATATATAAAAAATAAAATTTAAAATTAAATTATGAATATAAATTAATGATTATTAATTAAATATAAAATGATAAAATAAATTTATAAGATTTAATTTAATAAATATAAAATTTTAAAATTTAATTTTAAATTAATCACAAATTATATATGCACGAGACTCTCTGGATAGAATGATATGTCCGCGGCACCCTCCAACACATGTACACGACAACACTAACGTTGATCTCGCACACGTCGTATCATCCTTCAGCGCAAATAATGTCTGCCAACGTTCAGTTTTTTGACCTGTCGTTTGCCTCGTTTTGTTATCTCATGAAGCTTAATTAAGAAGGCAGTAATTGATGGGAGGATGGGCTGAAGCTGTTAGCTATACCGTAAAGAGTCTATGTTAATCATCATTATATGCCCTGCAGAGTTGCACAGAGTGAAAAGAAAAGAAAGAGATATTTAACAGAGAAAATATCATTTCAGAGGTCTGACTCTGGGAGAAAGATCTCGTTTTCATAGCCCCGAATCTCACCAGCAGATGAGAGAGAAAATTTACTCATCAAAATTCCACTAACACATACTATGCTTATAACCGAATAATTTATGATATATTTGAACGAAGGTGAAAATAGAAGAGAAATAATTGTGGGTAAAAGAAAATAAAGAAAAAAAAATTAAAGTTAAAAATAATTTATTTTGTGGTGTTTGAAATGAATGAAAATAAGAGAGAAAATAAATAGGAGTGAAATGAATTTTTTTTATTTAGAATAGGTGAAAATAGGAGGGAGGAAATGTGAATAAATAAAATGATTAAAATATATTTTATTATATTATATTGAGGTAGTTATAATATTATTTAATAAAATTAAATAAAAAATAATTTAAAAATAAAGAAAATTATGTTAAATTTTTTCCTTATTACTAATATATTTATATTTATAATTTTAAATTTTATATAATTAATAAATTTTAAAAAATTTGTACTATAATTTTAAAAAACTCTTATGGTGATGTGGTAAAATATGTTCTTAATAAAATTAAATAATAAATAATTTACGAATAAAATAATTTATATTAAATTTCTATTTTATTACTTACATATTTATATTTATAATTATAAATTTCATATTATTAATTAATTTTAAACAAATTACACTATAATTGGTTTAAAAAAATCTCATGCAAAAAACACACGTGCATCAGTTCACCTGAGAGAAGAGAGAGGAGGGCTAAGATCGGGAATAAAGAAAAATATCCCAATTTCACCCGTTTTCTCTCCATTTTTGGGGCGTAAATGTCTTTATTGTGGCCCACAGCTTTTCACAAATCCTGATTCCCTCCCCTCACAATTTCACCCCGCACCAAACGGACATAAAAATGCACTCCATGCTCATTTTCACCGCATCAGTTCCCCCCTTTGCATTTCGTCCGTTCCAAATGGACATGGACATGGACTGTTGGTAAGTTTTCTGGCTTTCGCTTTCTTTTTTTTTTTTAAAGCACATTTTAAAATCAGTTTTTCTTAGAGAAAGTATGATTTAAAATAATGTAAATTTTACCATTTATTTACAAAATATATAATATAATTTTAAAATTAAAGCAATTTTTTCCTAGTTTGTAAAAATAATTTAAGAAAAATTTGACTTCACAATAAATTAAATATTTTTATTATTAATTATTAATGTAGTTAATTAGTTGTAGCAAATCATCATTGCATCTTAAAGATGATAAATTTAATATAAAAAATATTAATTTGTGATAAATAAAAAGATAGAAGATATTTAAACTTATTAGTATTAGGGTAAGATTCGAGCTCACCTTTTAATTATAAAATATAGTTCAAATCAAATATTTTGTATTAAAAAAATTCATATAATAATGCTTAAAAGAGGTAACAAATGTTGATCATCTCTACTCACTGTATTTTTTGATAAAAAATACATTTTTATTATTAAATCATATTTTAAATTTTAAAATAAATTAAATATAATTTTAATATTAATTAATTAATTAATAAAAATATGTAGTCTCTTAGAATGTAAAATTCTCACAAGATTATCTTTTTATTTAACTTAAGAATTTTTGTTTCGTAAATATTTTTTTATAAAAAAATATCATTTATATATATCACTACTATAAAATTGTCATTTAATGTCAGTATGTCTAAGTTAATTAAAATGAAAATTGATGTATATAGTAATACTATGACATTTTTGAAAATGAAATTAACTTACCATGCTAGTTGAAATAATTAGTTGATATTATAAAGTATTTATTTCTAATAAGAGATGAAGAGTTAGTTTTAAGAAAAACTTAAGATGATAGTTATTATTTACAACTAATATTTACTATAATTTATAAGTCAGTTCAAACCTAGCTGACATCTAAAGTTATATGAATTACTACTTACTTTAAAAAGTGTGATATATAAGACATTGAAATTTTATTAATAATTGACATCTATTATTACTTTTTGTACTTATAAACTTCATATGCACTCATTTTTTTTTTATATTCATCTTGAATTTAAGCATAATTGACTCATCCTTTAAAATTTTTTGAATTTTATGGAACCATCTCATCTAAAATTCCAATGTCTTTTGCTTTCTAATAGCAAAAAGCATTATAAT